>CM050176.1:56746237-56773531 GCA_027410445.1 Discoglossus pictus
CTATCAACCTCTCACCTTACAACATGTCCACATGATCCTATTCCATCACAGCTAATCCCTCCCCTATCACCACACTTATCCCAGCTCTCACACATTTATTCAACTTCTCCCTAAACACTGGCAAGTTTCCATCCTCCTTAAAACACGCCACAATTACACCCATTCTCAAGAAGCCCTCATCTGACCCAGCTTCTGCCTCCAACTATCGCCCTATCTCACTACTTCCCCTGGCTTCTAAACTCCTTGAGTGGCTTTTTTACAATCGCCTCACTCAATTTATTTCCTCCCACTCCCTTCTTGACCCCTTCCAATCTGGTTTCCGGGCCCAACACTCTACAGAAACAGCCCTCACAAAAGTCACCAATTACTTGCTAACCGCCAAATCAAAGGGTCACTACTCTATTCTAATTCTCCTGGATCTCTCTGCTGCCTTCGACACAGTTGACCGCCCTCTTCTAATCCAAACTCTCCGCTCTTTTGGCATCCAGGACATAGCTCTTTCATGGTTCACATCCTATCTTAAAGATCTTACATTTAGCGTCTCCTTCTCTGGCGTCTCTTTTTGACCTCTCCCTTTGTCTGCTGGCGTACCCAAAGGTTCTGTCCTAGGCCCCCTCCTCTTCTCCATCTACACCTCCTCCCTTGGTACCCTTATAAAATCCTTTGGATTTCAGTATCATCTCTATGCAGATGATACTCAAATCTACCTCTCTGCACCCGATCTATCCCCCTCTCTTCTAGCTCATGTTTCCAACTGCCTCTCTAGCATATCCTCCTGGATGTCCGCCCGTCAACTCAAACTCAACATGTCTAAGACTGAACTCCTAATCTTTCCACCCTCTACTACAGCTTCCACTCCTCAATTATCTCTCACTGTTGATAACACCATCATCACTCCTACCTCCCAGGCCCGTTGTCTTGGGTCCTACTGGATCCTGCCCTCTTTTTTATTCCTCACATCCAATCAATAACAAAATCATGTCAGTTTCACCTAAAAAACATCTCCAAAATTCATCATTATATTACAGAAGACACAGCTAAAATCCTAATACACTCTCTCATCATATCTCGACTCGACTACTGCAATTCCCTCCTTGCTGGCCTCCCCATCTCTCGTCTGTCTCCCCTCCAATCCATAATGAACGCCTCCGCTAGACTCATCTTCCATACACAACGCTCAGTGTCTGCAACTCCTCTCTGTCAATCACTTCCCTGGCTTCCCATAGCTTCCGGAATCAAATTTATAATCATGACCCTAACATATAAAGCCCTCAACAAAACTGCACCCCCTTATATCTCTGCTCTTGTTTCAAAATACTTCCCCAACAGCCCCCTTCGCTCTGCTAACGACCTTCTTCTTTCCTCCTCTCTCATCACCTCCTCTCACTCCCATCTTCAAGACTTTTCTCACTTTTCTCGTGCTGCCCCATCTATTTGGAACTCCTTGCCCCACTCCATTAGACTATCTTTCTGCCTCAAAACCTTTAAAAAATTACTAAAAACTCACCTGTTTAAAAAATCTTATCACCTTCAGCCTTAACATGCACACCTGCACACCCCACAGCCTAATAACACTCACAATCTACAGTACAACACACAGACTCCTCCACTTGCCTGAACCAATTGCTCTCACACCGCCATCTTGCATTTGTCACCCTCTTGTATCACACTAAACCCTTAGATTGTAAGTTTGCGAGTCTTCAATCTTGTGTCAGTGCCTTGGAAACAAGTTCTATGTACATTTGATTATAAGCTCAAAAACAGGCCCCCCCATTCTTTACAAGGTGTTAAATTTGTTTTTGCTATGTAATTAAACCCTGTACAGCGCTATGGAATATGTTGGCGCAATATAAATAAAGATAATAATAATAACAGGGAAGGGAGGAGGTCTCAGCAGAGTTATGCAAGTCATTTGATGAGAATGAAGCAAGTATGTAGAAAGGCTGCACCAATATTAAACTTTTTGTAAAGAAAGTTCCTATCTGTTGAAATATTATATTTATTTTATTATTGTGGTGGTAATAATAAGGATACTAATTGTAAAGATGGATCAAACTCCATAGTCGTGTGTATACCTCCAGATATTTCAGTACTTCACAAGTTTCCTCAGAGGCCAAGTAGTAGATTTAATATGGTTCCTCCAGGGGTGTCATATTCCTCTGCTTTGTAAATACAACCTCTTCAGAATGTTATATTATGTTATGAAGAAACCTTTTTTTCTTAACCGCTAATATATATTTTTTTCCAACAGATGGATCAATGAATATTAATACCTATGGACTACAACACTATGCACAAAGATTTGAACATCTTGTTTATAGAGACATTGAATCAATCAAACATGAGGAAGCATTTCCCACTAACATCACACAATGGAACAAAATAAGCAAATCTGATAAACATTTGACAGAAGAATTACTTAGTCCCACTGAGAACCATTTGTCCAGACAGAGAACAAACCCAAATAAAAAAGAATCTACAGCTTATAAAAAGAATTGTATCACAGAAGGACTGGAATTTAACAACAACATTTCAGTAAACAAAGACAAAAATAGTCAGAGTGGTGAAAATGATATACCATTTAATTTACAACTCACACAAAAGAAAATTAACACTGGAAAGAAACAAATTTCATGTTCTGATTGTGGGAAATGTTTTAGTCGGAAGTCAAGTCTCATTCAACATATGGGAATTCACACTGGAGAGAGGAAATTTGCATGTATGGAATGTGAGAAAAGTTTTAGGCGGAAATCGGGTCTCATTGAACATATGACAATACATACAGCAGAAAAAAAGTATACATGTACTGAATGTGGTAAATGTTTCAGTCGGAGGTCGGGTCTCAATCAACATATGGAAATACACACTGCAGAGAAGAAGTTTGCATGTACTGAATGTGGGAAATGTTTTAAACAATTGTCATGTTTTATGAGACATCAGAAAACGCACAGTGTTGAGAAACCATTTGCATGTACAGAATGTAATATGTGTTTTAGCATGAAGTCGTATCTTGTTAGACATCAGATCGTTCACAGTGGAGACAAACTATTTACGTGTTCTGAGTGTGATAAATGTTTTAGTCGTAAGTCAGGTCTTAATCAACATATGGGAATACACAATGCAGAGAAAAATTTTCCATGTACTGAATGTGGGAAATGTTTTAGTCAGTCATCATATCTTATTAGTCATCAGAGAACTCACACAGAAGAGAAAACATTTGCTTGCACAGAATGTTTGAAATGTTTTAGACGTAATTCAGATCTCATTAAACATATGGCAGCACATGCTAGAGAGAAACAGTATATCTGCTCTGAATGTGGGAAATGTTTCAATAAGAAGTCACAAATTGATGTGCACCAGATCATTCATACAAAAGAAAAGCCATTTGCCTGCTCTGAATGTGGAAAATGTTTTGGGCATAAGAGCACGCTTGATCGACATCAGAGAATTCATACAGGGGAGAAACCATTTGCATGTTCTGAGTGCGGGAAATGTTTCAGCTGTAAATCCAAACTTGATAGACATCAAATGATACACACAGGAAAGAAACCATTTCCATGTTCCGAGTGTGGAAAGAGTTTTCTTAATCGTGCACAGTTTGTTACACATCGTCATTTTGCATGTTCTGAATGTGGGAAATGTTTCAGCCAGAAGTCGCATCTCATTATGCACCAGAGCAATCATAGAGAAGAGGAAGACTCTCCAGTAATTCAGAACATGGTAAGCATCTGAGAAGCATCTGACATACAAGAAGGAACATTTTTTGTATGCTAACGTTTTGGTTGACAATTTTGGCAGAACATTTTTGAAGACTGTCTTAAAGATTAGAGGGATCCATTTTCTATTTGTTACATGACTTCCTAAGAGCTGGGTCATGAGACGTTTTTGTTATCTGCCCGTGGAGGAAAAGGAGGGGACAGAGAGAGGTATTGTTGCTTTATTGGATAATTGAAACTAAAATTATTCAAAAACATATATTTTTTCATTATACAGTGGTCCATTAAGTAAATGTGGTATACCAAGAGTGGAAGAACAAAAAATGGCCAATTTATGAGGCAAATATTAATATTATGTAACAATTATATTTATAATAGCTTCTTGTTAAAATGCAATTTAGATGCAAATCAGGTATTTTAGTTTGAGTTTGTTCTTAGATACCTCTTTGTTTAAAGTCTTATAATGTTGCTATTTTTTGTGTGGGGCTTGCATGCCTGCTCTAGATTTTTTCCTTTATAGCCACTGATTGATTCCGTTTTGTTTTATCAATAAATATACCATGTGCCTCCTTGTTTTCCTTTTTGTTGTTTAGTCATTCAGTCATGCCCTACTCTCCATAACCCTATGGACAGCAGCACACCGGCACATCTGTCAGCCACTGCTCCTCTGAGCTCCATCAAGCTCATGTTTATTGCTTCAGTGACCTCATCTATCCATTTACGCCTATGTTGTCCCCTTCTTCGTGTGTCTTCAATCTTTCCCAACATCAGAATATTCTCTATGGTTCTCTATTCTCTATCTTCTCTCGATAAGGCCAAAATATTTGACCATACCTTCTAGTGACTTCCAAAACGTACACTCTCATTCCCACCATGCCGCCAGTCTTCCTTCCACTCTTTCTCTTTTGACCTTGCTTGTCAGTCTCCTAATGTGCACAGATGCTGCACCTCAAAATTCATCTTCTGACCATTTAGGTGATTCCAGCATACCATGCCTACGCAGATAGATTTGTTAAGAGTCTCTTCCTCTCAAACTCTGCTAAAATATAACTCGGAACCACTGTACCTTATTATTACCTCAACTTCTTATTACCTCAACTAGTCACCAGGGCGACTGACCATGCCCATAGTTCTGATCCAGTATATGCCCAAATGCAGCATTTTGTAGCCAATCCAATCACCACTCTACTTGTTCTGTATGATGCCCAGGAGGACCCACTATGGACTAATATGGGCTCTGGGGATAAGGGGTACAATAGCACAACACCGTCCCTTTATCCCTTAGAACAATTCCCAACCACCTATGTACCTGGACTGTTGCCAACAAGTTGTCACAACCCAGGGGTGAGGGGACCAGGTGCACCCCAAACGTTCCTGTGTACAGTGACAGGAATACTCCTAGATTGTCAGGGTAATCTCAGCACTCCATGTCAGAGACAGGCTCAGGACACCATGAACACAGGATCAGGAACATGTCTAGGTCCCTTTAGAGTAGCACTTAGCAAGAAAACAACATACAAAAGCAGGCTTGGCAAAATAACAAATGTTTTTATAAATGACAGATACACTTTTCTTATGTACCATCAAAAAGAACAAACTTTAATAACCGACCCACGTGACAGTTACCGATTACATCACTGAATTCTGTCAGTTAACTCCTCATTAACTGGTTATAACTGAATATGTAACATACATAGTCCAAACACTTGGGAATATCTTAACAACACACTTATACAATATCCTTCACTAATTTAAATTTGCCAATTACAACTGATAAACATTTAATATATGACAACCCAAACCATCTTAAGTAAATAATATCAGTAATATTAACCCTCTTAGATAAACAGTATGGGCTGTATTAAATCATTTTGGGCCAATCTGATGGCAACAGTCCAGGTACATATGTGGTTGGACATTGTTGATACAGAGAGGGAAGGAGTTGTGCTATTGTACCCTGTGCCCCAGAGGCCTACAGGTGATTTGCACAGTGTGATCAGACCAGCTCATTGAGTGCTTTTCTAGCAAAGGTTATCCAGGAGAAATCAAACCAGTTCACAAAAGTGATGTCTGGTATGGTAAGTGCTCTGTGTGCAAGAGAAATATAATGGCTGGATGGCTCCGGCTATTGCATTACAACTGCCTACTTGCTACAGGCAATTAATGGAAGGATTCCAGGAGATACTACATGGGGATTCAGCATTTGGCACATGGGAGTGGTTGGAGAAGCGGTAAACCTGTATAATCAGCACTGCCAAGGAGGCTGCACTGATTGAACCCTTTATCCATCAAGAGTTTCAGCTGGAAGCCAAGTATGTGGAGCTGCAGGGAGAAGCCAGCTGAAGGTAGGACTTGTCTCAGTCATACCCAGTCAGTGGGGATCCTATTGATATGACAAGGGAGTGGGGCAAGAAAAGGTTGCTGACACAAGGGATAGTGGAGCAGCCAGGCCCACAAGCTCTTGGCCGAGATAATGGATTGTACTTTGAACCTAGCATGGAGCTCCAAAGAGGTGACTAAAATTCAGGTGGCAGCCATGGATCACGGGGCAGACCCAAAGAGCAACTCTGGGAACTTATCAGGCCAAGAAGGCCAGTTCTGCTCAGATGGCTTGGGCGACATTGTTAATGATGAGGTGGTGGAAGAAGCAGAGGATTATTTACAGAAATCAGGCCAAGTGGAGGGCCTGAGGGTAGTTACTGTGCTCTCAGGTTCTTGGAAGAACCAAATATGTGCTATGAACCAGTAATGGGGCTCCAGCTGAATAAAAAACAGGGAGCTAGACACAGACCAAGGAACAGGAGAAGGGATGAGTCCCGAGATCCTTCCAGATAGAGGGGAGGCGGACCGAAAGTGATGCACACGTCAGCGTGAGACTGCTGTGGCTGATGGCAGGGGAGTAGGATCCAGAGAAACGTGCTCCTTTCCACGTGGGAATATTATAATAGCAAATGCAGGCTATTTATCGGCTATTTAGCCCATAATATCTATATACACGCTCCTTGGGAACAGCCACATAATGCCAAATTACCCCCTCTCAGGACGGGCCCCCCTACAATAAACCAGAGCCAAGAGTTAATTATAACCAGGGATCTGGGAGAAGGAAAACCCTGCGAAATAGACAACATCTACGGGAGCAGAGACATAGAGAAGACTCTCGTGGCCTACAGGCCTGACGCTGCAGCAGCAGATTCCTGGTGAGCTAGCACTGAAACAGTGTGATATAGCCACTAGAGTTAGCACAAAACTTATTATATATTTTATTGCCTACCTATTACTGTGTATTGCGGGAGCTACCACCTGACTCAGAGCCGAAAGAGCTCCGCCATGGACCAGAGGGAGGAGTGATGGAGCTCTGAGCTGGACCTGTGTGCTGGGCCTGTCCTGGAGGAAGGGTAAGTGGCTTGGATATATCTTTTACAGCCTATTAATCTGCAGAGACGTAAACAATATTTTGGGATATAATGTAACTGGAACCTGAAACATTATATATACCTCAGGCTGAGGACATAAAGGAATGGGAATAATATTGGCTTAAGAACACCTCCCAAAAAGACAGTTACCATACAGCATATATGCTAAGATTCTGGGGAATTAAAATTAATTGTCCAAAATCAAGAAAACGGAAAAACAACCTATGCCTCTGGTATTTAGGGAAATAAATATTTGAAGAACAAAGAGTATATATAATCGGTCACAGTGAAAATAACCACTGTGAAAACTGCTAATCCCTATGTGAAAACTACATTATAAAAGGATATCAATTGGTCGCATTGAAATTCCTTGGATCCTCAGGAGAACTTAATTCTCAAAACAATAAACTCTCCTATCGTCTGCTTGAAAGCTTATTGCCATCTGAAAGTTTATAGAAGATCTAATCATGTCAAATAAAAAAAGCAATACAGCTAATAAAACAAAACTGAAGGAGAAAGTAAAAGATCCAGTAAAATCAACAAGTTTCTTTTCCCCCAGAACTAAAGCGACAATTCCAGATTCATCTAATGGAGACATTAGCTCAGATCTGATAGAAAATCAGACCCCGGAAAAACTTTTTCATGGAAATTTGGAAGATAATTCCACTCAAGGAGAGGAAATACTTATGTGTTCTAAGTTAAAGTGTATACTAAAAGAATTTCAAGTCAATTTGACCAGTGATCTCTCAAAACAAATGTCTAACATCACTGACTATTAATAGTATGACACAAAGAATTGAAGCTAATGAAAAGATCTGCGACAAAATTATAACGGACAATAATGAAATTTCCAAATACGTGACCTCTCTAGAAAATAAAATCAATAAAAGTTGATAAATTGGAGAATCGATCTAGAAAAAATAATTTGCGTATAAGGGGAACATCAGAAGCGGTCCATGGAGAAGACTTGGAGTCATATGTTAAAGGACTGCTCAACTATTTGCCCCCAGAAGTGCAGAAAGATCAATGGAAAATGGATGCACTACATAGACTCCCATTGGCCAAAGTGATGGATAAAACTACCCCAAGAGACATCATATTGAAATTACATTATTTACCTGTAAAAGAAACTGCTTTGAAAAATGCCTTTATAAAGGAACAGTTAGATCATCCATATGAGAATATAAAAATCTTCCAAGATCTATCTGCATATACGTTGGGGAAAAGAAGGGAATTTCGACAAATAACTAGAGCTCTTAGGCTTAAATAAATTAGATATAAGTGGGCACAGCCAGTAGGCTTATTAATTTACAAAAACTTAAAGTGGATTAAAATAAATTCAGTTCAAGAAGCCATAGAGTTATTAAAAGTTTGGGATATATATATAGAAGATAATATGGAAATTAGCAAAAAACTGGAATTGAGAGCAGGAAACTCGGACTGGAAAAAAGATAAGAAATAATCTCTGGAAACTGTAAAACAGGGTCATTGGTACCTAAGGTCAGGAGTAGTGAAGCATATTTAAACGGATAGAGAAAGTATAGAAGCAATAGGGAAGAGGGAGATCATATATCAATATTTTTTTTTTTTTATAATTAATGTTTTATTTAGGACAAGTCAATCTTATACAACAGTTTAGTATAACATAGTATAGACATATATCAATATTAAGGTTTTTTTTTGGGGGGGGAAACCTATCATTCAGAGAGATAGGAGAAAGATGATAGATTTCCTTAATACAAGGGATATAGTTGAGATGAAGAGGTTTGACTTAATGGGTTTATGACAAAATAAGAAACACTTATAACACAAGAGACACATTATTGGTAAAGAAACACTGTTATACGGGTTTAAGATAAAATAAGATACACATACACATAAAATATTATCTAATAGATTTAAGATAAAATAAGATACACATACACATAAAATATAATCTAATAGATCGAGCGGGTAAATAAACCCACTCTTTCCATATTAAAGTAATAGATAAAAAAAAAAGTAAAGAAGGGAAGGAGGAAGGGGAAAAAGAAAAAAGAGAAAGAAAGAAGAAGGAAAGGAAAGGTAGAATTTAGTAATAAGGTGTAAAAGCACATTATATAGCACAAAACTTAAGGGAAACATATACATTTTGGATTAGATAAAAATTAGGATTAGATACACTCACTATGCGGGAACCCTCCTCAGTAAACCCCACTCGAATGGAAAACATAATCAATATTATATAATAATATCAGAAAATTTAAATAATATAAAAAAGGTTATATATATGGAGAATTATTAGTAATATCTATGAAATGTATGGTAGTAAATTTAACTACTCTATTGGATCCTTTTCTCTCCGGACAATTAGAAGGCAGTAAATATAGATCAGCTGTTAGCTGGAAAGTCAACATTTTGAATAAATAAAGTTTGACAGCATAGAAAGTGAGCTATGCTTAAACAAAATAGATAAAGTTATAGTTTATAGTTAAGAAAACTTTCCTTCTTAGTAGTCCGGGGAGTAAAGGTCTCCTATTAGGAAAGTTTGAAATTAAGTACTATATATACCTTTGCTTCTGAAGTTTTTTGTACTACATCTGTACCATTGACCCTATCCCCTCGCTCAGAAATAGGGCGATACATTTGCACTTCCTAAAATCCAATTCGCCTTGCTATATATCAGCTGACATCCGTTTAGTTTGCAGCTGGTTTTTTAGGATCTGTATGTTTGTTTTTTGTAACTTTCTTTTCTTTTTGGGGAAGGGGGGGGGGGGGGGATTTCGAGCCTTGGAGACACCCAGGGAATATTACATACATATACTTTGGTACCTTTTTAATAAAGTAAAATGCAAATAAAAATAATTTCACATAATGTGAATGGTCTCAATTCTCCAACAAAAAGAAAAACGGCATTTTTAGAGTATAATAAATTAAATGCCGAAATACTATGCTTGCAAGAAACACATCTAAAACAGAAAAACTTAAAATATATGAATAATAAAAAATTCTTAACAAGAGTAGACTCTACTTTTAAGAATAAATCAAGGGGGGTCTCTATTCTTTTTAAGAATAATTTAAAAAATTTGGAGGAAAGTAGTAAGATTGACCCAGAAGGTAGATACATAATATGGACTGGAAAGATTGATGGGTTCTTTACAACACTGGTTAATGCGTATCTACCAAAAAAAGGACAAATTAGATTTCTTAAAAACCTTCTCAAAGAGATTAATAAAATCAAAGGAGCTCTGTTAATAGTATGCGGCGACTTTAATATATTAGATGATAAGTTAGATAAACAAATAGCCGGGTCAAATAAATTTGAGCCCCATATAAACCTTCTTTCTAAAGCTTTTTGTAAAGTAAAAGAGAATAATAACTTAATAGACCCATGGAGGATCTTAAACCCAGGTGTACGTGAATACACTCATTTTTCACATCGACATAATTCATTTTCTAGAATTGACTAAATCCTAAAGGATCTTCCTACTTTAAAAGTAATTAAAAAGATAAATATTCGACCTACTCCGTGGTCAGATCACTCTTTAAACGAATTAGTTATACAGGATCAAAATTTAAATAATAGGGGGAAAAAAGGTAGCTGAAGGATGGATCCTTGGCTCCTAAAAAACGAAGAATTTGTTACATATTTAAAAAAGGAAACAATAGAATGTTTTAAAATTAATAAGATGTCCGTTAAATCAGATATAACCCTGTGGTGTGCATATAAAGCATATATTAGGGGTATATTCATTTCAAAATCTGCTGAAATTCAAAGGTTAAGAGGCAAATCGTTAAGGACACTCTATCTAGAATTAAATAAGATGAAAGATATTTTCAATGTGACACCAAATAAAGAGAATAGTAAGGCAATAAAAGACATAAATACTAAAACACAAAAAATCCTTCAATTACAATCAGATAAAATAATATGGAAATTTCAGCGGACACAATTTCTTGAAGGGGGGAAATCAGGTAAATTCCTGGCCAATAAATTGAAGAAACAGTATATTAAAAATAATATTGTAAAAATTCTAGATTCAAATAATACTACGCAATCTCATCCAGATAAGATAGGAATGGTATTCCAGGAATATTATAGCAATTTATACAACTTAGAGAAAGATCATCAAGTAGATAAACCAGGAATAAAAGAGATTAAACAATACCTAAATAAGATAAAGCTTCCCAAAGTGTCTGAAAAACAACTTAGCTACCTAAATAAACAAATAGAAAATGTAGAAATAATGGAAATTGTTTCTAAAATTAAAAAATATAAAACTCCCGGGGTAGATGGGTTCGACAATTTATTCTACAGATATCTTACCAAGGAATTGAATGGAACTTTATGTGATCTTTATAATGAAATCAAATGGGAAGGGGTGATACCATCAGAATTAACGGAAATAAAAATAGTTAATATATTGAAACAGGGAAAAAATCCCGAAGAATATAAAAACTATCGCCCAATTTCCCTAATCAACGTTGATATAAAAATGTATTCTAAAATTCTGGCGAACGTATTGAGTAAGATCATTTCTACACTAATAGAACCATACCAAACAGGATTTATCCCGAATAGACAAGCGTCGGATAATACCAGACGCCTTCTTGATATCTTGGCCTTTGTAAAGAAAAAGAGGATACCCTCCCTGACCCTGTCATTGGACGCAGAGAAGGCCTTTGACAGGGTCAGGTGGGATTTCCTGGATAGTGTTTTGTAGAGACTGGGCTTGGGAAGCTTTGCCTCATCGCCAGTAAACAGCACATATATCATCTCCACAATTTAGTTTGGCAAATTTTTAATAACCAATGGTACTCGTCAAGGTTGTCCGTTATCTCCTCTTCTTTTTATTTTATTCCTTGAACCTCTACTGATAACTATCTGAGATTCAACAGAAATTAAAGAAATTGAGATAGGGAAGGAGGAATATAAGATAATGGCATATGCGGATGATATTATAATAACAATAACAAATCCAGAACTTTCTTGTAGAGCCTTGCAGACTGCTCTTGAAGAATTCAGTAAATTCTCCTATTTTAAGATAAATCAACAGAAATCTGAAGTAATTACTTGTAACATATCATTAGAAGAAAAAAACAGGTTAGCAAACCTATATTTATATAGATGGAATCCCTCTCATATAGTACACCTGGGTATAAGATTCTCCGGTCACATTAACAATATTTTTAAAGACAACTATAGTGAAATACTGAAACAAATCAGGAAATCATTGAATGACTGGAGACCCCTACATTTATCATGGATAAGTAGAATAAATGCAGTAAATATGAGCCTAATCCCTAAAATAACCTATATTATGAGGTGCCTTCCAGGCAAAATACCGGCTTATTATATTAAAATTATTCAAGAAACATTAGACGACTTTATATATCAGGGGAAAAAAACAAGAGTGAAGAAAACCATAATATGTAAGAAATTTGAGAGAGGGGGATTAAGCTCCCCTTCTATTAAAGACTTAAATGTAAAAATTATACTTACACAAGTGGTGGGTTATAATTATGTACAAAATACCCCAAGATGGTTTAAAATAGAAGAGGCCCTATGGGGAGAATCATCTATAAAAAATATATTATGGATGGCCAAATATAAAAAGAAAAGAAATTCAGACTTACCCCCTAATATCCAAAATATTAATATATGGCATAAAAATAAAACCAAATTATCATTAGTACGATCTCCTTCTCTAGCAGCACCAATAGACTTTATTAATAACAACTTGAATGGATCAATTTTGTCATTATTAAAATCACATAAAATTAGAAATGTGGGGGACCTATATGACAAAGGTAGTCTATTGGAGCTGAAAAGAGTTAAAGAGAAATTCAATATAGATAAGTTAACGTGGTTGGATTATGAATGCTTAAACTGTCAGGATATAAGACTATTAACATGAATAAAATGTGGACAATGGAGGAATATTTACTTAAGGGTGTATCTTCTCATATAATCTCTAAAGTTAGTAACATAATTGATGAAAATACCCCCTTGGATAAAAGCCTGGGAATACTAGCCTGGGAAGATGATTTGAAAATTACAATTTTAGAAGAAGACTGGAATAAGATATTTAATATTGTTAAGAACTCATCAATCAATTCTTCATATAATGTAATGATGGTAAAATTAATCCATAGATGGTACTATGTTCCTATTAAATTAAAAAAAATATATAGTAATTTTGATGGCCTATGTTGGAAACAATGTGGACTACCAGGCACAACCCTCCACATGTGGTGGGACTGCAAATAAATAAAAAAATTCTGGACGAGACTAAGCCAATAATTATCTACTCTTGTGGGCAAAACAATTATCTGTAATCCTCTAGAATTTATTTTACATATGCAGTTGGAAAGATTTCCTTTAGGCGAAAGATATTTAATATCACATATATGCCTTGTTGCTAAATGGTTACTTTTGAAATATTGGAAACAACCACAAGTACCTTCCTGGAAAGAATTAGAGAATGCTGTCTCAATTAATAGAGAGATGATAAAAACAGAATCGCCCGATAATGTATGGGACATAACTCCTAAAGCCACGCACTTGATAAAATGGCAGCTTTGGGACCAATATTTGCTATCAAGCTAGAGAGTTGGTGGATGTGAGTGTTTTCCTGGTAATGTCTCCATGACTTTTTCCCTTTAATGTTTATTTTTATTTTTTTGTGGATGTGAGTGTTTTCCTGGTAATGTCTCCATGACTTTTTCCCTTTAATGTTTATTTTTTTTATCTCTGTATATTGCTAAAATATTGCTTTAATCGTCTTATTTTTCTTTTCTCTGTATAAAGATGTATTTATATGAATAAACTTTATAAATAAAAAATAAATAAAAAAAAAAGAGATCCTGCCAGATAGAAACCAGGATGAGAAGCCATACCAGCACTCAGCTAGCCAGAGCACCACCACTAATAGCAATGCGGGAGAGGAGAATAGGGACTATTTACAGACCCCAGGCCAAGGGGAAGGCTCAGATTGGAGTAGCTGTGCTTACGGCCCTTGGGAAAGATTGTAATGAACTGTAAACCATTGATGGAGGCTACAGAAAAGGTCAAGATTTCTGATGTCAGCCCCCTCTCCTGATACCCTTATGCCCCAATCTTGCATCACACTCTCCCTACAGCTACTAAGGACATAATTTGTTTTTGTCCCAAGGGAAGTATTGCCCACTTTAGGTACTATAGGAACTTAGACTTTTTTTAAGTATAACAGGACAGCTGTTCGGACTGGCTTGGCTGAAGTGGGGATCCACCGGAGTCAGTCCCTATATTGTTTCCCCCCTTGGAATTTGTATTGGAGAATAATAACAAACCTGCCTTGCACAATCAGAATCAGGCCTCGAGCAGGCCTAGGGGAATTGTGTTCCACATTTGCCCCAATGGAATTGGGTAACATTCCTGTTTTAGCAGGGCTGATTGGGCTAATGCTCGAAAATGGGGGGCTTGTAAAGTCAATTGACCTTTCAGGATGCCTGCTAATCTGAATGGATTACAGATCGGGGTCCGGCAGGCTGCCATTTCCAGCGCCTCCCCATTGCTTGATTCTTTTTGCAGCCTCAGGAAAATGTGGAAAGAATACTGAGTTTGTGTACTTTCCCTGGAGTTGCATCCATAAGAAACAATATGTTCTTTGGATTATGGACGTTTTTGGACTATTATTTGCTGCTGAATGCATAAGAGGTCTGTAAAGATATAAACTGCAACGTGTACTTTCAAAAGTGAGTATATTATTGTATATATTTGGATTACTTTTTAGAGGCTGTTGATGTTATCTAGTATTGTCTAATTTCCCCCTAAAGTTCTGTGTGGTCAGCACACAAGGGGTTAAACAGTCAGTTGGAACTGTGTGATGTAATCAGTAACTGATTTGTGAGTTTCAGTTAATAAAGTAGCTCTGTTGGATGGTACATAAGCAAAATGTATCTGTAATTTTAGAGAAAAAAACTTTATTATTTTGCCAAGACTACTTGCATGCTGTGTTCCTGCTAGGTCCTACTCTAAAGGGACCGACACATTACTGATCCTGTGTTCCTGGTATCCTGAACCGGTTCCTGATCTGAAAAAACAATAGGGCACTGAGATTACCAGAACCCTGACAATCTAGGGGTGTTCCTGTAACAGTAAGCAGGAAGGTTAGGGGCACACCTGGTCCCCTCGCCCCTGGGTGGTGACAACTTGGTAGCAACAGTACAGATACATAGTTGCTTTGGCATTGTTCTTAGGGAGAAATGGAAAGAGTCGTGCTGTTGTACCCTGTGCCCCCTAGAGCCCATATTAGTCCATAGTCCCAAAAAGTCCAGTGTATCCCCCTGGGCATTACACTCTTTCTCTTATGTTTTTCAATCTGCCCACTTATAATCACCAAAACTAATATTGGCCCACTTATCGATCTATGTAAAAAAAAATAGTTAATGCTATATAGATTTATATAACATGTATATTAGAAATTGATTTGGGTAATCAAACTAATTACAATTTATCGATGGCAGCTCTTGATGGCCCCTAATGCCCAAGGTCAGGATGTGATACATGTGATACATAAAGTCCTGTTAGGAAGAACCAGTGGCCAAAGCGTGGATGCTGCCTTTTGAGGTGACTTGGAATTGATAAATATCACACTCAATCCTAATGAATCTGCAATAAAGAGAAATAGGTAACACAAAAAGTGTATTGTATAAATGTAAAAGTGTAGATGGAAAACTAAATGAAAACATTGAAGATTATGTGTTAAAATTATCTTTTTTATTAATTACACTAATAACAGATGAAAAATATTTACTGTGATTGTCATGAATCACCCAGGGGCCATATTGGATTTGGTGTGAACTATGCTGGGGCCATTTTGTGACTGGCAGCAGTGGCCATCTGGGGCTGGGTTATCTTCCACATGCTGTTGCCATGTGGAAGAACAACAGGTTTGGGCTCACTGCTTGTAAATGGTATGAATAGGGGGTTCCACTGTCACCATTAAATAAAGTCAGCATTACTGCATAAAATGGATTGACGTGGAAAACTTGCCCCACCCTGATACCATGTGGGAATGGGGAAATATGGTTTGGGTTGTAATAGTTAATTACAGTATAAGCTTGCATATAGTACTATGGAGTGATTGTATTTAGTTAACCATCCCCCAGTAGGTAAACACTGAGGCAGGAGCTGAGCCAAATGGGGTTATCCTAAACAAGATAAACCTCACAGGGTGTCGCCAGGACCTAAACAAAGAGATTTGCCAGACAGCCAGGCACCTAGATAACAATGGGGGGCCTAGGAGCTCAAAAAGGAAGTTTCCCCTGGGACAGCCTGGGTCAGAATGAGCTTGGTGGCCACGCCTGGGGTTGGCCCATGGGAGGGGTCTGGTGGTTCCCATAGCCTACCTCTGTTACATTGGACAGAGGTAATTAGGTTACTCTGGAGGTTACCCTATTGGCCAGAGAAAGGGGAAAGGTTGATCCACTCCCTCCACTGTGTGTGTGTGTGAAATGTTTTAAATATGTTGTTCCAAAATAAAACGTTGTTCATAATTTTCATCAAGACGTGGTGTGTAGATGTATTATTTACCCGGGGACATATGCTTGCAGTAAGATTCGTCAGACTTACTGTCAATATTGCTCAGTCTAAACCAAGGGCTGAGACATGATGTTCCTGTAATCAAAACGGCTCCGGTCCAGAGTAACCCAAATCCGGTCAGCAGACCCCAGCCAGAGAGTGGGTCGTGACAGTGATGTGGTCCAAATTGTGCTGAATTAAGTGCTCTTTAAGGCTGAGAAAGCAGAAAAATCATAGCCTGAATGTGAACTATAACCCTCCTTACAGAGAGTCCACATCTTTATTTTTTCCTACTTAGGGGACTGTTAGACGAACAAGTTTAGGGGTACTAAAAGACAAGTAAAATATCACCTACAGCTATGTAAGTAATGGAAGCTTCCATGATAGTAATACTGTAATTCCTTTTCTAGACAGAAGGGAGTGGTACAGAACAGTGCACCTCTACTATCTCTACTGATTTTATGAGAAGTGTCCTGTGCTGAAATCTTTTAACCAACAATCCACCAATGAAGAGGATGAGGGATAGGTGGGTGACAGAGATGATGGGGGTATATAAGAGAAAAGGGGAAATCGGAAGAGAAGATGGGAAAGATAGGTGTGGAAGAGAGAAAATGCGAGAGTATAAAGTGAGGGAGGTACTTAAAAGATAAGTAAAAGAAAAAGGAGAATGAAAAGTGGAGGAGGGAGAGAAAAAAAGCAGGGAGAGAGGGAAAAACAAAAATGGTGGGAAAAAGAGAGAAAGGAAAGGGAGTGTGAAGAGAGTGGGAAAGAAGAAAAAGGCAAAAAAAGGAGAAGAAAGAGTAGAGGGGAGAGATTTGGAGGAAAAGAGTAAAAGGGGAGTGTGACGATCCGACAGTAGGGGCTGTACAAGCCCAGCACCACCTGCTATAGACTACAAGGACTGTTGGGTTCTTTGAAATCTCGGTACCAGCACCCTGGTATCTGGCTTCTGTATCAGTTAGAGTCTCTCCATCAGTAAACTGTGCTTCCAGGAGTCCCAGTAACCTTCCTGTGGTAGTGACCAGAACAGGTTACTTGTAGAGTGTAGATAGGTTCAGTATCACAGGCACCAGTAGCATAATACGAGAAAATACAATTTCTATATGTCTACGAGTGAACTGATTTATAGGGTATTTATAGGGGATAGATACAGAGGAGGTGTACACAGTGTAACAATGGAAGGGTGTGACAGACAAACACAAGAGATAAACTCCACATGGGGTCTAACAGTAGCTTCCTGAGATTAATAGGATTAGCCTTCAATCCACATCCTGCCGTCTCTAGCACATATCAGATGGGATGAACTTAATCTGGCAAACAATGGAATAAAACAGATTTACAAAGACAATGGAGGTGTTTCTCAGTCTGATGTCTGACCTCCTCTCTTCCTGATGGGATTAGCCATTAGACATGTTAATCCTATTAGACAGCTACCTAGGGGACATTACAAGTGGTGCATCATAAACTATCCCTTAAGCCTAAAAATGCCCCATAGTCCAGAACAAAGGGAGTCCAGATGTACATGTCAGGTCACGGTAAGCCCAAAAAAGAGTCCAACCAAAAGTACAAAGTCCAGGGCTACCATGACATTACTACCCCCTTCCAGACAACAGTTTTGGTGGCTATGATCATGACGGATGATAGGCTTGATCTGCAGCCCATAGCCCAAGTCCCCATTGCATAAGTCCCAGTGCATGACCTCCTCCTGGAGAGGGTATTAGGTTGGCCCGGTCTGGGGATGGTTGCCCATACTTCAGGAAAGTGTCCACGGTCTCTAACTCCATTCCTTTCAATAACCCGCCCCAATGTGTAAGAAAATTAATTTTGGGGGACACATCCAGGATGTCAGAAACTAGAATCTCATCCAGGGGCATACTGCTGCCACCTTTTCCACAGGCAGGAAGTGGCTCTGGGGTATCCCATCTAGGAAGCAGCTCAGGAGGGAATAAAAAGCACTTCCACACCAGCAAACACATGGTAGCAGACTTCGCTGGGGTCGGTAGCTCCTCCGGGTGGGTATACACAAGGGTTGGTGAGGTTGGGATCACCTCTCCAACTAGGGTACACTGTGTCAGGTCCTGTGGTACTGTGGCCCGCTTGCCCATATTTTTTAACTGCAGGGTGTGGGAGTGGAGCCTCAACTTGCTCCTTCCTCAGGGTCTCAGGGCCTGAACTTTCACACCTATCTGGATCCACCTGATCCATGCTGGGTAAGAGCTTCAGGGTCTCAGGGGACGCCCCCTCTCCTGATACCCTTATGCCCCAATCTGGCATCAAACTCTCCCTGTCAGCCTTGGCGCCTGGACATCATCAGTCTGTGGTTCAGGACAGGTGACAATCCATGGGTAGCTGGGCAGACTCTCAGGGCTTACACCTTTCTCTGCCAACAGTTCAGTCTCCAGTTCCTCACCCTTGGTTATAGGCTGAAACTTTTCTGGTTACTGGCCATCTCCCAGTGGCTGGTGCTGCTTTACACTGCTCCCCAGTCTTGCATCTACCAGGGTCTGGACTGTTCTCTCGGCCTCCCTATCCTGGCGAGTTCCCAGAAGTCCCTCTGATCTCACCTGTTCTGTAGCGGTCAGATCTCCAGGTACCTTCTGGTTTCTTTCCTCCACCCGATAGGGATGTAGCCAACAGTCCATTTTCTCTGGCAACGTATCCTCTGCTAGCTCACCAGGGGAAGCATGGGGTAACTCCTCATACTTGAGCCAGGTCCCACCTGGGCCCACCTCCTCGTCTGTGGCAATCCGTTGCCTTTGCCGCTCCAGCATAATGGTGATCAGGATCATTTTCTCCCTGATCACCTCTGCTCTGCAGGACTTCATGTGTACCATGACCCCATCTATCCAGGGCTGGCCTTCCTTGGACTTGGGTCTGGATTTGAAGGTTTGGAAAAATCGCTAATCGGTTTCTGCATCTCCGCCAAGCCAACGAAAGTACTGGACTTCCACACTGCTTAGATCGCCATATCCCACCAGTTGTGACGATCCTAGAGCAGGGGCTATACAAGCCCAGAGCCACTGCTATAGACTACAGGTTATCTACCCACAAGGACTGTTGGGTTCTTTGAAATCTCGGCACCAGCACCCTGATATCTGGCTTCTGTGATCAGTCAGTGTCTCTCCATAAGTAATCCGCGCTTCCAGGAGTCCCAGTAACCTTCCTGTGGTAGTGACCAGGACAGGTTACTTGTAGGGTGGAGATAGGTTCAGTATTGCAGACACAAGGAGCATAATCAGAGAACATACAATTTCTATATGCCTCAGAGTGAACTGATTTGTTTTTTTAAATGACAGCAATATTTATAGGGGATAGATACAGAGGGGGTTTATACAGTATAACAATGGAAGGGTGTGGCAGACAAACACAAGAGATAAACTCCACGTGAGGTCTAAAAGTAGCTTCATGAGATCAATAGGATTAGCCTTCAATCCACATCCTGCCGTCTCTAGCATATATCAGATGGGATTAATCTAATCTGGCAAACAATGGGACAAAACAATATTTACAAAGACAATGGAGGTGTTTATCAGTCTGATGTCTGACCTCCTCTCTTCCTGATGGGATTAGCCATTAGGCATGTTAATCCTATTAGACAGCTACCATGGGGACATTACAGGTGGTACATTACACATCACACAGACATTAAAGAAGCCTAAATGTAAAAATGAACATCCTACTGACCCAATCTCTATGTGGGTGCATCATAAACTATCCCTTAAGCCTAAACATGCCCCATAGTCCAGAACAAAGGGAGTCCAGATGTACATGTCAGATCACGATAAGCCCAAAAACAGTCCAACCAAAAGTCCAAAGTCCAGGGCTACAGTGACAGGGAGAACATTAAGTGTGATGGCAGGGAGAACTAGGAGGAGAGAAGAGAGGGAAATAGGAGAGCGGGATAAAAGGAAAATAGAGTGAAGGTTAGGACACGTAAGGAAATGGGGAGGGGAGAAACAAGGGGAGGAGAGAGACAGGAAAAAGGAGAGGGGAAGTGTCATTAATCAGCCAGGGGCCATCTTGGATTGGAACTGTTATCTGCCACATGTTATTGAACAGAAGGTTTTGGGCTCCCAGAGCCACTGTTATAATATTATATATTCAGGCAGAGTCCCACTGTTATTGTTATGCATTCAGAGAAGAGGCAGTTTACCACGTTACCAACTAATAAAGTCGTCATAACGCATTAAGTGGACTGACGTGGGAAGTACTGCCTCAACTCAATAACATGTGGGTTATAAAATATTGTAGTGATATTATCTGTAAATATATGGTATTGTAATGTGGGCGCCATGTTGTGTGCAGTCATCCATATTGGGTCTGATATAGATAGTAACCTGAGTAGATTACCTATCTGCCTTCCAGCTATCACCTAAAGTAAACACTTGAAGTGATAGCAAGGCCAGAACAAAGGGGTCTGTACAGACATTGAGGCACCTTAACCCCATGGGGTCTTCAGCCCAATTTCAGGGTCATAGTACAGGAGCACATATATGTTTCTCCCTTGAGAGCAAGAGACCAACTAAATTAGGTACCCATACCTAGTTGGCGGCCCAGGGGAGGGGTCTTGAAGTTCCCAGAGATTACCTCTAGTCCATTGGCCAGAGGTAATCAAGTTACTCTGGAGATTACCCCATTGGCCAAGAGGAAGATGAAGGTTGGACAAGGGGGTAGCCACTCCCTGTACTGGTTTTGTGAGTTGTTTAAATACTTGTGTAAAAATAAAGAAGTTGTTCTTAATTTTCATACTTTGATTAAGCATGTATTATTGACCCAGGGGCATATGCTGGTAGAGGAGATCGTTCTGACTCCCTTCCAGATTTCCCAGGCACGCTACCAATGAGCTGGGACTTATGCTCTTGCATCCGCAAGGACTGTCCATGGGTCTGAGCTCAACCCAAATCTTAGGTCTAAAACCTACTGGGAATAAGAGTACTAGGATACTCTAGATCCCATCATCATAGTAGGTTGTGACAGGAAGAGTGTAGGGGAGAGTAAGAGGGGAAAAGTGGGACAGAGGGTGGACAGGTGAATGAGAAGAAGAAGAGGGGGGGAAAATATGAAAAGCGAGAGCTATAGATAATGTATGAGAACAACAAAGGAGGAAAGAAGAGATGAAAAAGGTGAAAAGGATGTGGTGAGAGAGAGGGCCAAAGAAAGAAGGAAATGGGAGTGAAGGAGAGAAAGGGGTGAGGTGGGCAGTGGTTGAAGTGGGAGGACTTCGCTGGTCAGAAGCAGATGTGGTGTGTGAGGAGCATGGGGGATGTGGGGATGCGGGGACATGGAGTAGAGGAGGCACTTACCTTGCCTCTGGCTCCCACAGACAGGTTGCAGAGTGGCAGGAATCAAGCCCCCTGTGAAAACACTACACTATAGAAAAACTATACAATACAATATAATATACTGCAACAGAAAAGCTCACTATAGAAAACAATTAAATACTATATAAAAACGAATAAAATAGTGGTGAGGGGCCCAGTGCCTTGTTCCACCTAGCTATAGGGGTAGCTTCACCCATAGGTATAAATAATATGTATTACACTTTATTTGTTTAGCTTTTTTCCTATTAGGGGGATGAATAGCAACTGACTGTAGTAGGGGCTCCTTTATCATGTTGTAAGTGGAGCCTTCCCAGCTGTGTAGTTGATCTGCCTATGGCTGCGTCCATCAGTGACATCATCTGTGCATAGCAGCTGCAAACAATAAACAAGATGGAGGCTTGATATCAGTTTGGGAGAATGTGATGGGCATCATGACAGCCCCTAAACTAAGCAATATGTAGGGCAACATAAAGCAAGTAACACAAAATATTTCATATATTTTTCGTACCAGGATGTGTTCTAGCCCAGTGGGGTTCAGTACTGAGTAGCCCAGTGGTTCTCAGGAGTTAGTACCATAATTTTTTTGTAGACTAGTGGTCCTCAGTATTTAGTACCAGAATTCAGTCAGTTCTCATTATTGTAGTGCCAGAATGAGTTCTGGATCAGTGGTTCTCAGTAATGCGTACCAGAATGTTTTCTAGCCTAGTGGTTCTCAGGTTTGAGTACCAGAATGTGTCCTAGCCCACTAGTTCTTAATATGAGCACCATAATGTTTTCTAGCCCATTGTTATCAGTATTGAGTGCCATAATGTTTTCTAGACCAAGATTTCCTCTGTATAGAGTACCAGAATGTGTTCTAGCCCACTAGTTATCTCAATATTGAGCTCCACAATGTTTTCTAGCCCTGTGGTTCTCAGTATTGAGCTCTAGAACATGTTCGAGCCCAGTAGGTCTCCATATTGAGTCTCAGAATGTGTTCTAGCCCCTAGTTCTCAGTATTGAGCTGCCACAATGTTTTCTAGCCCCCGTGGTTCTCAGTATTGAGCTATAGAATGTGTTCTAGTCTAGTAGGTCTCCATATTGAGTATCAGAATGTATTCTAGCCCCCTAGTTCTCAATATTCAGGTCCATAATGTTTTCTAGCCCAGTGGTTCTCGTTACTCAGTACCATAATGTATTCCAGTCCAGGGGTTCTCAGTATTGAGTACCAGAATGTGTTCCAGGCCCAGTACTTCTGAATATGAGTACCAGAATGTATTCTAGTCCTGTGGTTCTCATTATTCGTGAGTACCGAAGTGTTTTAGCTCAGTGATTCTCAACAACTGGTCTTAAGACTGGTGCTAGTCCCTGAGAGCTTATCTTCTGGTCTCAATCAGGATGAGAACAATTGCAAGAACCACAGCGGAGGTCCTAATGTTGCTGAATAGT
The DNA here is from genome assembly GCA_027410445.1 of Discoglossus pictus. Lineage (NCBI taxonomy): Eukaryota > Metazoa > Chordata > Amphibia > Anura > Alytidae > Discoglossus > Discoglossus pictus. The sequence continues at coordinate 56,769,660 of CM050176.1, forward strand.
AAATTACCAATAAAATAGAAATACTTGCAATTGAATGCAGCTCACAAGTTCCATACTAAAGGAAACCAAGAGGAATGCTTGGGTCAGTTGGTGAGGGCTTAAAGTACATACACCTGGCCCTTTAATGTGAGCGGTCAGAAGGTGAATCCTGATAATGCACAGGACTGGTCATTGTGCCATGTGGTTGCAGAAGTGAGAGGATGCGAAACGGTGGATGCTTTGCTAAAATTAGGTTAGTTACAACATGGCAGGTGAGTTGCTGACAATGCAAATAACTAATTAACTAGGGTTGCTCCCTAATCAGGAGCCCGTGGTTTGTAAGTCCCCATGTAGAATGATTAATTATGTAGAAACTGCTGTCATTTTCCCTAATTCAGGAGAAGAGGCCAGAATGAAATGTTACCGGACTTCTATACGAGGATTATGGAAAAGTGTGAGAGAGAATACGAAAGAAAGAGAGACTGAGAGAGAGAGAGAGAGAAACACAGAGGTAGAGAGGAGAGGGATGCAACAAAAGAGAGGGAAAAGAAGAGAGAATGAATTAGAGAGAGATGGGCTGACTAATAAAGGTATGCAGGGTAATAAAAAAGAGCCTAGGTGGGGCTGGTAAAATACACACCCAGCATGGGGGAATATTTAAACATACAATACTACATTGTAACAGAAGACATTTTAGCGGGAACAATTACTATTTATTAATAGCTGGAGTGAGGGATCTTCTTCCATAGGGGTAGCCTTTACATCTAGTATCTTCAAATAATCTTCAGATCAATTTCCTTAAGTAATCCAGAGTGACCGTCCTGAAATGTTACAGGATTTCTCTGGTATCTCCAAAAGGAATTGAAAAATAGCTTTGAATTTTCTACATTTCAACCGTTACTGGACTCTAGAGATCCTCCCACCACACTGGTCTTCTATTCAGTATCTAAATTACCTCATTATTGATAAATGGTTCCCTGAGTCATGGCTTCCTTTTGCAGATGGCTTCTGAGGTTCCAGGTGATGAACATCCAGAATCTATTGTTAGAAAATAATAAAAGAGAGCAATGAACAGAATGATACAAGATAAATTTATGTCACAATAAAAATTGTACATTTTTTGTAAAATGTTGATCATTGAAGGTTTATATTGTTATTTTAGGTTGTAACCACAGGGTCTGAGAGTAACCGGTTAGGCTGAAAAAAAAGCTTAAAGGAGACTGTTGTTGTTCAATCGTTTAGTTGTGCCCGACTCTCCATGACTCTATGGGCCGCATCAAGCCAGGCACAACATAAGGTTTGCATGGCATAGTTACTGGAGCGGGTGGGCAGTTCCCTCTCCAGTGGACTGCAATTTGTCTGAACTCTCTGCTATGACCTGCCCATCTTGGGCGACCCTACATGGTTGACCTCACAGCTTCATTAACGTAAACAAGCCCCTTCACCACAACAAGGTACCTGTCCAGAAGGGGTAAAAAGAGATGCCGGTTATTCTTCTTGTTGCCGTACAGTCCCCATCTGACCCTCCGAGTTTCTTCTAGCAGCTTCCTCAGAGTATTCTTACACTCCTACTTCTATTCACCCTCTCGGCTATATGGTGTGGTCAGGGTAATAATTTACATTATATATGCAAGTAAGTTGAATATGTATTTTCTGAAAAATCAAACATGGGTCCAAGGAACTCCTATGCGGAACTACATAGAGTCAATACAGTAAGTGTCCTTACTGTGGAGAACCATTTTCCTCCTTTAGGGTGAGTCTTTCTTCTTATCTCTAGGGATGTCTCGGATCTATCCCTCTTCACCCTCGCATTTCTTTGGCAGCACTGAACACTGCAGTTACAGGAGCCATCCGGCAGAGGGCGCTGTCAATTTTCAGGCGCCGTCATGTTTGATGTAAGGCAAAGAACTATTCTCTCCTCCGACGTGGCGCAACACAACGGCGCTGAGTCGACAGTGAGGCCATCGCTGTGTCCGGCGCAGGCACTAGGCCCCCAGGGCCTTGGACACACCTCTCATAGCTCAAGGCCTCTTCTGTTGGCGCGTCTTACATGAAAATCGGCAGCGTCATCTGTTGGTTGGCCTCGGGATTGCAGCGAGAAGATTTTGCGAAGGTGAAGAGGGGAAGATCCGATGTCTCCTTGCCTGTTCAGAACATTTTGACATAAAAAGTTCCCCCGACAAAGCTTTATATTGACCCTTACACTTTATGTTTTGTGGGTGTCTAATTAATTTACTGGGCCAACTAAGAAGCCAGGTAGAGTACATCTCACAGATGACTTCTCAGTAATAAACCAAAAGAGGACATTAATCATCTCTGCTACAGTATTTGGACCCAATATAATATAGAGTATAACTATTCAGCTAATGAACACAACATGCTGAGCAGAGCTCAGGGTCATTTAAATAAGTGACACAACAGGAAGTGTTTTTGAGTACCGGACGTAAGCGGACAAGACTACAACTCCCACAGTGCTTTGCCAGGACTAGGCCAGAAGAGCACCGTGGTGCTTATGTTTGTATCTTCGAGATTCTGTGTTATTAGCTGTACCGAGCGACTGCCCCAGAAACATCCCTCGGACTTACTGTTTGCCCAAAACAAACATGGCTGATCCGATCTTACTTTCCGAATGCGTTTAACATGAGCCCGTTTGTGACGACACAATGGGCGCGTGCTGCTCAGAACCCGGAAGTGATCGGAACTGAATAAGAAGCACAGGTGGGAGGTTAATATGTCTCCTTTTTCTCCCGTTTCTTCCCCTCCCCCTCCATCCCATCTTTCCCCCCCATCTCTCCAGCTCTCGATTTCCCCTCTCTCTCTCCCCCTCTCACTTTGCCCGCTCTCCCCCTCTCACTTTGCCCGCTCTCCCCCTCTCACTTTCCCCTCTCTCCCCCTCTCACTTTCCACTCTCTCCCCCTCTCACTTTCCACTCTCTCTCCCTCTCACTCTTCACTCTTCCCCCCCTCACTTTCCCCTCTCTCCCCCTCTCACTTTCCCCTCTCTCCCCCTCTCACTCTTCCCTTTCCCCCCACTCTCACTCTTCCCTCTCTCCCCCTCTCACTCTGCCCTTTCTCTCCCCCCTCTCTCTTACCTCTCTCCCCCCTCTCACTCTGCCCTCTCTCCCCCCCTCACTCTGCCCTCTCGCTCCCCCCTCTCACTCTGCTCTCTCTCTCCCTCTTCACTCTGCCCTCCCTCTCCCCTCTCACTCTGCCCTCTCGCTCCCCTCTCACTCTGCTCTCTCGCTCCCCCCTCTCACTCTGCCCTCCCTCTCCCCTCTCACTCTGCCCTCCCTCTCCCCTCTCACTCTGCCCTCCCTCTCCCCTCTCACTCTGCCCTCCCTCTCCCCTCTCACTCTGCCCTCCCCTCCCCTCTCACACTCTGCCCTCCCTCTCCCCTCTCACTCTGCCCCCTCTCACTCTTCCCTCTCTCCCCCTCTCACTCTGCCCTCTCTCTCCCCTCTCTCTCTCTTCCCTCTCTCCCCCTCTCACTCTTACCTCTCTCCCCCCTCTCACTCTGCCCTCTCTCTCCCCTCTCACTCTGCCCTCTCTCTCCCCTCTCACTCTGCCCTCCCTCTCCCCTCTCACCTGCCCTCCCTCTCCCCTCTCTCACTCTGCCCTCCCTCTCCCCTCTCACTCTGCTCTCTCCCTCCCCCTCACTCTGCCCTCCCTCTCCCCTCTCACTCTGCCCCCTCTTTCCCCCCTCTTTCTTTCCCCCCTCTTTCTTTCCCCCCTCTTTCTTTCCCCCCTCTTTCTTTCCCCCCTCTTTCTTTCCCCCCTCTTTCTTTCCCCCCTCTTTCTTTCCCCCCTCTTTCTTTCCACCCTCTTTCTTTCCCCCCTCTTTCTTTCCCCCCTCTTTCTTTCCACCCTCTTTCTTTCCCCCCTCTTTCTTTCCAC
>CM050176.1:56773630-56783630 GCA_027410445.1 Discoglossus pictus
CCTCCTCTCTTCTCCTCTCTCCCCTCCCATATGCACCGTTCTCTCTCTCTCCCTCTCCTCCTCACTCCTCCTCTCTCCCCTCCCATATGCACCGTTCTCTCTCTCTCTCTCTCCTCCTCTCTCCTCCTCTCTCCTCCTCTCTCCTCTCTCTCCCTCCTCTCTCCTCTCTCTCCTCCTCTCTCCTCCTCTCTCCTCCTCTCTCTCCTCTCTCCTCCTCTCTCCTCCTCTCTCCTCCTCTCTCCTCCTCTCTCCTCCTCTCTCCTCCTCTCTCCTCCTCCCATATGCACCGTTCTCTCTCTCTCCCTCTCCTCCTCACTCCTCCTCTCTCCCCCTCCCATATGCACCGTTCTCTCTCTGTCCCTCTTCTCCTCACTCCTCCTCTCTCCCCTCCCATATGCACTGTTCTCTCTCTCTCTCTCTCTCTCTCTCTCTCTTTCTCTCTCTCTCTCTCTCTCTCTTTCTCTCTCTTTCTCTCTCTTTCTCTCTCTCTCTCTTTCTCTCTCTCTCCTCATTTAGATTTTTTTTCTCGTTTTCTCCCCAGGTACCCAATTAACTCTTTAATAAACAAGAACCAAAAAAATGGCTGAGAAGATCCTGAATCACACCCTGGAGATTATCTACCTGCTGACTGGAGAGGTGAGAGCTGCCTGACAGTGTATCAATTAACTCATATTTTGCCAGCTGTACCTGTGTGAAAGGGACACAGTAAAGGCTCAAGTTATTATCAACATGAATTTGTGTTAAGTAATTGACCTTGAATGTTGCTAATTTTAAGAACAAATAGTATTTTCAGGACTATGCTGTTATGTTGTCGGGACAGATGGCGCTGCTTATTTTTTTTTGCAGCGCTGCCGATATGTTATGTTAGCCTAACTCTTGAACTCACCCTAACCCTCACAGTTTACCAAAGCCTTGACTCTATGATATGGCACTGGAGTATCGGCAGCGCCATCTAGCGGATTCTCACCGCTGCTGCTGCCTTGTGCTGCGCCAGCATGTACCAGCTTAAAGGGATAGGATTGTATTTTCCTACCTGTGAGGGCCACTGGTTATCACGTAAAGGACCACTGTATCAAAGCTATTTTGTTTTAAAGGCATACTACCCATTTAGAATGAGAATTGAGCATAATATTAATAAATAACAAACTTAAACTTATTATTATTTTAAAAGTTGTATTTTTATTCCATGTGTCTCCAGCTCTGATTAAGCTCTACATGCCCTTCTTTACGGTTGTATCTCTCTAGAAAGTAAGTTATGGGGGGGTGTTAGTGCACTCTCTTCCTTTTGGCTCTGCCTGTGCGCCCATAATCAGCTCCCTACACAGCATTGCACCCCCAACATTTACATGGTAGTCTCCTAGTGCGAGACAGCAGCAAAGGAGGACAAGTATTGCTTGATCAGAGGTGCAGATGGAGTCTTAAGGAATACAAATTAAACTTTTACACTTCAGTGAGGTGTTTTTTTTATTATTTTTTTTTATAATAATATGCAAGGATTTGTCTTTTATTAGACCTAATTAATGCACTGGTAGTTGTATATTCCAGATTTCCATTGTACTGATACAAACTTCCCCTGTATTCAAAATCTCCACCCTTCTCAGAAGTAGATTACATTATATCTTGTCATTTTTTCTTATTTCTTACCCTTTCTTGTAGGCCTCGGTATTACAGCAACTGACTGACTCCTTGAAGGTGATAAAAATAAACACTGACAAGAGGATGTGTAAGAGTATCTTGAGTCACGTCCTGGAGATTATCTGTCTTCTAGGTGGAGAGGTGAGACAAAGAGGATTTAATGAGAATAGATCTAGTATTAGTAGGTGCAGATCTGGATAAATAAATCGTTAATATGGCATTGTGCTGACATGTTGATTCTTGTCTATAGTAGACCTAGTATTATCAGGGAGTGCCTGTCTATAAAGCTCAGTCTTCTTCAGGAGATGCACTGGCCAGACAAGATGGACCTATTGTCCGTTGTGATCGGCCGGTCTGAGTTAATACAGCAATACCCTACCACTGATTCGACCACCTGCCTTATATTTAATGTCTCCCGCACAACCTACACGTCCAACACTGTAACAATGTGGCACGGTTTTCCAAAACTGCCAACCACAATTAGCCAAACTCCCATCCAAAAGGCCCCTTGGCTTGTGGTGCATGCATCCACCACTGGCAAGCCAAACATCACCAAGTAATATTAATTATTCTTAGCTTTGGCTGTTAATCACACATGGCTGAGGGACCCCAGCGAATGGATCGGCTCAGCAGGACGGCAAGAGAAAGAGAACGAGGCTCAGAGAGGTTTCAAGGTTACAGATCGCGTCAGCGCTGCACCGCAAGGTCCCCATATTTATAGCAAATCATAATCAGGAAGTTCCAGCGTTTTTTTTTGTTTTTTTTTTCGAACAAGTCTTTGGTCGCCATGACAGGGAGTAGTCCTCAACTGGACAAGTCACTCTCTTTCAGACTCACAAACACCAATGGCTACCGATCTGCCTTTTCACGTTCCTAACCCTTGTCTACATGGCCTTGCTTCTCCATAACTTGCCTTACTACTCTCACTCTCTGTGATCCAAATGCCTCACGACCCATAGTTCCATTGCCACCTAGTTCACACTTCCATTCCTTGCACCTCTACATTGGCAGAAACTCCCATAAGACAGTCTTCCAACCTACACACCTGAAGGCATATTTCCTCTCTCTCTATCCCTCATCCACCTAAATTCAGGTTTAACCTGTTGAACTCGGAAGAGAGGGACCCGCACACTGATCAGGGACGGACGGGAATTATACACAGTGATAGTAGTCAAGAATCCACCAGTTGCTTTAGAAATGCTTTGAAAACAATAGAGAAGAAAACCTTATAGAGATTCTCTGTGCACTGGATATACAAAGTGATGTGAAGGAATAATATCTCACGTGTTCCTCTCTCATTCTGTAGGAGTACACCATTGTGAAGAAGGATTCCCACCAGACCAACATTCACCAGCTGACTGGAGAAGTGAGCACTGCTGGGAATGGGACGTTATATATGGATACACTGACTCCCGGGAATGGGACATTATACCGGGACACACTGACTGCTGGGAATGGGACATTATACCAGGACACACTGACTGCTGGGAATGGGACATTATACCGGGGGAGGACACTGACTGCTGGGAATGGGACGTTATACCGGGGACACTGACTGCTGGGAATGGGACATTATACCGGGGGACACTGACTGCTGGGAATGGGACATTATACCGGGGGACACTGACTGCTGGGAATGGGACATTATACCGGGGGACACTGACTGCTGGGAATGGGACATTATACCGGGGGACACTGACTGCTGGGAATAGGACATTATACCGGGGGACACTGACTGCTGGGAATGGGACATTATACCGGGGGACACTGACTGCTGAGGAGTGGGACGTTGTACCGGGGGCGACGCTGACTGCTGAGGAGTGGGACGTTGTACCGGGGGCGACGCTGACTGCTGAGGAGTGGGACGTTGTACCGGGGGCGACGCTGACTGCTGAGGAGTGGGACGTTGTACCGGGGGCGACGCTGACTGCTGAGGAGTGGGACGTTGTACCGGGGGCGACGCTGACTGCTGGGGAGTGGGACGTTGTACCGGGGGCGACGCTGACTGCTGGGGAGTGGGACGTTGTACCGGGGGCGACGCTGACTGCTGGGGAGTGGGACGTTGTACCGGGGGCGACGCTGACTGCTGGGGAGTGGGACGGTGTACCGGGGGCGACGCTGTCTGCTGGGGAGTGGGACGTTGTACCGGGGGCGACGCTGACTGCTGGGGAGTGGGACGTTGTACCGGGGGCGACGGACGCTGACTGCTGGGGAGTGGGACTGCTGGGGAGTTGGACGTTGTTCGGGGGTGGGGGGGGGGACGTTGTACCGGGGGCGACGGACGCTGACTGCTGGGGAGTGGGACGTTGTACCGGGGGCGACGGACGCTGACTGCTGGGGAGTGGGACGTTGTACCGGGGGACACTGACTGCTGGGGAGTGGGACGTTGTACCGGGGGGGACGCTGCGCCGGGGGGGACGCTGCTTGAAACTACAAAATGTAATGCTTCATTTAAAAATGAGAGTTAATTATTTTATTTAAAATTTTCGGGTTTAATTTCTTACAAAGTCAATCCCAGTATTGGCAATTTGGAGAAAAAAAATGAATTCCCCTTTTTACACTTGATTGTTTTAACCCTGAAAAATATTGACTCCATAGATATTATGACTCCCTTTCCTATTTTACATTTTCTTTTCATTTAAAGGTTATATTTGAATCAGTTTTCTAATTATACATATAAATAGTGTGCTCACATATGTATTTGGGACCAATCAAATGTAATGTATAGTTGAGGGATCTTTTTGGGTTGTGCTTGATACTTTTGAGTGGTGGTATATGCTTGCTTGTACCCTATAAAAAGCCCATCACATTGGCAATGGACAACTTCCACCAAGATGGCATCTTCCCTCCAAATAAGCAATTATATGAGGAAAGGCATAGACGACATTCCTGAGCATGGTGACGCCACTGCTAAACAATAATATAAATTATGGAAATTAATAAAGGTAGCTGGTAACATGGTCAGTCCTTTGGCCTAGACCTGAACTGTTCAGATCGGAGGTTTCACTTGAGGTTTTGTAGGCCTACATTTGCTAAACTGTCTTATCATAGTGATAATTATTGATTTTATATTTTTGTGGAAACCACGTTAAAGGAAAAGGGTGTTGTGAGCCAATATTTCCATTCTGTTAAAGGACCTCTATGTAACACCCAAGCAACACTGGCCGGTTATTTACAGTTTTCATTATCATTAGTCAACATGGCCAACTTCCCCATTGACCTTTTTATAGTGAATTTTAAATTTATTATTAAATACTGACTTTTAAGACCTAACACATCTACTCCTGTGATTTTCAGGTCGATGTAGATGAACATAAGGAGCTGATGGACAATAATCACCCGACTCACTGGGCTTTGGGAAATCAAGAAAACCGGAGCTCAGGTAACATATAGTTTTATCCTCGGGATAACCACATCCTTTTAAATCCAGACTTTTAGAACTAATATACCCCACTATTATTGTCCACTGTTATGAAGCCATTGGGTTACATCTATAAAAGTTTTTTTTTTTTATTCTCTTCCATAATTAACAGATTCCCAAGATGAGAATGTTGACACAGTTAGTGAGGACGGAGAAGATGAGATTGACGATAAAGATATTGTACAGGTGACCATCCAATCGGAGCTCTGTGCAGGTGAGTGATAAACATGATATGTAGATGTGTATATCACCAGAAATATAGGGACAATCTCTCAGATATGGTGTTTTTATGTAAAATTCCCAATTAAACATAAACCTGTATATTATCTAAAATTATATCTCCATATAATAAAACATTTTACCTCAATATTATATAAAATAAGATCTTTTGGGGACCAAAGATACCCCAAAACCTAATGCTTTCAGCTACAGACACACCCCTGGATTGTGAAGATTTTTGGATATCTCAGTCAGCTTGCATAGTCAGCTCAGGAACGACCAGTCCTCAGGATACAGGAACACATGAACAGACAATGGTCCCTTAGGATAGGAGGGTGGGAGAGACCCAGGAGTGGTGGGAGAGACCCAGGAGTGGTGGGAGAGACCCAGGAGGGATGGGAGAAGTGGGAAGAGACACAGGGAGGGGAGAAGTGGGAAGAGACACAGGGAGGGGAGAAGTGGGAAGAGACACAGGGAGGGGAGAAGTGGGAAGAGACACAGGGAGGGGAGAAGTGGGAAGAGACACAGGGAGGGGAGAAGTGGGAAGAGACACAGGGAGGGGAGAAGTGGGAAGAGACACAGGGAGGGGAGAAGTGGGAAGAGACACAGGGAGGGGAGAAGTGGGAAGAGACACAGGGAGGGGAGAAGTGGGAAGAGACACAGGGAGGGGAGAAGTGGGAAGAGACACAGGGAGGGGAGAAGTGGGAAGAGACACAGGGAGGGGAGAAGTGGGAAGAGACACAGGGAGGGGAGAAGTGGGAAGAGACACAGGGAGGGGAGAAGTGGGAAGAGACACAGGAAGGGGAGAAGTGGGAAGAGACACAGGAAGGGGAGAAGTGGGAAGAGACACAGGGAGGGTGAAGTGGGAAGAGACACAGGGAGGTGAAGTGGGAAGAGACACAGGGAGGGTGAAGTGGGAAGAGACGGAGAGGAGAGGAGGGGGAAGAGACGGAGAGGAGAGGAGGGGGAAGAGACGGAGGGGAGAGGAGGGGGAAGAGACGGAGGGGAGAGGTGGGGGGAGCCACACGGTAGAGGTGGGGGGGAGAAGCCACAGGGGAGGGGGAAGAGACACAGGGGAGGGGAAGAGGTGGGAGGAGACACAGGGGAGGGGGGAAGACACGCGAAGGGAAGAGGTGGGAGGAGACACAGGGGAGGGGGAAGACACGGGAAGGGAAGAGGTGGGAGGAGACACAAGGGAGGGGGGAAGAGACACATGGGAGGGGATAGGTGGGGGGGCACAGGGGAAGAGACACAGGGGAGGAGGGAGGAGACGGAGGGGAGAAGAGCCGGAGGGGAGGGGGAGAAGAGCCACAGGGGAGGGGGGAAGAGCCACAGGGGAGAGATGGGGGAGAAGAGACGGAGGGGAGGGGGGAAGAGACGGAGGGGAGAGGTGGGGGGGGGGGCACAGGGAAGGGGAGAGGTCGGGGAAAAGACGGGAGGGGGAGGAGACGGAGGGGAGGGGGGAAGAGACACAGGGGAGAAGGAGGGGGGGAAGAGCCACAGGGGAGAGATGGGGGAGAAGAGACACAGGGGAGGGGGGGAAGAGACACGGGGGAGGGGAGAGGTGGGGGGGCACAGGGAAGGGGAGAGGTCGGGGAAAAGACGGTGGGAAGGGGGAGGAGACACAGGGTAGAAGTGGGGGGAGCCACAGGAAAGAGGTAGGGGGGGGGAGACACTGGGGGAAGAGACGGAGGGTAGCGGGGAAGAGACGGAGGGGAGCGGGGAAGAGACGGAGGGGAGCGGGGAAGAGACGGAGGGGAGCGGGGAAGAGACGGAGGGGAGCGGGGAAGAGACGGAGGGGAGCAGGGAAAAGCCACAGGGGAGAGATGGGGGAGAAGAGACACAGGGGAGAAGGAGGGGGGAAGAGACACAGGGGAGAGATGGGGAGAAGAGACAGGGGAGAGATGGGGAGAAGAGACAGGGGAGAGATAGGGAGAAGAGACAGGGGAAAGATGGGGAGAAGAGACATAGGGGAGAGATGGGGAGAAGAGACACAGGGTAGAGATGGGGAGAAGAGACACAAGGGAGAGATGGGGAGAAGAGACACAAGGGAGAGATGGGGAGAAGAGACACAGGGGAGGGTGAAGAAACACAGGGCAAAGAGGGAAGAGACACGGGAGGGGGAAGAAACACAGGGCAGAGAGGGAAGAGACACAAGGGAGAGGGGGAAGAGACACAAGGGAGAGGGGGAAGAGACACAAGGGAGAGGGGGAAGAGACACAAGGGAGAGGGGGAAGAGACACAAGGGAGGGGATAGGTGGGGGCCACAGGGGAGGGGGGAAGAGCCACATGGGAGGGGGGAAGAGCCACATGGGAGAGGTGGAGCGGCGGAAGAGGCACAGTGGAGAGGTGGAGCGGCGGAAGAGGCACAGGGGAGAGGTGGAGCGGCGGAAGAGGCACAGGGGAGAGGTGGAGCGGCGGAAGAGGCACAGGGGAGAGGTGGAGCGGCGGAAGAGGCACAGGGGAGAGGTGGAGCGGCGGAAGAGGCACAGGGGAGAGGTGGAGCGGCGGAAGAGGCACAGGGGAGAGGTGGAGCGGGGAAGAGACACAGGGGAGAGGTGGAGGGGGGAAGAGACACAGGGGAGAGGTGGGAAGAGGCACAGGGGAGAGGTGGGAAGAGGCACAGGGGAGAGCTGGAGGGGGGAAGAGGCTCAGGGGAGGGGTGGAGGGGGGAAGAGGCTCAGGGGAGAGGTGGAGGGGGGAAGAGGCACAGGGGAGAGGTGGAGGGGGGAAGAGGCACAGGGGAGAGGTGGAGGGGGGAAGAGGTGGAGGGGGGAAGAGGTGGAGGGGGGAAGAGGCACAGGGGAGAGGTGGAGGGGGGAAGAGACTCAGGAGAGCTGAGGGGTGAGAGACAAAGGGGAGGGTGGGGGGAAGAGACACAGGGGAGCTGAGGGGTGAGAGGTCACAAGGGAGGGTGGGGAAGAGACACAGTGCAGAGGGTTAAGAGGTCCCAGGGGAAAGGTGGGGAAGAGACACGGGGCAGAGGGTTAAGAGGTCCCAGGGGAAAGGTGGGGAAGAGACGCAGGGGAGAGGTGGAGGGGGGGAAGAGACACAGGGGAGGGGGGAAGGGACGCAGGGGAGAGGTGGAGGGGGGAAGAGACACAGGGGAGGGGGGAAGGGACGCAGGGGAGAGGTGGAGTGGGGGAAGAGACACAGGGGAGAAGTGGGGGGAGACACGGGAGAAGTGGGGGGAGACACAGGGGAGGGGAGAGGGGGTGAGACGCATGAGAGGGGGGAAGTGGGGGGAGACACAGGGGAGGGGGAAAGACACGGGGGGGAAGAGACACGGGAGAAGTGGGGGGAGACACAGTGGAGGGGGGAAAGACACAGGGGGGGTGAAGAGACACATGAGAGGGGAAGAGACACAGTGGAGGGGAGAGGGGGTGAAGAGACGCATGAGAGGGGGAGACACGGGGGGGAAGAGACACGAGAGAAGTGGGGGGAGACACAGGGGAGGGGGGAAAGACACGGGGGGGAAGAGACACGTGAGAAGTGGGGGGAGACACAGGGGAGGGGAGAGGGGGTGAAGAAACACAGTGGAGGGGAGAGGGGGTGAAGAGATACATGAGAGGGGGGAAGAGACACAGTGGAGGGGAGAGGGGTGAAGAGACGCATGAGATGGGGGAAGAGACATAGTGGAGGCAAGAAGGGGGGAAAGACATTGGAGGGGGGAATAGACACAGTGGAGGGGGGAATAGACACAGTGGAGGGGGGAATAGACACGGTGGAGGGGAGAAGGGGGAAGAGGCACGGGAAAGGGGGGAAGAGGCACGGTGAAGGGGGGATGGGGAGAAGTGGGGAAGAGACAGGGTGGAGGGGAGAAGTGGGGAAGAGACAGGGTGGAGGGGAGAAGTGGTGAAGAGACAGGGTGGAGGGGAGAAGTGGTGAAGAGACAGGGTGGAGGGGAGAAGTGGTGAAGAGACAGGGTGGAGGGGAGAAGTGGTGAAGAGACAGGGTGGAGGGGGAGAAGTGGTGAAGAGACAGGGTGGAGGGGAGAAGTGGTGAAGAGACAGGGTGGAGGGGAGAAGTGGTGAAGAGACAGGGTGGAGGGGAGAAGTGGTGAAGAGACAGGGTGGAGGGGAGAGGGAAGTATGAGACAGGGTGGAGGGGAGAAGGGGGGATGAGACAGGGTGGAGGGGAGAAGGGGGGATGAGACAGGGTGGAGGGGAGAAGGGGGGATGAGACAGGGTGGAGGGGAGAAGGGGGGATGAGACAGGGTGGAGGGGGTAAGGGGGGGGGGATGAGACAGGGTGGAGGGGGTAAGGGGGGGGGATGAGACAGGGTGGAGGGGGGTAAGGGGGGGGGGGATGAGACAGGGTGGGGGGGGGTAAGGGGGGGGATGAGACAGGGTGGAGGGGGTAAGGGGGGGGGGATGAGACAGGGTGGAGGGGGGTAAGGGGGGGGGGGATGAGACAGGGTGGAGGGGTAAGGGGGGGGGATGAGACAGGGTGGAGGGGGGGTAAGGGGGGGGATGAGACAGGGTGGAGGGGGGTAAGGGGGGGATGAGACAGGGTGGAGGGGGTAAGGGGGGGGGGATGAGACAGGGTGGAGGGGGTATGGGGGGGGGATGAGACAGGGTGGTAGGGGGGTAAGGGGGGGGGGGGGTGAGACAGGGTGGAGGGGGTAAGGGGGGGGGGGATGAGACAGGGTGGAGGGGGTAAGGGGGGGGGGGTGAGACAGGGTGGAGGGGGTAAGGGGGGGGGGATGAGACAGGGTGGAGGGGGT
>CM050176.1:56788630-56996130 GCA_027410445.1 Discoglossus pictus
CCATTTCAACATTGTCATTGACACTCCCTCCTCCCCTACGGCCGCAAAACTACTTGCACTTATCTCTTCCCTTGACCTCTCGCAATGGACAGAATCCCCAACTCACCATGATGGTCACTGCCTTGACCTCATTTTTACAAAACTCTGCACTATATCCAACGTTATCATTTCCCCACAAGTTTCTGACCACCATTTCCTAAACTACATCCTCACCACACCTTCCACTCTCTGCCCCTCTTTACACATGGCCACCAGAACCCACATAAACCTGCAAGCCCTTGATCCACAACATCCTTCCACTGTGCTACAACTTCTTTTTTGTCCCCTCACTTGCCCTGACATTGCCACCACACATTACAACTTGGCTCTAACTTCCACCCTTGATACTCTTGCTCCCATAACCATAGGCAGACGCTCTCACTTACAACCATAAAACCATAATTGTTTTTTACTTGTACTTAACCCCTGTTTAGCTCTACGGAATATGTTGGCACATTAGAAATAAAGGTTAGTAATAATAATTAAATGAATCCCAACCAGTGAGGGTCATCGGCCATCCCACACATTGTTAATCATGATGACACAATATAGTCTTGTGTTGATGCACAAGTCATTCATTTGTTTTCTGTATATTTCAAAGGACCACTGTAGATTGGGAAAAAACTTCAGATGTTTTTGAAGTTTGTAACACATTAGCAACTGTATAAGGCATGGGCATGAACATATAGATTAATTGTTGAATTAATCAAATTTTGTAAGCAGTTTATCTATATATGTGTAGGACCTTCCAATGCAAAGTCTTCACACGTCTCAAAGATTGAGCCAGATATGATGAGTCACCTGCAGGTTAAAGAGGAGGAAATTCCTGTAATCATCAGTGAAGGTGAGTACTAATAATATTATATTGTGAGAAAACAACATTTGATGTCATTATAGTTCTATGTCCTTTTGGTATATAACTGCTCAACCAACATTTATAGTGCAATAACATGAAGAACTAGTTCATTTTAATTCTTGTTCATAATATGCAATCTAAAATTTGTTTCAGAAGGTATAATCCGTTTCCATCCAAGTGTTTGGCTACACTTTTAATATTTTTTTATTAAGGAACTGGTGAGAACTTGGCTGAAAGGGTTTTAATAATAATTAGATTGGTTAATGGAAAAAACAATAATTGAAAAGCTCTTTTAACACAACAAATCTCAAGCCAACAGAAATCATTGTGTTACACTGTGTGTCTGAAAATTTAGCAGATACCTGCTAGACCACCTCCCTCAATTGACCTTAAAGTGGGTGGATACCTGTATCAACTCTGAAAGTAAGTTTAATATTGAATGTTGGAGGAGAGAGAGGGAGGGAGGGGGAGAGAGAGAGGAGGTAGTGAGGGAGGAGAGAGCGAGATGAAGCAGAAAGAGGGAGTGAAGAGAGAGGCAGAAATAGAGGGAGAAGAGAGGAGGCAGAGAGAAGGGAGGGAGGAGGGAGAGAGATGAGGCTGACAGGGAGGAGAGAGAGAGAAGGAGGGGAAGAGCGAGAGGCAAGGGCCATGCCATTAGGGGGGGAGAGAGAAGAAAGGGGGAGAGAGGGGGGAAAGGGTGGGCGAGAGAGGGGGAGAAAGGGTGGGCGAGAGAGGGGGAGAAAGGGCGGGCGAGAGAGGGGGAGAAAGGGCGGGCGAGAGAGGGGGCAAAGGGCGGGCGAGAGAGGGGGCAAAGGGCGGGCGAGAGAGGGGGCAAAGGGCGGGCGAGACGGGGCAAAGGGCGGGCGAGAGACGGGGCAAAGGGCGGGTCGAGAGAGGGGGGAAAGGGCGAGTGAGAGGGGGGAAAGGGCGAGCGAGAGAGGGGGGAAGGGCGAGCGAGAGAGGGGGGAAGAGCGAGCGAGAGAGGGGGGAAGGGCGAGCGAGAGAGGGGGGACGGGGCGAGCGAGAGAGGGATGGGGCGAGCGAGAGAGGGATGGGGCGAGCGAGAGAGGGATGGGGCGAGCGAGAGAGGGATGGGGCGAGCGAGAGAGAGGGGGAAAGGCGAGCGAGAGAGGGGGGAAAGGCGAGCGAGAGAGGGGGGGGAAAGGGCAAACGAGGGGGGGGGAAGGGCGAGCGACGGGGGGGAAGGGCGAGCGAGGGGAAGGGCGAGCGAGAGGGGGGGGGGGGGTGAGCGGGAAAGAAAGGGGAGGCAGAGCGGGGGAAGGAGGAGAAAGAAGGAAGAGAAGTAGGGGGAGAAGGAAAGAGACAGCGCAGAGAGACTGAGCATACAGAGAGAGAGGCAGAGGGCGCACTGAGAGACAGCACAGAGAGAGAGAGACAAATGGCACACAGAGAGACAGAACAGACAATTGAACATTACATATAAAACAAATCTAGTTTTTAAGCAGAACGTGCATTGTAAATAGGTTTTATATTATGGCCAGTGATCCTAAATGTGATCCCTTGACATCTGCTATCATTTTCCCAATTGGGTCCTGAATTTTTGATGGGATTAATCAGTATATTTTTTTGTAGTATTCCTCAGGATATCATTCTAAAAATAATAAATGTATTACTCCTGGTTAAAGGCTAGTTTGAGTTTCACCTTATTGAATTACCGTATATTCATATTTGTACGGCCTAAGAATTGACTTGGCTGTTGTAATTTCTGTTACTGTATCCATCATGATTGCTGCATCCTTGTAAACAAAATACTACATTTTTGTAAGCTTTTTTAAAAGTACCGTATATGTAATTTTCATGAGATTATGGATGCATCTGATAGAGGCGGATCAGTAATATATGAAACCTTTTTCTGCATGTCAAAACCCCAAAAATAAGCACTAATAAACTTACTCTAAAGTTTGCAAATTTCTTCAGTTTTCTAGCAGTTGATTTTGTGAAGGAACGCCCCAGAAAATCCAAGCTAAATTAGCATAAAATTCATAACTTGTTTTGGCCAATCAAAGGCATCTACAACTTGTTGCAATGTCTGCGGATCAGTCACTGCAGCAAAGCATCATGGAATATTTAGTCACAACAAGGAAGCAGCTCATGCAGTGCTACTCTAGATATCTGCACTGTGCTACTGTTGGATTGAAGGCTAGTATAGGGTTAAAAATGTTCCTGAATACAGTGTTTCGATAGGTTGGTACCAGGTGCCTATGTAGGCACATCTGGGGGTGTGGAAACCAATTTTTATTTTAAATAAAAATTAAGCCTCTACCCGTTTTGTTACTACGCTGGTACCATGTGCTACTGGGTTCCTATCACTTCAGGGTCCCCTGATAGGTAGTCTTCTGTTTTCCTCTTTGTTGTTTTTTTAGTCTTATTATAAGGTATTTTATTTTATGCTTACCAGAAAATATTGTTCACTCTTGTCCAACTTTCCGAGACCCTATGGATCACAGCACGCCAGACACCTCTATTGTTATTTTTTTTGGGTAGTGCTTATCCATAAGGTTTTCTTAGCAAAGATACTGGTGTGGGTGCCAGTTCCTTCTTCAGTGTAGCGTGATTTGTCTTGCCTCGCTGCTATGACCTGCCCATCTTGGTGACACTACAGTTTCATTTAAAGGTGTATGCAAGTGAGCTGGATTATGAATGCGTCCAATAGAGGAGAATTATTAATGTATGGGAAAAAAAAAGCTAAATAAACATTTAAACAGTTTCCCCTAAAGTTTGCGGAATATCATGCATTTGCAAACTATTTTCTTGCAATGTTGACACCCTCTGAATATCCCAGCAAAAATTTGCATACATAATACATTGTATCTTTTTGGTCTAACTGAGCTGCCTCTTTCCTTTAGATTTCTGTAATACCCAGAACAAGGTCTGTGTCTCTTCATTGTTTAATCTACTCCCCCCCCCCCCCCCCCCCCCCTCCCCCAGTCCCAGGTATTTACCCCATCACCTACCCCAGCACCAGTGATTTGCCCCTGTGATCTCTCCCGGCGCCAGTGAATTGGCCCATCACCTTTCCCAGCCCCCGTGAATTGCCCCTGAGATCTCTCCCAGCCCCAGTGAATTGCATGCACTCACACAGAGACACATGCATAGACCATGAACATTCACTTCCTCAGACGTTGCAGGTCATTGCAGGACCATAAATCAAGCATAAATTCTCAATCGCCTAAAAGACAGATTAAAATAGGAAGAAGAAGCTGAGATGTTTGATTTCAGTACAATTATAATTTGTCAGAATTTATCAAGGAGAGGGTGTATGTCTAAAGAACAACCGTGAACTGCTCAATCATTTTTACTTGAATGTCGATGTATGGTCCTCTACGGACCCAGTGTAGCAACCTCCTCTAGCTGGCTGCATACAGCATTGCTGATTGGCTGCAAAGCTGAGCATGCTCACATTTACAGGGTACACGTTTACAAAAATGAATCCTCTCAGGAGCCTAGCTCAATCCTGTGGGTGTAAACATCACCTGCTTTTTTTTTTTTTTTTTAATGCAAAGCTAGAAAAACATAATACATGCAAATAAATGTAATCATACACTACTACATCCCCTCTATCCAATGCATTCATAACCCAGCTCATTTGCATATACCTTTTAAGTACACAAGCCCCTTCACCACACAAGGTAGAGATCTAGAAGGGGTTAGAAAATATACCATCATTCATTTTATGATCGCAAACTCATGAAATATACTTTGATGCAGTACAAATATCACCTTATATTAAGATTCATAGATTCTTATTAATTTTCTATGGATATGTATATGTCATTTAATGTTCACATCTAATGAATGCTTCTGTGAGCAGGAGTGTAATTCAATATATTTATTATTATTACCATGTATTGATAAAGAGCCAACTTATTCTACAGAAGGCAAGCATGGCAAAAGTTTCCATGCTGGTACAGAAGGCATAGAGGGCCCTACGATTGTAAGAGCTTTCAATTTAAGCCGGTTAATGGTATCGAGACAAAGGGGAAGGGGTTGCTTGTTAGTGGTTCAGTGTGGCAGCAGGATCTAAGCAAATGAGGCGTTCACGGTTTTGTTTCAATGGCCGACGTTTTTTAGATTTGTAGAGGAGTGTTTGAAATATATAGATCCAATAAAAAAACAAAATTGGATAAAGAATTAAACTTGCATGAATAAGTAAGTCTCACAGTGCCTCATTTGTTCACAGATGCAGAAAATCCAAGTGAAGATGATACAACTATTCATACAAAGAAGGAAAGCAAAGACACCACAAAAACATCGGAAAATGACAAGAATATTTTAACTACAAAGAATAATTCCAGTGAGCATGGTGAAAACTCTCTCTCATATCAATCCCAACTCTTCACACCTAAAATAATTCTGACAGACGGTAAACAATTTGTTTGTTCTGATTGTGAGAAATGTTTTACTTCCAAATCAGCTCTTATTAGACATCAAAAAAGCCATGTGACAGAAAAGCCATTTAGATGTTTGGAATGTGGCAAATGTTTTATCCAGAGGTCAAATCTTGTATATCATGAAAGAAGTCATACTGGTGTGAAACCATTTGCATGTTCTTTTTGTGGAAAATGTTTTAGCCAGAAGTCGGATTGTCTTATCCATGAGACAATTCACACAGGTGTAAAACCATTTACATGTTCGGTTTGTGGGAAATGTTTTAGAAAGAAGTCAAATCTTGTTTACCATGAAAGCAGTCACACAGGTTTGAAACCATTTGCTTGTTCTCAATGTGGAAAACGCTTTATCCAGAAGGCAGACTGCGTTGCTCATGCAACAGTTCATACCGGAGTGAGACCGTTTCCATGTGCTGAATGTGGCAAATGTTTCAGCAATAAGTCGAATCTTGTTACTCATGAACGAATTCACTCAGGTGTCAAACCATTTGTGTGCTCTGAATGTGGCAAAGGGTTTTTTCAGAAGTCACAACTAGTTTATCATGAAAGAAATCACACAGGGGAGAAACCATTTGCATGCTCTCAATGTGGGAAAGGGTTCAGCCAGAAATCTGATTGTATTACCCATGAAAAAATACACACAGGCGTGAAACCATTTGTATGCAATGTATGTGGGAAAAGTTTCAGTAATAAGACCAATCTTGGGAATCATGAAAGAATCCACACAGGTGAGAAACCTTTTGAGTGTTCTGAATGCGGGAAGTGTTTCTTCCAGAAGTCACACCTTGTTAAACATGAAAGAACCCATACAGGAGTGAAACCATTTGCATGTCCTGAATGTGGAAAATGTTTTACCACTAATTCATCATGCACAAAGCATCTAAAAAGTCATACAAAACCATAACCTAAGCATAGTTCAATGGCCATTGTAGACCAAAATTTATCACAATATTATAAACATTACAAAAAATACTTTTTGTATGAAAAATAAGTGGTCTGTAAAGCAGATAAATTACATTAAAGTAAGATCAATGTGATTGTTTTTTGTTTTCTTTTCCTCCTTCTATGCCATGACGTTTTAAATTGAGTTTACTAATCCTTAGTAAAAATACTTAAATTGAATGTACCCCCTGTGTAAATTGTCTACATTTGCACTGTGACAAAGGGGTTGCTAGATATTATAAAATGAACTGTTGCAACTAAGAAGAAAAAAATATCATATTTTACAGCACATGCATTCTAAGAATTTTTTTTCATATGGCGATTGGTTTAGTACATGAGGGATGTTATTATTATTATTATTATCGTTTATTTATAACGGATATAGTGAATATTTAAATTTAACTGCTATTAGAAAAAACGATAAAATGTTTTAAAATTATTCTAGTAATTGTTAAATTGTCACATTATTTCTATGTGTACCTAGTACACCAAACTATGCAGACAGGAAACCAGAAGTAACATCTACAGAAAGTTATGTCATGCCTGACATGTGTTTCACCAAAACTTCATCTAAAGCAGGGCCCTGACATGTTACAAGAAACAGAAAAGGACAATGAATCTTATGGTTGTCTCCAATGCAACGTATTGTGCCTTTATTTCCATTCAACACAATGTGATAGGATAAGGAATATCAATAAACAGGCTCTCCAATAGACCTTGTTTACATGTTCTCTTATATCCCTTGTAAGGCAAAAGGTGGATCAAACACATTAATTTTAATTTGTTTCTGTGATGATTTATTGCTAACTATTATTAAAATTTATTTGACATACAAAACATTTTTTTTAATGTACAAGACAAGTTCTTTTACATATATCATAGAAAGTTTTGGACTACAGTGGCCCTTTTAATAGGTAGACCTGGTTCTGACTCAGGGCCTCCGGGTGCTATCTTCTGGTCCTCCACTGCATCTCTCTATTTATCTATCTA
The DNA here is from genome assembly GCA_027410445.1 of Discoglossus pictus. NCBI lineage: Eukaryota > Metazoa > Chordata > Amphibia > Anura > Alytidae > Discoglossus > Discoglossus pictus. Next base: position 56,795,867 of record CM050176.1, read on the forward strand.
TCTTGCTATGGTATTTGAAAAAGCTACAAGTTACATGGTGTTCTTTTTCTCAAGTCTCATTCACTATGTACATTTTCATCCTATGCTCTTTTAAATGTCATTATAATACTTGTATGTGTATCAATAAAAAAAAAAAATCTAGATTCCGGACATTGACTTCATTTTCATAAATACTTTTAGACATTCCTGCAGTTTGTAAAAAAAAAAATGATCTCCCCTGCCATAACCATTTATTTCATAAAAAAGTTAGATTTGAAAATCTTCTCAGAAGATATATTTTTTTTTTTTTTTAATCAGCATTTTTCTTAAATTTTGTCATGAAGTACGTTGTGGGAGTTTCCATATTGCAAATTAGCTTGCCTGAATTCGAACTAGAAGAATCAAGAATGTCTCATAGCAAATTTTGATTTGTTTGTTACAAGTTTAAATTTATAGAAGTGGTGTTGGAATGGAAGGCTTGGAGAACTCAAAAGGAGAGACAATCCCAGACTATCTTATTTATATATATATATATATATATATAATTACATCAGATGATTATTATGATTATTCAACATACCAAACATCTTAAAGTCACAAATGTATATAAATACACACGTCATCCGCAGTCTGCCTTTCTCGTCTTCTTATCTACAGTGGATATAAAAAGTCTACACACCCCTGTTAAAATGTCAGGTTTCTGTGCTGTAAAAAAATGAGACAAAGATATATAATTTCAGAACTTTTTCCAACTTTAATGTGACCTATAAACTGTACAACTCAATTAAAAAACAAACTAAAATCTTTTAAAATGAAAAAAATAAATAATAATAATGTGGTTGCATAAGTCTGCACACCCTCTTATAACAGGGGATGTAGCTGTGTTCAAAATTAAGCAATCACATTCCAAATCGTGTTAAATAGGAGTCAGCATACACCTGCCATCATTTAAAGTGCCTCTGATTAACCCCAAATAAAGTTCAGCTGCTCTAGTTGGTCTTTCCTGAAATTTTCTTAGTCGCATCCCACAGCAAAAGCCATGGTCCACAGAGAGCTTCCAAAGCATCAGAGGGATCTCATTGTTAAAAGGTATCAGTCAGGAGAAGGGTACAAAAGAATTTCAAAGGCATTAGATATACCATGGAACACAGTGAAGACAGTCATCATCAAGTGGAGGAAATATGGCATTACCAAGAACTGGAGCTCCCTCCCAAATTTATGAAAAGAAGAAAAGAAAACTGGTCTGGGAGGCTACCAAGAGGCCTACAGCAACATTAAAGGAGCTGCAGGAATATCTGGCAAGTACTGGCTGTGTGGTACATGTGACAACAATCTCCCGTATTCTTCATATGTCTGGGGTAGAGTGGCAAGACAAAAGCCTTTTCTTACGAAGAAAAACATCCAAGCCAGGCTATATTTTGCAAAACCACATCTGCAGTCTCCCAAAAGCATGTGGGAAAAGGTGTTATGGTCTGATGAAACCAAGGTTTAACTTTTTGGCCATAATTCCAAAAGATATGTTTGGTGCAAAAACAACACTGCACATCACCAAAAGAACACCATACCCACAGTGAAGCATGGTGGTGGCGGCATCATGCTTTGGGGCTGGAACTGGGGCCTTAGTTAAGATAGAGGGAATTATGAACAGTTCCAAATACCAGTCAATATTGGCACAAAACCTTCAGGCTTCTGCTAGAAAGCTGAACATGAAGAGGAACTTCATCTTTCAGCATGACAACGACCCAAAGCATACATCCAAATCAACAAAGGAATGGCTACACCAGAAGAAGATTAAAGTTTTGGAATGGCCCAGCCAGAGCCCAGACCTGAATCCGATTGAAAATCTGTGGGGTGATCTGAAGAGGGTTGTGCACAGGAGATGCCCTAGCAATCTGACAGATTTGGAGTGTTTTTGCAAAGAAGAGTGGGCAAATCTTGCCAAGTCAAAATGTGCCATGCTGATAGACTCATACCCAAAAAGACTGAGTGCTGTAATAAAATCACAAGGTGCTTCAACAAAGTATTAGTTTAAGGGTGTGCAGACTTATGCAACCATATTATTTTATTTTTATATTTTTTCTTCCCTAAACCTAAAAGATTTCAGTTGGTTTTTCAATTGAGTTGTACAGTTTATAGGTCACATTAAAGGTGCAAAAAGTTCTGAAATGATTTATATTTGTCTCATTTTTTTACAGCACAGAAACCTGAAATTTTAACAGGGGTGTGTAGACTTTTTATATCCACTGTATATGTGTCTGGGCCTCTTGAGATGGACAGGAAACCTAAGGATCTACCCTGGATTCTTGTTTTTAGAAGGCATATTATTTTTAGTTGTTACCCCTTTTTAATAGCTGGTACTTACTCCTTCTTCTGTACAGCAACAACATTAGTGCATTGTGGTCAATTACCCATCAGATATTAGCTCAGTTTGAACAGAGTTAATCATGAAATTTCCTACAATGATTAAATGCATAAATTGATGAGATGGGACAGGTGGACCTCTTGGTGCACATGCCTTATTCTAATAGCTCACAGACTACACCAAAAAAATGGTTTTGTCATGGGAACCTCCATGCAGTACAATCTAATCTAAAAGGCCAATGTTGGTGGATCAAGAAGATGGCTATCAAAAAAACCTCCTACTACTGTAGGAGTGGGTAGAAATATATTAGATATACTATTCTACAATAAGCGATATATAAATCCAATATGGCTACACCACATTGTTTTTAGAATGTCTTCCTTTTATATTGAGTCATTGGTAAAGTTAATAAAAACTACTGATCCATAGTAATGGATGCCTTATAGTTTCCCAAAGAGCAAATTCTTAGTTTATGGTCATCTTATGTAATGTGGCAACACAGCTGATGGAAAATACTAATTGGTTCCTTACCCTACATCTGTAAAGCCCAGCAATATACATAGATACTTGAAGAATTTGAATGTTTAGAAAATTTACATTGTAGAAAATATTGCATGCATTGCTAAGCCAGGCAAATAATAAATTACTCCACAGATGCATAGTCTTATTGAAATAACAATGGTTGGTTTGGAGATGGTTGTACTAAAAAATGTTCTTGATTACTCAAAGATAGAGAGCATGAGAGCTGATGAAGTTAAAATTCCTCCATGATGTTGGTTAATTATTCTGTTTGTCTTGGGTTTGTTTCACTTTAATTTTCCCTGTTATGCTTTTCCTCCGTAAAAATAAATGTTCATTAATTTTGCTGCTTATCTATGCCCACCTAAGGTTAGACATCATGGGCACTATTTAATTGTCCAAATCGCAATTACATGAGTCTGAAATGGAGCCCGTAAATGTTACTGATATTCAATTGGCTGCTTTTTGCTTTTTAGCTAATCTTATTCGATTTGCAAGTTACAGGCTTTAAAAGCACTGCGGTTGTCAAAAACGTAACTCTGTCTTATCTCCTCCTTTGATTTTTCAAGACCGCAAATGTTACCAGTGCTAAAGACGCAAAATCGATATTCAATTACAACAATTTAGCAAGCCCAAAATTGCCTTCAAACCTGTAAATGGCAAATGTATCAAAACATTATATGAGTACTAGATCCGAAAGTGGGTTAAACACCTGTTCGTAACACTGCAAAAGCAAATAAACACTCACTACTGTACTTAAAAATACGGGGAAAGCAATGAAAGACATTAGAATAAATTGCACAACAGTCTCTAGCTCGCAAAGCTGCAATAAAACATATTTTATTTTGTTTTATTTCAATGTTATTACGATCCCGGGATATCATGGAGCCCGCATGCACTAGAATAGTTGCTATAATGATTTTTATTCATTTCTACATTTCTGGATTGCGAGTCTGATTGCAAATCGGACTTATAAACACTAATTGATTGCAGTTTAAACGCCATGTTTATTGACGTCATTATTACAGTCTCATTTACTATTGGCTCTGTCTAAAATGTAACTTATGGCTTGCTTAATTGATCATGATCATGCCCTGAAATGTTACTTACGGGCTCATGGTTTGCGTGTTGGGGCCGGGAGCCTGTAATTGCGGGCTTTAGTCAATTGAATACATCTAGATATGTAAAAAATTAGTAACCCTCAGCCAAACTGTCAGGTTTCTTGTAATTAAGGGCTTGGAATAAAATAGGGCCCCATGTTGGGATGTACTGATAACACAGATATCTTAATAATGTACTTGTACCATGAACAATATTAGAATTACAAATTGTAATATAGGTATAGACATTACTATCCTAGTTATGTATAAGCACATTGTCTCATGACTGTACTTTCTTTTGTTCATTTATTTTATGGAAAACAAATAAACAAAAACACAATTTTACATTCCTGGTATGTTTGCCTTTTAATTTGTAAATCTGTCTTCTAGACATCGGTTTATATTGAAATGACCACAATTGTATATGTTAGATGTGTGTGCATTATGGCAACATTAATACTTCACATACATCTACTTTATTTCCCTTATCGGTAGTCTATCTTGTACACACTGACATATTGGTAAATAAATCATATGCCTAAACACATTATGTATTTACATTTTTAAAGCACGTTGACAACATAGTTTGAAGGTTTATGAGATTGTTGGTTGAAGCAGAGTTTACATATGGAAACAAGAGGTGTATCTGGGAGATTGGTTCTCAACAGCCGGTCCTAGGACCTGTGCTTGTCCCTGAGACCTCAACGTACTAAATGTTTCAACATACCACCATTATTAGTCATATTCATCAGTATTTTATTTATAACTATATCAACAGTTCAAATGTTCTCTATTTAAATCCGTGCAAATCTACATGAAAATCGTTTGTGTCACATGTGATGTCACCCTGAATCTCAGAGACAGTCACCATGACTACTTGAAGGTCACCGTTTGGTCCCCAGATCAAAAAGCTTGAGCACTATAGATGGAGCTTTTATCAAAAGCACTGAATAACCAGTGACCCCCTGCTCACAAGCTTACATACCAAAGGAGACCAAGGGCAAGGTTTGAGACAGTAGGTGAAGTCATGGTAATGGGTGTGTCTGGTTGTTGTGCTGTGTCATAGCAGAGGAGAGATAGTAGGACAAGGGTAGAATGTTAATCAGGATGGACATGGTGGGGTCGGTGACCACTGAAGCTCAGTTAAACTGTTATAAGACTAGTAGTTTGCCCGTCATAAAATACTATATCATGCCCTCGATGTGCCCTCTCTTTCACTCTCTCTCTATATCCTGTCTCTGTGTCCTGTCTCTCTCTCCTTCTGCTCCTCTGTGTGCAAGTTTGTTTCTGCAGTGGACCGCAAATTGTCTGACCTCTCTGATATGACCTGCCCATCTTGGGTGAACCTACATGGTATAGCTCACAGCTTCACTGAGCTACACAAGCCCCTTCACCATGACAAGTTAGTGATCCCAAAGGAGTGTCAGTGATTAGTGTATCCATATAGAAACAAATCATGGGAGGGTGGGTGAGGGGTACGAAGGGAGGGGAGTGATTCCCTTCAGTGAGTGGGTTCTTGATAAACAGTGAAACAAATTTGTATGATAGATGGGAGGAAATGGCGGAGACAAGTAACAGGCAATAAAAAGACAGGAGGGATGGCTGCTTAACCCTAACGACAACTAGTCATCTGTACTCAGTAGTTTGCGATTTTCATAGGCAGTAGATGAAAGAGAGTGCGCACACACAAGCTGGAAATAATAAAAGTTTACTTAGCTCCGGGTTATGTGATGAGTGCAGTTTATAGCACATCTAGAGATGCCCTCTAGTCTGCACAACCTTTACAGCACAAGATGGAGTTAGATGTCCATGGAGACTGGTCACAGTGAGCTTCTGGTGAGACTAGAGTGTAACCACCGTATATACTCCTTACATCTTATTCTAGTGACTTTAGGGTTATTACATACTTTGTTATATACTTCACCTGCTGTTCTTGTGATTTGGGGTTATACACTTCATGGCAAAGCATTCCTCTTATCCCAAAGAGTAAAGAGAACAAAATATGGATCTTCTGCCAGTATGGAAAAATAGAATCTGTTCCCATCAAACTTGAAATATAAGCAGTCTGACAAAGCCTTACCACTGACTTGAATGGGGGACAAATTCCTGCAACCTGATTGGTTGTAGTAATGCAGTAGCATGAGGGCAGTCAGTTGATCATTTCTCTATCCTAATTCTCCTGGATCTCTCTGCTGCCTTTGACACAGTTGATCATCCTCTTCTTATCCAAATTCTCCACTCTCTTGGCATCTGTGACACTGCTCTCTCTTGGTTCACATCTTATCTAGAAAATCGAACATTTAGTGTCTCCTTCTCTGGCACCTCTTCATCTCCTCGCCCTCTAACTGTCGGTGTACCCCAAGGCTCAGTCCTAGGCCCCCTCCTTTTCTCTATCTATACATCCTCCCTTGGTGCCCTTATACAATCTTTTGGATTTCAGTATCATCTATATGCTGATGACACCCAAATCTACATCTCTGCACCTGAACTATACCCCTCTCTGCTAGCTCATGTTGCCAATTGCCTCTCGAGCATATCCTCCTGGATGTCTGCCCGTCAACTCAAACTCAACATGTCTAAGACAGAGCTCCTTATCTTTCCACCATCTACTACAGCTTTCACTCTGCAAATATCTCTCACTGTTGACAATGCCATCATCACTCCCACCTCTCAGGCCCGCTGTCTTGGGGTCCTACTGGACCCTTCCCTCTCTTTCATTCCCCACATCCAATCACTCACAAAATCTTGTCACTTTCACCTAAAAAAACATATCCAAAATACGCCACTACCTCACACAAGACACAACTAAAATTCTTATTCACGCTCTCATCATATCTCGCCTCGATTACTGCAACACTCTTCTTGCTGGCCTTCCTATCACCCGTCTGTTTCCATTTGAATGCATCCGCTAGACTCATCTACCATACTAAACGATCAGTGTCTGCAGCACCTCTCTGTCAGGCAATCCACTGGCTTCCCATAGCGTCTAGAATACAATTCAAAATCATGACCGTAACATATAAAGCCCTCCACAATAGTGCACCCTCCTACATCTCTGCTCTCATCCCAAAATACACTCCCACCCGCCCTCTTCGCTCTGCTAATGACCTTCTTCTCTTCTCCTCTCTCATTACCTCCTCTCATTCCCGGCTTTAAGATTTTTCACATGCTGCCCCTATTCTTTGGAACTTTTTACCTCGCACCACCAGACTATCTTCCTGCCTCAGATCCTTCAAAATCCCTTTAAAAACACATCTATTCAAAAAAGCCTATCATCTTTAGCCTCTTCATTCACTATGCATCTCTCACTCTCCTGTACCTTACCCATACCCTTTAGAATGTACGTTTGCGAGTTTTAATCTTGTGAGGTGCTTTAGGGAAAGCACAGTGTATATCAGATTGAAAGCTCAATAACAGGGTCTTCCATTATTTTCATTGTGGGGCATTGTTTATACTTGTACCTAACCCCTGTATTGCGCTGCGGAATATGTTGGCGCGTTATAAATAAAGGATAATAATAATAATAATAATAACACAGATTTCATTTGATTTCTCAGTGAAAATGCATGTATTTAACAAATCCAAAAAGTATTTCAACATGCTTCTATGAGATATTGACTGTGATGTGGTCCAATTTGTGCTGAATTAACTTGCCCTTTAAGTACCAAAAAATTCTTACATCCTATCAGACGGAAAAAGAGATAAGAAAGTGGTGTTTAACACCTAAATATACAAAACACTGCCAAAGAGCAAAAATATGAAGGGCAATTAGGTATACCAACAACAGCAACACAAGAAAAGGATGGAAAATAGAGGAAATCAAATTAACCTACAGAAAGAAGACCAAACAGACAACCCTATCAACCTAAATACATTCTTCCAGATCATACTCTCAGGAAAGCAGGGACAAGGAAAACTACATATATCCCATCTTACAGAGAGACAGTAGGAAGCAAATAGCAGCACATAGGAGATAGATAACAGATAAGAGTGAACCTACACTCTTAAGTGCCACGTAATTGTATGGTAAACATAAAGACAAATGCGTAAGATATAGATAAAATCTACATATAAAATAATAGAGAAATACAAGGCCAATGTGGGTCCACTTCTCCTCAGATCTCAACCCCGACGCGCTTTTCGTCAGCACTGTGCTGAAGTCATTGGGGGGCATCCTGTCAGAGGGTTAACAAATACATACCCAATACCCAAAAATACAGTAATATAGTATCAATAATACAAAATTGTGGACCTTCTGTTATCCATAAGTACCATAATTGATATTGTTCATTGTAGCCTTGAGTTCCTCAAATCAGCACAGACTTCAAGGAGTGAGTGAGGGTCTCAATTGATTGAGATCTATTTTATGTTTGAATCGGCACAGATGCCAATAATTAGAGGGATTCTTTAGTCAAATGTATTTTAATATAAGTCACATTTGGGAGGATAAAATCAATTAAGTCACTTCATAAAACATTAACAATGACTAAAAAGTCAATTTAAACTGTATGCATAAATGTAAGTAATAAAATATGTGTGGAGATGAACAAATTGGTCTAGAACAATAAGAGATTTAAATACTATAAATTACTAATGAGAAACCCATCTAGCAAGTAAGAACACAAGGTCCAACAAGACACGAATGGCAGAATTATTAAGGAAACACTGTAATCTTTGAAGTTTTATTTAGATGTCATTGGTTGCCCCAGAGCAGTTAAATGTCGGAATACGTTTTTGTCCTCTGAGACCTTAATTTTAAAAAGGAAAACACATAATGGTATGTTGTCATGTACCCTCATTCTTATGCAATAAGAAAAAAAATATTTCCATGTCCCTTTAAAGGGCTGTTTAATTTAGCAACATTTGGACCACGTAACAGTAAAGATCTCCTAAAAGCATGTCGAAATACTTATTGATTTTCTGAAAAAATGAATTTTTCACTGAGAAATCAATTCAAATCTGTGTTTACAGGTATATCAGACTTTCCACTTGCTTTCACATTACTGCAGCAATCAGATTGTAGGGGTGAGTGCCCAATTCAAGCCAATGCTAAGACTGCTTACATTTCCAACATGAACAGAACAGACCTTGTAATGGGTCAATTTATTTACTTACTGCAGAAAATGCAGGTTTCTGCTCTCTTGCTTCTATAACATTTTACTGCAATACTGTGATTTTTTTAAATAAATATAAATATATATATTTTGTATATCTACAAATTACATAACTGACTGACAAACTGATCAAGAGACAACTTCATCCATAGACCCCGCGCCATCTGCTCATATTAGGGACTTTGTACTGGCAGAGGGCGTGTGGGTCTCTCTCTCTCTCTCTCTCTCTCCTCTCTCTCTCTCTTTAATTATAAACTATAACAAAATGAACCACAACAATAAAATGCCTTTCTTAGAATCATTAGTCCCAAACACACAATGTGCTAAATGGATACTAAGCCAGGATATAGGGATGAGCATGAGAGAGGAAGAGATGGATGAAAGTAACGAGATAGAGTAATAGATGATGTATAGATACCCAGACATACAAACACATAACACATATATACACCCCTCCTCCACACTATGCAAAATCTCTCTCTCTCCATTGCTTATCCTCATTATTTTATAGAATTAACGACAAATGCAGATTTACTTAATTCCTCACTTAAGTGTAAAATTAAAGCTCCCACAAGCACTCAAAACCCCAATAGAAAGAGCTAATGCATGGTATATGGATAAAGTTGTACAAATATCTCCCGTTCTCTTGTTTATTAAAAGTGGTAAATCATTTTATTACTGGATGATCTGTCGGCATCAGTTTATCAGTCAGTGATGTCATTTGAATCAATTAATAGTCTGGTATGCTTTACCCATAACAAACATGGCGGATTCAGACTCGCGTTTTAAATTTTCCTGGCGTGCGTCATGACATCACATCCGCAATGGTTGGCGACGTGGCAACAAGGAAGCGGAAAAGCAGCAAGACCTGATCTGTAAATTTGTACTGAGATACAACGGCATGTATATAGTGTGGAGTGGGGTCTATCTATCTATCTATCTATCTATCTATCTATCTATCTATCTATCTATCTATCTATCTATCTATCTATCTCTTTCTATCTCTCTCTATATCTATATATCTGTCTATCTATCTATCTATCTATCTATCTATCTATCTATCTATCTATCTATCTATCTATCTCTTTCTATCTCTCTCTCAATCTATCTATCTATCTATCTATCTATCTATCTATCTATCTATCTATCCCTCTGTCTGTCTATCTATCTCTCTCTATATCTATCTATCTATCTATCTATCCATCCCTCTATCTATCTATCCCTCTACCTATCTATCTATCTATCTATCTATCTATCTATCTATCTATCTATCTATCTAATACCCATCATATGTGTCTGCATGGCCTGTATATATATATATATATATATATATATATATATATATATATATATATATATATATATACATATATATATATATATATATATATATATATATATATATATATATACATATATATATATATATATATATATATATATATATATATATATATGCATGTATAGTGGGTGGGATGTGCAGGATCACTGTGATGCCCTCACACCAGGACTTCTATGTTTTAATACCAATAGATTATTAGTACAATTCATATTCAATCATTTAGAAAAGTCATTTTCATTAATAAACTTTCAGACTCAGCTGGTGCTGGTATCCACCCACTATAAGGTCAATGGGGGTGGCGGCTTTGTCTAAAAGTCAGCTGCTAAATTTTCTCCGACACAAAGTTAACAAAGTGTTCTCAGTTGACTGTAGAGTTGCTTGTTAAAGTAATTAGGTAGCAGCCTATGAAATTATGTTTGGCCACTTATCTAATGATATTGTACTTAAAGACCCTCAGTCCGATAGTGCTCTGATTCATCTAGGGTCAGATACAAGTCTGAACATGGAGCAGGTATTGCACTGGGGTTTGATGCTGGACTTTCAGCACCTCCTATAATGAGTAAGCATAAAAACTTAAGATACACCAATACCTTATGAGGTTTTCACTGAGTACTATTTGTGTTTCCTCCAGTGGGACATCAATGGAGATACAGAGATGATGGATGAGGGAATCCTGGCAAGGAGGAGATCAGGTAGTGCAATATTTTCTCTTTGAGGGTAAACAATTCTGGAGTAGATACATGGGTGGAACAGCCTTCAGGAGACAAAGACCGTAAATTTAATAATGCCTCTAATATATTTGGCTTCTGAAGTCACCACAGAGCCATACATTGTCAGATAAAGGATTGGAAATCATGTAGAAACAATGTTTTCCTTCTGGAAATTGCTGCACAGTTTGGGGCTTAGAGTTCTTTGTATCCACCACCAAATTAGCACTCTAGTTAAGGAGCTGTATCATGCACTACTAATGAAAGAGCCTCCTGGTGGCATCAGTGGCTCCAAGACACACAATGGGAATCATGTGACCAGAAGAAGATGGAGACAGACTCAGCACATCTGGCAGGAAACATTCAATTTATTTAAAGATATGGGTTTCTTTGGCTTTATAAAAACATATTTCTTGAATTAACAAGTGGTTAACTAGATCTCTACCTGGTCCTTACACTAATCCTTTAACAGGTATCCAAGATGAAGATGTAGTCCCTGTTACTGAGGACAGAGAGGGTGAGATGGACGAGAAGGCGATTGTACAGATGACCGTCCAATCAGGTCAGTGATTTTATTTATCTTATTTTTATTTATTTCACTTTTTTTTTATCCAAAGAGCTTTCAACTGTTATAGGGTTTGTGACAATACATTCTCCAGGCTTGTGATAGCAGTGAGTGAAGGGCTAATGACAATTTACAGGTTTAATCCTACAGATACAAGAGAAGTTGGAGGCCCTGAGCATGCCCAAGGATCTGTAGGTCCAATGACTGCAGGGAACCATGGGAATGACTGAGACACTAAGTGAGGAGTTCATGTGAGGGTCAGAGCCGTGGTCATTGCCCCATGTCATGGTCCCTCGACATTGCCCATGGTCTTTGTGCCTGGACATTGGCCATGGTCTTTGTGCCTGGACATTGTCCACCGTCTTTGTACCTGGACATTCTTGTTTTTTGAGCCTGGACATTGTCCCTGGTCTTTGAGCCTGGACATTGTCCCTGGTCTTTGAGCCTGGACATTGTCCCTGGTCTTTGAGCCTGGACATTGTCCCTTGTCTTTGAGCCTGGACATTGTCCCTGGTCTTTGAACCTGGACATTGTCCCTGGTCTTTGTGCCTGGACATTGTCCCTGGTCTTTGTGCCTGGACATTGTCCCTGGTCTTTGTGCCTGGACATTGTCCCTGGTCTTTGTGCCTGGACATTGTCCCTGGTTTTTGTGCCTGGACATTGTCCCTGGTCTTTGTGCCTGGACATTGTCCCTGGTCTTTGTGCCTGGACATTGTCCTCCGTCTTTGTGCCTGGACATTGTCCTTGGTTTTTGTGCCTGGACATTGTCCCTGGTCTTTGAGCCTGGACATTGTCCCTGGTCTTTGAGCCTGGACATTGTCCCTGGTTTTTGTGCCTGGACATTGTCCCTGGTCTTTGAGCCTGGACATTGTCCCTGGTCTTTGTGCCTGGACATTGTCCTCCGTCTTTGTGCCTGGACATTGTCCCTGGTTTTTGTGCCTGGACATTGTCCCTGGTCTTTGAGCCTGGACATTGTCCCTGGTCTTTGAGCCTGGACATTGTCCCTGGTCTTTGAGCCTGGACATTGTCCCTGGTCTTTGAGCCTGGACATTGTCCCTGGTCTTTGAGCCTGGACATTGTCCCCGGTCTTTGACCCTGGACATTGTCCCCGGTCTTTGATCCTGGACATTGTCCCTGGTCTTTGAGCCTGGTCATTGTTCCTGATAATTGTGTCTGGTCATAGCAGGGGAAAACTAGTTAAACCTGGATGGGAGGTTAGTCAGGATGGACATGATGGTAGGGTGATTGTTTGAGTGACCTGTTAATGGGTTCGCTGGCTGGGCAGGTGTCATTAGATAGTATGTCTGTATAGGAAGACTAAACAGTCTCAAGTGGGTAGGGAGCATCGGACCACCAGGAGTGAGTGGGGTCCTGCTAGAAATAGGAGAGACCATGTGTGATGGAGAAAGGGAGCGAAAGAAAGAGAGACCAAGAAAGACATAGCAATAAAAATGGGGGAGGTTGATGCTTGTAGCCACATGCTCTTTAGAATAGCACAAGACTGCAAAGAGCGAGTGAGGACCTACAAGCGAGTCTGGGGTCTCACTAATCTACTTGCGATTGTGGGCAGGATCAGCCTAGTTGGTTACAAAATGGTGTGCTAATTTTCCATTTGGAGAGATTCCCACTGTGGAATGTTGACGTTTTGCTTCATTTTTTTTTTGCACCCTGAATACGAATTTCTATATAACTATTTGGCGCAGCAAGTGGACCAGTTCGTTGGTGCAAATCTGTACAAACCGTTTCATTCTCTGTTGGGGCTCACAGGGCTCAATAATGAAAATGTTCATCCTGAATTAATTAATGAGGACGGAGAGTATGAGACGGAAGGGAAGGACGCTCACCCCGTGGGAATCCATTCAGTTACCTTTGCTGGTGAGTGGTATAAATAGTTTATCTCAGCACCCAAATTATACCCCAATACTAAAAATACTTTATTAAATATTGTGATACTGTGAAAACTTTAATAACCTCCACTAATGTGTAATAAATAATTAATTTGTTGTCGTTTAGTCCATGTAGAATTACAGGGATTATGGTGTTTGATTAGAGTAGCGTGTGATGGAGGGGGTATACTGTAATTATAATCTCTTATATGGTGGTGTTATTACAGTTGTTGTTTAGTCATTCAGTCATGTCTGACTCTCTGTTACCATTTGGACCCACACGCCAGGCACATTTGTTAGTCACTGTCCCTCTGAGCTCCATTGCGTCAATGACCTTATCTCCGTCTCTGCCGTCCCCTTCTTTGTGCTCCTTCAGTCTTTCCACATCCAAGTCTTCTCTAGGGAATCCTATCTTCTCATGACATGGCCAAAATATTCGAGCTTCAGCCTCATGATTAAAACTTCCAGTGAACGGTTTGGCTTTATTTCCTGTAGTTTGGATTTAATCGATCTTTCTGTAGTCCAAGATACTCTAAGCAGTTATCTCCAACACCACAACTCAAAGACGTCAATTCTCCAGCGCTCAGACTTCTTTATGGTCCAGCTATTACAGTTACAGCTTAAAGTCGGTGTGTTTATTTAGGCCATGCCATAAACACTGAACATTCAGTTGGGTCCGAGCCCTGGTGACTTTATGGAATATTTCTTTATTGGCGTGTACACCGAACATTCAGTCTGAGACAGACATTGACCCAACTCTAACAAATGGTGGAACAATTCAATTAATTACCATGTTAACATTATACTAATTTATATTACCAGTAGAGAAGAGCAGATTGCATTTTGATTACGTTCCATTATAAATAAACTCATTAATTAAATTCATTAAATGTTATTGAATTTTAACCTTTTAGTTGCCGTGGAATGGTTTGCATGTCCTACATTTTAGTCCTGTGCTCACAGAGTGGTGTCACAACCTACTATGATGATGGGATCTAGAGTATCCTAGTACTCTTATTCCCAGTAGGTTTAGACCTAAGTTTGGGTGACTCTAGACCTATGGACAGTCTTTGTCGGTACAAAGGCATAAGTCCCAGCTGCTTTGGTAGTGTACCTGGGAGCACCTTGGTAGGGAGTCAGAACGAGCTCCTCTACAAGCATATGCCTCTGGGTCAATAATACATGCTTAGTCAAAGTATAAAAATATAAGCTGGAGACCCCATGGGGTTAAGGTGCCTCAATGTCTGTACAGACCCATTTGTTCTGGCCTTGCTATCACTTCAAGTGTTTACTTTAGGTGATAGCTGGAAGGCAGATGGGTGATCTACTCAGGTTACTATCTGTATCAGACCCAATATGGATGACTGCACACAACATGGCTCCCACATTACAATACAATATATTTACAGATATTACCACTACAACATTTTATAACCCACATGTTATGAGTTGAGGCAGTACTTCCCACGTCAGTCCACTTAATGCGTTATGACGACTTTATTGTGGTGACGTGGTAAACTGCCTCTTCTCTGAATGCATAACAATAACAGTGGGACTCAAAACCTTCTGTTCAATAACATGTGGCAGATAACAGTTCCAAATCCAAGATGGCCCCTGGCTGATTCATGACAAGTGGTATTTCGTTTTTTTCATCCTTTGTATTTGTTATTATTATTATTAATCTTTATTTGTTAGTCGCCACCTTGTTCTGGTGAAGGGGCTTGTGAAGTTGTGAGCTAAACCATGTATGGGCATGTCAGAGCAGAGAGGTTAGACAAATCGCCTTAACTGGCACTCACTCAGTACCTTTGCCAAGAACACCTTGGGAATGAGCACAACCAGACATTAGATGCCAAGGTCCATAGGCTCACAGAGAGTCGGACAAGACTCAAAACAAAACAACAACAACAATATGCTAAGTGCACAGCCAACAGATCTTTGTGTTAAACGTATCGGGTGTCAGTGCCACAATATTGGCTGTTTTATTTATGTTGTTCTTTTACACATCTTCTTAGGAAAATGTCTGATTTGTAATTTTGTAAATCACATTTTTTATTTACAGTGACCCCAGAGTAAATTTCATTTTGTTTATTAAAGTACCAATGTAATGCCCCCCTTGTTATTTAATTTATGCATTGATGATTAATAAAATTCCTATTTAAAGATGTATTATAGCAGCATTCAATATTAAAATAATTTTCAATGACTAAAGCATCAGTTTACAGCTGAATGTTTGTCTCCAGCCTGATAAAGTTATTAATAGGAGGTGAGAATTTGGCTGAGAGACTGGTCTAAAGGATTTTAAGAAGAATCATATATAAGAGAATAAATAATCATAAGCTCTTAAACAGCAAAAGCCAATGGAGACCATTATGTTGGTACACGTTGAGTCTGAAAACTTAGCTGCCTGCCAGACAAAGCCCTGCCATTGACCTTATTGTGGACTGTGTTGGCCATAAACACATGTAAATAAAATAATATCAGTGTCAGCATCTTGTGTATTTTTTGGATAGGCCATGACCAAGTGATAACATCAAATTTCTCACAACTCAATCGAGAAGAAGAGACCAATATGAGGAGTCACCAGAAGATCAAAGAGGAGGGGAATCCTGTAAAAATCAGTGAAGGTGAGTAATACGTAAAAAATAGCAAGAATGTATCATAAAAGAGTGATACTAGGCCAAAGCCCATGCACCCGCTTCTTCCTGGGGACAGAGAAAATAATAGGCCCCTCATGTAGGTTATTAGGGGACTATTAATATCAGTATCTTTGGTTGCTCAATGGTAGAAATTATAGGTGGTATTTTAAGGATGGTGTTCTGTTTGGAGAAGATCTGTGTCACCATGCAATCATCCAAGAGGACCACTCGCCCAAAAGTCCTTATATGTAGATGGTTATTGGGCTGATGAGTTATGCCTTGAAACTCAAAATTGTCTTTGTGTCTCTCTGCTCTATGGTGAACATCCAGACACTGCATCAGTTAAGGAGGAAATAGAAGATGGAAAGGATGTTCAGCAGGTGGACGCCCATCCAGACCTTCCTGCAGGCCAGTGATATTTGTAAAAAATAAGTTACTTGTGTCTGTGTTTCAGATTGTTTTTCTTTATAATATTGATTAAAATAGCTTGAGATGTAACTACCTCTGTAGCTTTCAGGTTCCTCTGGTGGAACATCACATTGTTAGCCTATGGAACACTCTGTAGATGTATGTTCTGTATCAAATCATTCCCACTGGTTACAGTATAAGTCATAGATTTAAGTATGAAAAAAGTTTCTCACTCAATAAACAGGTGAATGTTAATTAAAGGCGCACTTAATTCAGTACAATTTGGACCACATCACAGTACATAGCTCCTAAAAGCATGTTGAAATACTTTTTGAATTTGTGAAATACATGCATTTTTTACTAAGGGATCAAATCAAATCTGTATGTATGTGGTAATAGACTACCCACTTGCTTTTGCATTACTACAGCCAATCAGTTTACAGGATGTGTGTCCCATTCAAGTCAATCAGACTGCTTACATTTCCAGTTTGAAGGGAACAGACCTTGTAAATTTTGTAATTTCCTATGGCACAAAATTCAAATTTCTGCTCTCTTGCCTCTCTGGAATTTGAGTAATGTAGACCAACGCTAGGTTGGTGCTGTCATCATAGAGATCAAAAGAAAAAAAATAACCCTTAACAAATCTATTTGTGCAGGCATGGAATGCTGGACCTAAAACAGGACAGCTATGGGTTAACCGGTCAGTGCAATCCTGAGTCCAGGGGATGCTGTGTCATAAATCATAGGCTTACACAGCGCAGGCTGGACTCGACCATCTGTTATTACAAGGCAACAGGGAGTAGGCAGGATAGACTTGTATGTAAACATACATTTAATAATTTAGATTTTTTTTTTGCTGTTATTAGTGTAATTAAAAAATAAAAAAAAGATTATTTAACATACAATTTACCTTGATGACGAGGTAAATGGCCCTTTAGTGATCCCTGATGTTGTGTGTAGATATTTACTGGGCAGACCAAGACATTCTCCTATTTTATGGAATATATCCATTTATAATCGGCTTCTGTACCAACAGAGCTCTTAGAGGAGACTCCAAACACGCTATCAATTAAACAAGATGGAGAGGATGAGACGGATGAAGGGAGTATCCACCAGGAAAAATGCTATTCCGATCCAGGTGCAGGTGAGGGATATATATAATAACAATTTACTTTTGTTTGGGAGAATAATTGGTACATATCTGCACTAGTAATATATAATAACAACTAGAAACATATCTGTTTAATATTCTCCATTTTAAACCGTTCTTCAACAATTTAAAGTCTCTGCAAAACTTTTATATTTTTAATATTTGCTTAGATATATTACATATTTCTTGAAATGTATTAAAACGTACATTTTTTCAATTTCTTCTAGTTTCCAGGCCATAAACTACACCCCCGTTGTTATCACATGCATTGACATTAATAATATTAATTTACAAGGATTATTATTATTATTTGATTTTTTTTTGTAATGTACCAACATATTCTGTAGCGCTATACGAGTTCAAGTCAAAACAATATTAACAAAAGTATGGAGGGTCCTGTTTTTGAGCTTAAAATCTTTCACTAAAGCACATAGGAAGATTGAAAACTCACAGACTTACAATCTAAAGCATATGGGAGAGATAGAGAAGTGTAATAGATGTGATGTGTACATTAATGCTTACGGTGATGAGCTTCTTTAAACAGATGAGTTTTTAGTGAGGTTTTGAAGTATTTGAGGCCCAAGGAGTTCCAAAGAATTGAGGCAGCACGAGAAAAGTCCTGAAGACGGTAGTGAGAGGAGGTGATAAGAGTTAGAGTTGGATTGCGAGTTAGATTGAGAAGCAGGGTCAAATATGGGTTTCTTAAGAATGGGTGTAATAATGGCATGTTTTAAAGAAGAAGGAAACTGCCAGTGTCAAGGGAAAGTTTGCAAATTGTTTGAGGGCAAGGATAAGTGTTCTAGAGAGGGGAGGGATACGCTGTGAAGGAATGGGGTCATGTGGAGAAGTTATAAGGTGAGAGGATGAAAGTAGACTAGAGACCTCATCCTCTGTGACAGGGTCAAATGAGTCCAATCCATGATGGATGTGGGAATTGGAAAGGGTAATGGTTGGGAGTTGTCGGTTTGTTGAGAGGAGGGTGTGTTGGAGCCACTCTGAGAGGAGAGTTTAGCTCGGATGTTATCGATTGTATTTTTAAAGTAGGTGGCAAAGTGTAAAATGCTCCATGAAGAAAAACAGAATACAAAAGGCACCAAGTAGTGACGTGCTCCAATAAGTTTATTATGACCGTTACAAAACATTGCACTTACAAGACTTGGACATTTTTCCTGAATCCAGAAATGCGCAAATCTTAAAATACTTTTCCCAATTATAATGCATCTCCGTGAAGATGAAAAGAGAGAGAGACTCTTATCTTTATCAAGTCAGAAGCAATCTGTTGCTTTCCTATATAAAGATGAGCGGAGTGTACCATTGGTGATGGATATGGTAGTGTCCAGACATGTTCTGCAGAGTATTTGGCTTAAATTTTTTTTTTTAGATTAATAGCTTTTTGTTACAATCTGCTCTTTGGTGGGTTTGAAAAGGCCAAAGAGACTAATCCTACAAGCAGGTTGTATAGATTATGTATCCTCACACACAGGACAACTTAACCAGATAAGTTGCAGATTCTCAGGCTAAGTTACCCAGGTCCAGGACAAGTTGAAGAAATGAATTACTAATTGAAAAAAATAATCGCATTTCCTCTAAATGAAACACACCATGCATATGTGTCCAACACAGAGCATACACTTTATTTTATTGTAGTACATAATTTTATACAGGTTTTGCCCCAATCAGCAGTGGGACACTCCCTTAGACAAACACAATTTTCACACCTCCTACCCTTTTTAATTACCCCCACATGGGTTAGGACTGGCTCCAAGGAACCAGCTCTAGCCTTTCTATTTCTCAGGCTAGGTGCCGATGAGTCTACGGCCCCAACTATCAACTATCTCCGGTCAGGATCTGGGCACAGCAGGGGTTGATAAAATAATGTGAGCCCTAGAGCCAGAATGTCTGGGCCCAACCCGAGTAGGAGATTATTTCTATTAGCATAATGCAGTAGTTGCTCACTAAAGCACGCTCTACACACAAAATCATGGCCTTTACAATGGAAAATGTCCCCATAGCTCTCTAGGTTTAAATGACCTGGTGGAATGAGGCCTTATGGGTCCAGAGCATACAACCAGAGCTTGAGGAACAACATTACCCAACATAACAAATCAACAAGTGGTAAAGTCTTTCACATGGTCCTTATGGCCATTACAATACCCATTTGATTCAACTGGTTATCAGGGTCCAGTGGCCAGACTTAAAAGTTAAAGTGTCCTGGGTTTGTGACACTTTTCAACAATGTACTGAGCATTTTATTACCAAATTGAAAACCGTTACATAGCAAATTAGTTATAAATCCCTGGGAACTGCAAGCACACTGTTAGGCGATCTGTATGCTACTTTATACTGCATAACATTTGAGGGTGAGAGCTATCAAAGTTGAAACAATAATATTCATTGTTGCTGTATGTTCTGCTTCATAATTTAAATATAATTAATGGGCAGATTAAATAAACCAAGAGAATTTTATTTATTGTATGCAATACACTTTGAAATTAATGTCACTCTTAATTGTGCTAGCAGGGCTCCATGATGGTGATATATACACTGTATTCGTTAAAGAGGAAGAAGAAAATGAGGGAGACGTAAAAGATATTCAACAGATGGAAATCCATTCAGCTCCATGTGCAGGTAAGTTAATTAATTGTTATGCCACAATGCATATTTTACTTTAATTATCTGTTATTTTAATATTACTTTTATTAGCATTTATTTATAAAGCACAGCCATTTTTCACAGCACTAAGTACTTGTAGATAAAGAAAAGCAAGAGACCCAAAACTACCTTAAGATATGAGAGAGTAGTGTTGCAGAGGCCAGTGATTGGGTGATCAGCTGTATGAGAGGTGGCAGAAACGTCCAGGAGAATAATGGGAGAGTAGTTTCTTTTTGCTTTAGTCGGCTTTAAAAAGGACGGTTAGTGAGTGCGGTTTTATTAGTACATTGTAGGGAAACCATATTGCCGAGGATCAAGTAAAGAACTGGAAAACTGGAAATAAGTTGGGTTGTTCTAGTAGTTTTGAGGATAAGGTTAGGATATAGACCAGTGCTAGAGCTAAAAATTCCATTGCCTCATATTGGAAACAAGAAAAAGTTCCCACTTGGTCAGAAATCCTGATAAAAATTAGTAAAATCTAATTTTAGAAAGAAATATTGAGGAAATCGGGATGTCCCGACTCCCTCTTAAAAAGTGGACAGTATGGGATGAGAAGTATAATTGACAGGGGTAATTCTTTTTCCGGATTGTCTACTTATAGTTTTCCCCCTCTCCCCCTCCTTTTCTGGCCAGGCCCTTGTTCTTTCTTTTTTCCCTTTTTCCTTCCCTTTTTTTGTCTTTTTTTTTTTTATAAAAAAAAAAGAATAAAGAATTTAAAAAAAAAAAGTTAGGATATAGGCCAGTGTTAGAGCTAGACTTTTTGGTGTGGTGTAAATAATGTTATTGATTTGACTCTTAAAATGAACAGGGTTGTTGGATTAAAAAGCTGGTGGAGGAATGCATTAAGGTGGTCAAAGGAGAGAGTTGAATGTTTAGAAAAGGCATTGGATTTGGAGGCAAGAGAGGGTGTAAGAGATGAAAATAATTTTTGTTTAGATCATCATTGTATGTTCACAAAATTAATTTGTAGTGGAGAAAATATGCTTGAGTGTATGATTTGTTTTAGTGGCTTTTAGCAGTGCGATAGTGTTTGCTTTTAGTTTCATGGCGGTACCCAAACATGGGGATAGTGAAAAGTGATAGGAACAGTCACGCCTAGTGTAGATTTTTTTTGAGAGGTACTTGATGGAATAGACGTGTGGGTGTATGAGACTACAGGTAAGTAGGTGTATGATAGAGAGGGAAAGGGGAAAAAGGAAATTTGAGAGATCATGTAAAGACTTGAGAAGATAAGGTCAATCTTGATACCATCACAGTGTGTTTTGCTTTTTTCAGGTAACACTGGGGAGAGTGAACTCCAATTGAGGGGAACTGCAGCAATTTATAATGTAATTTATACAGGTCCCTGTACATAAGATAATGTTTAACTGGTATTGCCAAAATTGAAAATGAACTATTCAGTGGACCAAGCCAGTGTTCATCCAGGGATGTTGGATAAGCTTAGACTGGTGCTTGTAGCACCATTAGTTAAACTTTTTAAGTCATTATTGTTAGCAGTAGTTTCGGATAATTAGGAAAATACCACTTAACAAAAGTCTAGTAGAGACGACTCCATTGACAACAAGCTGTGACAGTGGGGATGTAAGACCTTGTTGGGTTAGGACTGTAGTGGCTGGATCCCAATGCGACACAAGAGTGCCTGAGGTAGAGAGTTCTAATGTAGGCAGGTAAAAAGCGTTAAAGCGTAAAAAACAGAGAATGTTTTTACAAACTTACTCAATATATGTTTCTTCCCAATAGATGAACCTTTGAATACGACTCAATCAAAACAAAATTACTGTTCTTATAAAGATGTATCCAAAATACACAAGGATACAATCCATGGTACGGAATCTGAAATCATAAACTTGGCTAAAGTATTTGCATGTACCGACTGTGGGAAATGTTTCATGAAGAAAAAAACTCTTGTTCAGCATCAGAGAATCCATGAAGGTGTGAAGCCTTTTGCGTGTTCTCACTGTGGAAAATGTTTTCTTAAGAAATCTACACTTAATATACATCAGCGAATTCATACTGGCGAGAAACGGTTTGAATGTTCTGAATGTTCAAAACGGTTTAATCAGAAATCAGATCTTGTACGACATCAGAGAATTCATATTGGTGAGAAACCTTTTGTATGTACTCAATGTGG
Organism: Discoglossus pictus; assembly: GCA_027410445.1. Lineage (NCBI taxonomy): Eukaryota > Metazoa > Chordata > Amphibia > Anura > Alytidae > Discoglossus > Discoglossus pictus. The sequence continues at coordinate 56,818,421 of CM050176.1, forward strand.
GAAATGTTTCACCCAACAATCAAACCTCACAAGTCACCAGAAAGTTCACACTGGCGAGAAATCATTTTCATGTTCCGAATGTGGGAAATGTTTCAGCTACCAGTCGAGCCTCATTAAGCACCAGAGAGTTCACACTGGTGATAAACTTTTTGCATGTTCTCAATGTGAGAAACGTTTTTACGAAAAGTCTAAACTTAATACTCATCAAAGAATAGTTCACATGGGCGAAAAACAGTTTGTATGTTCTGAATGTACAAAATGTTTTTATAATAAGTCAGATCTTGTTAGACACCATAGAATTCACATTGGAGCCAAACCTTTTGCTTGCTCTACGTGTGGGAAATGTTTCAGTATGCAGTCACATCTTGTTATCCACCAGCGAATTCACACTGGCGAGAAACCATACAGTTGTACTGAATGTGGCAAATGTTTTAGCGATAAAACAAACCTCATTAACCACAGAAGAATTCACACAGGTGAGAAACCATTTGCATGTTCTGAGTGTGGGAAATGTTTTGTCCGAAAGACAAGCCTCATTAGCCATTATAGAGTTCACACAGGAGAAAAAAATGTCTTGCTCTGAATGTGGGAGTTATTTTAACACCGTCTTACAGAGGTCCTTTAAAGGTATATGGTTTCCCTGTTTTTAGATTTTTCTAATCTAACACCTACTGCTTATATCAGAAACATACATTACATTGAGTCATTCTATGCACAGATTTATTTTATTTAAAAAATAAAATTGGTTTCTATACCCCTAGAGGTGCCTACATAGGCACCTGGTACTAACCAATAGGAACACTGCATTCGGGTACATTTGTAATAGTATATAACCTTAAAGCCAACAGCAGCACAGTGCAGAAATCCAGAGCAGCACTGTCTGAGCTCTACGTTGCTTCTGTGTGGTGAGAAAGAAAAAGACAACACATCACATGATGCTTTGCTGCTGAGACTGATTCCTCAGACATCGCAACAATATTGTATCTGCCTGTGATTGGCCAAAACAAATTATGAATTTGTATGCTACTTTAGGGCATTCCTTCTCAAAATCAAGTGCCAGAAAACTGAAGAAATTTGCAAACGTCAGGGTAAGTTTATTAATGTTTATTTTGGGAATTTTTTCGTGCAAAGACTATGTGCATACACTACTGATTCTCCTCGTATCAGGTGCATTAATTATCCATGAAACATCTATATATACCTTTTAAAGGATCACAAACACATTTTTTTCTAAATTATTCTTAAAGAGCAAAACTGGGTATATGGTGTACTAATAATTTTTTCTAAACTAAATCATTTTTGAGCTATTCACCATTGTTTGTGCTGCATTATTATCTAAAGGTGTGACTAACCAATACCAATTACCTGCTGCTGAAAAGTTGTTTAGTTTTTAAGAAACAAACTTGTTATGGTGTATTATTGTAAAAATAATAAATTACTAATTTACAAGAATGTAAGTTTAAAAAAATATAAAATCTAAATAAACACTATAATCACAAGGGTATTATTGTTTTTATTTATGCTGTTTTTGTTATCGATTTCCAGGTTTATGGATACTTCATTAATTTTAGATGTAATAAAGATTGGGATTTTTTGTCAGCTCACTTTTGTAAAATAATAAGTTAGACTAATTTACTAAACTATATTTTGTCTGCTAAGATTTTATGCAAGATTGTTTTTTTATTGTATTATAGGATGCTGGTCTAATAATTTGTTATGGATATAATTACAGCGGCTAAGTCCTGAACTTCTGTTTTTTGGGAATAACAATAGAGCTTCAGCTACTACAAAGTAGATATAATACAGTGTCCAGTATTGTATAAATGAGACCAGGGGGACAGTGCTTTATATCTTAGACCACAACAGAAGAGGATGTATTCTTATCTCAAGACCACAATAGGAGAGGATGTACTCTTATCCCAAGACCACAATAGAAGAGGATGTATTCTTATCTCAAGACCACAACAGGAGAGGATGTATTCTTATCTCAAGACCACAACAGGAGAGGACGTACTCTTATCTCAAGACCACAACAGGAGAGGATGTACTCTGATTCCAAGACCACAACAGGAGAGGATGTACTCTAATCCCAAGACTACAAAAGAAGAGGATGTACTCTTATCCCAAGACTACAAAAGAAGAGGATGTACTCTTATCCCAAGACTACAAAAGAAGAGGATGTACTCTTATCCCAAGACTACAAAAGAAGAGGATGTACTTGTATCCCAAGACTACAACAGGAGAGGATGTACTCTTATTCCAAGACCACAACAGGAGAGGATGTACTCTTATCTCAAGACCACAACAGGAGAGGATGTACTCTTATCTCAAGACCACAACAGGAGAGGATGTATTCTTATCTCAAGACCACAACAGGAGAGGATGTACTCTTATCCCAAGACCACAACAGGAGAAGATGTACTCTTATTCCAAGACCACAACAGGAGAGGATGTACTCTTATCCCAAGACCACAACAGGAGAGGATGTACTCTTATTCCAAGGCCACAACAGGAGAGAATGTACTCTTATTCCAAGACCACAACAGGAGAGGATGTACTCTTATTCCAAGACCGCAACAGGAGAGGATGTACTCATCTCAAGACCACAACAGGAGAGGATGTACTCATCTCAAGACCACAACAGGAGAGGATGTACTCTTATCTCAAGACCACAATAGAACAGGATGTACTCTTATTCCAAGACCACAATAGAAGAGGATGTACTCTTATCTCAAGACCACAACAGGAGATGATGTACTCTTATTCCAAGACCACAATAGGAGAGGATGTACTCTTATCCCAAGACCACAATAGGAGAGGATGTACTCTTATCCCAAGACCACAACAGGAGAGGATGTACTCTTATCCCAAGACCACAACAGGAGAGGATATACTCTTATTCCAAGACCACAACAGGAGATGATGTACTCTTATTCCAAGACCACAACAGGAGAGGATGTACTCTTATCTCAAGACCACAATAGGAGAGGATGTACTCTTATCTCAAGACCACAATAGGAGAGGATGTACTCTTATCTCAAGACCACAACAGGAGAGGATGTACTCTTATCCCTAGACCACAACAGGAGAGGATGTACTCTTATCTTAAGACCACAATAGAAGAGGATGTACTCTTATCCCAAGACCACAATAGAAGAGAATGTACTCTTATCCTGAGACCACAATAGAAGAGAATGTACTCTTATCTCAAGACCACAACAGGAGAGGATGTACTCTTATCTCAAGACCACAACAGGAGCGGGTGTACTCTTAACCAAATTCTCAACAGGAGATGATGTACTCTTATCTCAAGACCACAACAGGAGAGGATATATTCTCATCCCAAATTCACAATAGAAGAGGATGCACATTCTCCCACTGTTAAAGAGTAGTTGATACAATAGTGACACAACCTGTTTACACCTCCACAAACCAACACTAAAATGCAACAAAACTATGTATACAAATTTGAATATAACTAATGTGGCAAGCTGTTACCCACTATTACATTGCATCTAATATAGTAAGGGAACCACCTCCCACACATAAATCCTTTATTCTAGAAGCCCAGTCCAAGTGGAATAATCCACACACCCCTCAATGGTACAGGGTAGTTAAAGACAAACTTACTCTATATTTTATTTCAACTACTATGTAGCTCACAAATAAGCAATTTAAATTAACTATATTTGAGTGCCTTGTATGTCCTTAATAAAAAAAAATGTAAAGGTGAAAATATTTGATGAACGCAGGCTAATAAATGTACTTTAAATAAAAACTCTAATTTGTTATCTTTATTCTATTCTAAAACTCCACAGTTCATTATATATACATATGTACACAATTATCTAACATCACATCTTAGGCAAAGGGATAGTAGAAGATAAAGCCTGTGACCTTGATGGATCCTCCTATCTGGAAGGCTCTCTAACAGCAGCCCCAAATCTGACTAAAGCATCTACCATAGATGGAAGGAAAAATAGAAGCCCTCAATATAGAGAGTAGAAACAATCATATATATATTTAAATCCCTGTGCCTACATAAATTACAATATGTAATTTGGACTAGGTATATCTAAGTCCATTAAGTACAATAAAATCAAATTAACACTATACAATGTACATTTCTTGGGCGAGGAACCCCTACAATTTTAAAATATATTGGATTTTCTTATAGGCTTTAACATCAGGAAAAAATAATTAAACACCTCTAATTATGTGGCCCATAGTTCCAGTATTATAGCAGGGGAACCCTTTCCAAGATTAAAACCTAACAGCCCTTTCAATGTTATAGCTTTGTCAAAGGTAATCCGTATAGTGAAGCCACTGGTAGCTTCCCAGGGTTTAAATACACTGGGCCTCATTCTATTATCGGCCGTAAATCGGCTGCAAGGCTGCGATTCCTTGCGGGGCTCCCGTTACCTTGCAATTCAATTATACGGCGCCGCAAGGCTATCCCCTTACGGCCGGCCGTATATCTTGCAATCGTCCGTAAGCTCAGAAATCTTTAAATGCAAAAATAAATTCGAGACGGCACTGTAAAGCTCTGTAAATGCTAGGGATCATAATGGAGGACATGAGGATTAATAGCAACCCCCTCTCAAGCTTGCACATCAGCCCAAATCCGAGATTACATTAACTGTTTATTTTCCGGCCGCAGCGTGGGCGGGTCTGAGGTGCTCCAAGCGCTCGGGACTTTTTACATGGATATTTGATATAAATTAAAATAAAATGTATTTATGGATTTTAGTGTAGGGGAATGTTGTGCTATTAATGCTAACACCTACAATCACTTTATAGTCTCCTCAGAGTGCAGGATGGCTTTATTATGGCTTTATAATGTGCTTAATTGTGTGCCTGCGGGACCTTTTTGCTGCAAGTAAGCTGCGGCTCGGTTTTAGCCTTGCAGAGAGGGTTCCCGGAGCAATTGAATAGCAACCAGGATTTTCTTACGGCCGAAACTCTTGCGGCCGTTTAAGATCAAAGGCTTTCCTCCGGCGCCTGGGGCCGCAAGGGATAGCAAGGCGCCGGCCGCAAGCCTGCCGGAATCCCCGGCCGGAAGGGAATAGAATAGCCAAATAGCTTGCGGCCGGTCCTTGCGGCCCCGCATCTCCTACGGCCGATAATAGAATGAGGCCCCCTGTCTTTAAAATTACATCATAATTGAACAACCAGTCATGGTTTGCAAAAAATGAAAATCAGACTTAAAAAGCCTGAAATCAGACTTTAAATGCCGGGGTTTACGAGTTCAGACTTGCAGTCGGAATTTGTGAACTGGAATAGAATACATCTAAACATTTATAATAAAAAAAGCTTAGAAATGACTAGGATAATAGTCTCATTTAATTTGTAAGTACACATATTTTAGTCATGGGCAATTGTGGTAAGTTAATGCTAATGTGTGATCTATTCTATAATTTTTTTTAAGAAACAATCTTATGCTACAAGATATTTTATATTATACAATGCAGGGAGTCAGAGCTTTTTGATCCATGCTAAGTGGGTGCTTGGTTGCAACGTCTTGCAGTAATCCTAGCAAACAAACAAAAAAAACCGCTTACCACATCTATCTGCGCAGACATGAAATGCTGGACTCACCTAAACAGGAAAGTTATGAATTAGCTATCAGTGCAGTGTCTAGGGATAAGCTGTCCTATCAATCAGATCCTTGTAGAACTGCACACCAAGAGCGGCACTCAGAAGTCTTATTAATCATGCAGCAGCTAGTGGGCAGGATATACTTGTATGTAAACAGAGATTTAAAACTTTTGATTTTTATATCTGTTTTTAGTGCAATAAAAAAAAAAAAAAAAGATTTTAACGTACAATCAAACCATGAGAGCACTTACAGTGATATAAATGGACCTTTAATTACAGCTGATAGATTTTTAATACTAGTCTTTTGGAATAACCATAGATCGCCTACTATTTTATATATATATATATATTTTTTTTTATATATATATATATATATATATATATATATATATATATATACTATATCACAAAAGTGAGTACACCCCTCACATTTTTGTAAATATGTTATATCTTTTCATGTGACAACACTGAAGAAATGACCCTCTGCTACAATGTGAAGTAGTAAGTGTACGGCCTATATAACAGTGTAAATGTGCTGTCCCCTCAAAATAACTCAACACACAGCTATTAATGTCTAAACAATGTTAGAGACCTTGCACTCCCCCACCTTCCATTTGAGGATGCCCAATAGGGTTTAGGTCTGGAGACATTCTTGGCCAGTCCATCACCTCTACCTTCAGCTTCTTTAGCAAGGCAGTGGTCATCTTTGAGGTGTGTTTGGGGTCGTTATCATATTGGAATACTGCCCTGCGGCCCAGTCTTTGAAGGGAGGGGATCATGCTCTGCTTCAGTATGTCACAGAACATGTTGGCATTTACGGTTCCCTCAATAAACTGTAGCTCCCCAGTGCTGGCAGCACTCATAACGATAGGAAAAGGGCCAAAAAGCAACTGGAAATCAGAAAAATAATAGAGCGCAGAGAAACAACCAGCAGGCACGGGCTCAGGAATGAACTGAGGATTGGGATGTGCTTATAAGGTTGAAGTCTCCTCCCATGGGAAGAGGCGGTATGAGAGAGGGCCCCTCCCAAAACCAGGTTCTTAACCTGGTACACACACGTATATAAAGATACCATCTGATTTGCTCAAACACTGGAGACCGTGCTCAAATTTTAAAAACACTGTCTGAATCTTTCAAACAAAAGGGTTACAAACCCTGTATTATTACCCAAAAAATAACCACTGCCATAAAAATACCCCGAGAACACCTATTAAACTACAAAACAAAAGAAACTACTTCACGTATACCTCTAGTGACCACATACCATAACATTTTAGAGAAAATTCTGAAAATAATCAAAGATTTACAACCATTACTAATTGAATATACTGAATTAAAATATATATTCCCAAAACCTCCCATCCTTGCATTTAAACAACCACCAAACCTGAAACAAAAACTTGTCAGCAGAAAATTGGCCAATGAACAACTGAATACAAAAATGGAACTAAACCTTGTAACAAACGTGCCTGTAAATTATGCCAACACATTTGTAATGATGATACAGCCACACATAGCAACACAACCTATAACATCAAAGGATCATATACATGTACATCTTCAAATGTGGTTTATATGATACAATGTACTTTATGTGACACAGGCTGTTACATTGGAGAAACTGGCAAAAAATGCATTTAAGGATGAATTTACACAGGCATTCAATAAGAAAACATAATGAAGACAGTTATTGTAGCCCAGTAGGACACCATTTTAGCCAGAATGATCACTCCATCCAAAACTTTAAAGTCAAAATACTCAGAGGAAAATGTAAAAGCATCCAAGAGAGAAAAGCATTTGAAATAAATATGATCACATTCTTCAACACTAAAAACACAGGACTTAATATAGACTTGGGCTTTCTAACACATTATCAGAATTTCATGTGATTTATTTTCTTCTTATACTATAACAGACTTAGAACTCTTAGTGAGGTGTTTGTCCAGAAGGAAATATATCACTGTGGACTACAGTGCTCTGCTTTTTCATGTATATATTGATGTATATGTGTATATAATATGTGTATATATGTTGCCTTTGCTATGTTGTGTTTATTCCCCATATATGTATTTACCTGATGATGTCAGATGCTGTTTCCACTCTATCTGCATCTGCTGTTATTATTCAAATTGAGGGTTCCATCTCATGTTAGTATTGCTTGAGACTTGATAAAGGGAGGTTAAGCCTCTCGAAAGCTCATCATTATAAATAAGACGTTTGTCCAATACAAAAGGTATCAAATTATATTGCAATACTCATTATTAATCTATGTATATATATATATATATATATATATATATATATATATATATATATATTAATAATTAGTAAAATACTAGATTACTATATATATATATATATATATATATATATATATATATATATATATATATATATATATATATATATATACAAAAGAAAGGAAGGATCCTTATTAATCTGGAGAATATATATTTTAAAATTCAATAATTTATAATATAAAAATGGAAAACTCGTCGCTTAGTAGTTAAAAATACTGAAATAGGGTTGCTGTATTTGATGAAGGTCAAGGTATCCTATGAATTATGTGAATGATAAGAGTGAAAGTATTAGAGGGGATGAATGAGTCACTATGTGATAAGTAAGTAGATATGTGGATTACACCAAGCCAACACACAGACAGGCTCCTAGAGGTAAGATTACCAACACCTCGGCTCCCAGTGTCCTATCCAAGGATTACCGGGAGATTAGAGAGGTGTATGGATCTCTCCCCCAGGGTGCAGCCGGTATAGTTGTTTGGAAGGATATATTGTAAAGTTTATGATGAATTAATGAATAAATATATAGTTAGTGAAAAAATAATAATGAAGTGTTGAGAGTATAGGATTGACGGTCCTAAGAAGAGATAAACATATATATGTGTATATATTTAAAAAAAGGTTTGTATATAAATATATCAATTCTGAGGATATAAGTAAATAAATAAATATGAATAGAGTAATTCTAGGAAGTATTTAATATAGATTAAGAGTGAGATCTATAAATATATAAAATAGTGTAGTTAATATTGTGAGGTGTATGTGCAAGAATTATAAAAGATTATAAATAAATAGTTCTATTGTAAACTTGTATGTATCCTATATACAAGGTACAGCATCTAATGTTTATGAGTAAATAACTAGTGGCTGATAAACAGCTTTGTGATAAAGTGCAAAGTGAAAAAGGTATATATATATGAAGAATAAAGTGCAAAGTGAAAAAGATATATATGTGAAGAAGGATACAAAAAGTATAATGATGGTAATAGAATGTATCATAAATAACCATCAAAATATGACCCAAGATGCTAGCTAAAATAAATAAATATATTACCCAATATATTATACTGGTGGAAATATTTCAAACCAATAAACTGGTTATTATCTGTCTATACAGCCTACCCTAAATAATTGGAGTTCTGGCCAGCAAAAAGAATAACTGTGAGTAGATTAACTGTATCTAGATAATTATTAAGTGTATATAGTTGTATTTCTATTGCTGAATGCAGTATAGCGCTAATCTATACACATAGGACCTAGGGCATAGGGTTGGAGCAGTCTTACTTGGTGTTATTTTCGATATAATGAATAAATCTGCGGTGTGAGTTGTGAGTTGTCACTCCTCCTCCTTGGTGTGCTCCTTGGCATGCTCAGACTGCCGAAAGGATCCTTTGAATCAGGAGCCTCAAGCTTTCTAGCATCCTCATTGCACGGTCGTCAAATGAAGGAGACGAGGAAGATTTAAAAGATAAAAGGTGCTAATGCAGTACGGTGATAGTGCTGATGCAAAGATATCCGATGTCCCTGTTTTGGTCTTCCAGAACATCCAATGGGTGCCTGACCGGCTCGGTTTCGAGGTATCTGCTTCTTCAGAGGCACCGCATCTAATGGCTGTTTGCTCAGTTTGAAGATTCGCTGGCTTATTTAACAGGCCCTGCGCTCGATTTACATTGGCTGAGTATTAGTCATATGGTTATGACGAGGTATTCCTTATGAAAAAGGTCTTTCCAGTGCTATAAAAGAGAACTTGCATTAGATACATCAAAGTCATATTGTATCTATGACAGTGTAGATTTAAATTTAAAGTGATGTGCACGTCAGCGTGAGACTGCCGTGTCAGTTTGCAGGGGGACGGACGCCAGAGAGACATGTTTCTCTCCTGCAAGGAGATATTACCCTAGCGAGTGAATAATGCCTCTGAACCTGTGAACCCGATACAGCCCGATGTGGGAGCGAACAGCCATTTAAGCAAGAAGTCTGGGACCCCCTCCCCCCCCCCCAGGACAGACCCTCCAAGACTTATAAAGATTAAAGAAGAGCCAAGAGGTAATTAACTCCGGATAGCCTGAAAAATAAACACTGGCGTGGTACAACAGTGTGGAGGAAAATCCCCCGCGAAATAAATACCATCAGCTGAAGCAGAACAGTTGGGATACGCCATATTCATAGCCCTACACAGCAGGGCCTAGAAAGAGCTACCCGGTAAGGCTACACCAAATAGGAGCTAGCACAGCTGGCATATAACTAATACTCATTGTTACTCACCCTCTACCTTGCAAGTTAAGAGCTCCAATTGGAGCATGGACTGTGTGTGGTGAGTTGAAGTTGAAGAAGCGCCCATAGCGCTGCGTGCTGGATCTGTTGAAGTTGAAGAAGCGCCTATAGCGCTGCATGCTGGGTCTGTCCTGTCTAGGTGGAAGGGTAAGTGGCTCGGCTGTGGCTGATACAGCCTTTTACTTTTCTATATGACGGTGTATAGATAATGCAAATGTAAGAAAAATGTAAGAAAAAGAAAAAATGTATAATAAGCGGAAACTAGCATATTAAATATTCCTTGGATAAAGACTAAGAGGAAGGTTGGTTAAAGAACCTCTCCTAAAGACGTTTATTATACAATTTATAAGCTAAAGACCCCGGAAAATTAGAACGTTGTAACTTCTTTAAGTAATAGTGAAACAACCGCCTTGGAAAGTTGATAAATATGTCTCTAAAAGTAACAGACAAAATCACCAATTAACACTGAAGTATTAGAGAGGAGTAGTAAAGAGAGGAAAGAAGGGGAGGACAAAGGGTAAGGAGTGAAGAGGAAAAGGGTGGAAAGGGGGGAAGAAAAAAGAAAAGAAGAAAAAGGAGAAAGAAAAGAGGAAAGAAAAGTTCTAAAGTAAAAACAAGAAGATTACAAAAGGTCTAACAATGTCAAACAAAAAAAGTAACACAGTCAATAAAACAAGACTAAAGGAGAAAATAAAAGATTCAACAAAACAATCAAACTTCTTCTCCCCTAGAAACAAAAGTAATACTTCAGATTCCTCTCATGCGGATACTAGTTTAGACCTTGTAGAAAACCAGTACCCAGAAAAACCTCCCCAGGGAAATCTGGAGGATAACTCCACTCAAGAAGAGGAAATACTCACATGCTCTAAATTAAAGTCCATCTTAAAAGAATTTCAAGTTAACCTGACAAGGGACCTTTCAAAACAAATGTCTGAAATTACCGAATCTATTAACAATATATCTTTAAGAATTGAAGCTAATGAAAATGTCTGTGATAAAATTATAATGGACAATAATGCTATCCTCAACTGTTTAACTACCTTAGAAAATAAAAATGAGGAACTATGCATAAAAATTAACAACTTGGAGAATAGATCCAGAAAGAATAATTTGCGTCTAAGAGGGATACCTGAAGCATTTCAAGGAGAAGACTTGGAGTCATACGTTAAAGGACTGTTTAATTACCTGGCACCGGAGTTACAGAAAGACCAATGGAAAATGGATGAATTGCATAGACTCCCTTTGGCTAAAACAATGGACAAATCCATCCCCAGAGACATTATATTAAAACTACACTATTTATCCTCAAAAGAAATGGTCTTAAAAAATGCCTTTTTAAAGAAACAACTAGACCATCCATATGATAATATAAAAATATTTCAAGACTTATCGGCATATACGTTGGGGAAAAGAAGGGAATTTACACAAATAACTAGTACACTTAGGCTAAAAGAAATTAGATATAAATGGGCACAGCCATCAGGCTTATTAATCTATAAAGATTTAAAATGGGTTAAAATAAACTCAGTTCAAGAGGCTATAGAAATATTAAAGGAATGGGATATACATATAGAGAATAATATAGAGGTTGTTAAAAAATTGGAACTGAGAGCAGGAAACCTGGACTGGAAAAAAAAAAAAAGAGATAAATAATCTCTGGAAACCGTAGAATAGAGACATGGGTACTTGATAAGTTTGGGAGTAAGAAGTATAATGAAAGGGATAGAGAAAAGAATAGGTCCCCATATAGGCAGCAAGGTTAGGGGGACAGATAAATACTCACTAACACAAAGATTTTTAAATAAATGGGTCATAGTTAGACGGTCATAATGACAATAGAAATATTTGTAACACAAATGGATTGTTTTTTTTTTTTTTTTTTTTTTTTGTGTGGGTGTGGGGTAAAATTAGTAATACTAGTATATAGCGTTTGAAGAATAGAATCCAAAATCAGTAGTAAGGTGAAGGGTGATAGGTAGATACCTATTAAACACAAAGATTATTATAAAGATGATTATAGTTAGAAGGTCACAATAATAATAGAAGTATTTTCAGCACAAATAGATTTTTCTTCTATCAAACGTAAAGATTCACGACCATGTGACTCTGAGACAAAAATTTTTTTAATATTAATCTATCACATAAAATATAATTTAATAGTTAGATAGGACAAATAAGCAAACCTCTTATTTTTAAGCAAAGTAAAATCACTGGAATAGTAGTACCTAGTAACCAAATTAAGATTAGTCACATTCACTACGATAGAACACTTGTAAGTAATTGTCTCCAGAATGGAAACTATATCATATACTATATGAAAATATTAGAAAAGATAAGGTGAAAAATAGAGTCATATATGGAAGATTTCAGTGCATTTAAAAAATATACTACCTGTGGGATCTTTTCTTCCTCGGACGGTTGAAATGTAATAAATGCATTTTACTTTTAGATGGAAGGGAGGTATTCTGAATTAAATAGATATGACTACACTAGGGGGAGTTATGCTCAAGTAAAAACTAATAAATTTAAAGCATATGGTTGAGGAGATTTCCCATCTAGACTGTCCGAGGACTAAGAGATAACCATCTTAATGATGACGTGTAGCAAATGTACCATATTTTCTATATTTTCCTGAACCCTTACTCATATTATCTGTACCCTAGATCTCACCCCCTCGCTCAGCAACTGAGCGATATATTTTCACTTCTCAATATCTAATGCGTCTTCCAAAATATCAGCTGACATTTTTTCTTAATTTGCAGCTGGCTTTTAAGACTATTCTGACAGCCTTTTGGGGCTATTCTTTATTATATGTTTTTTTTTTTTTTTTTTCTTCTTTTTTTTTTTTCTTCTTCTCGAGTCATGGAAACAATCAAGGAATCAAGGAATACCACATATACCTTTTTAACAAGTTAAAATGCAAATAAAAATAATCTCACATAATGTTAATGGTCTTAATTCTCCAACAAAAAGAAAAACAGCTTTTTTAGAGTACTACAAATTAAATGCTGAAATCCTATGTCTGCAGGAAACACACTTAAAACAGGAAAATCTAAAATATATGAATAATACAAAATTTACAAATAGAATAGACTCTACCTTTAAGAAAAAATCAAAAGGGGTCTCTATCTTATTTAAAAATAGCCTGAAAATATCAGAAGAAGGTAGAAAGATCGACCCAGAGGGTAGATATATAATATGGATAGGACAGATTGATGGGCGCTTAATAACATTGGTTAATGCCTATCTACCAAATAAAGGTCAAATAGGGTTTCTTAGGAAGCTTCTTAAAGAGATTAATAGAATCAAAGGAGGTTGGCTAATAATTTGTGGGGACTTTAATATGATATTGGATGACAATTTAGATAAACAAATAGTCGGACCTAAGAAATCAGTATCACAAACAAACTGTATTTCAAAAGCATTCCGTAAAATTAAAGAAGACAATAATTTGATTGACTCATGGAGGATCTTACATCCAGGTGTATGAGAATATACCCATTTCTCATACAGACATAACTCATTTTCTAGAATAGACTATATATTAACTGATCTTCCAACTTTAAAAGTAATTAAAAAGATAAACATCCGTCCTACGCCATGGTCAGACCACTCTCTAAATGAACTAATCATACAAGATCTAAATACAAATAACCAAAGAAAAAAGAATAGTTGGAAGATGGACTCTTGGCTCCTGAAGGATGAAGAATTTGTAACATTCTTGAAAAAAGAAACCCTGGAATTTTTAAAAATTAACAAGCCATCTGTTAATTCGGATATAACTCTGTGGTGTGCGTATAAAGCATACATGAGGGGCATATTTATTGCAAAAGCAGCTGAAGTGAAAAGGTTAAGAGGTAAGTCCTTAAGGACCCTCTATTTGGAACTAAATAAGATGAAAGATATCTTTAGGGAGACTCCAAATAATGAAAATAGTAAAGCAATAAAAGACATAAATTCTCAAATACAAAAGATTCTTCAGCTTCAATCAGACAAAATATTATGGAAATTTCAGCGGACACAATTCTTCGAAGGGGGCAAATCAGGTAAATTCCTAGCTAACAAATTGAAGAAACAGTATATTAAAAACCATATTGAAAAAATTCTAGATTCAAATAACATTCCCCAATTCCATCCAGACAAGATAGGATCAGTATTCCAGGAATATTATAGTAATCTGTATAATCTAGAGAAAGATCATCAAATAGTTAAGCCAGGAATAGAAGAGATTAAACAATACCTAGATAATATAAAGTTCCCCAAAGTATCGGAAGTACAGCTTAGCCTTCTGAATAAACAAATAGAAAGTATAGAGATAACAGAAATTGTGTCCAAAAATAAAATAAATAAAACACCCGGGGTAGACGGATTTAATAACCTATTTTATCGTTATCTTAGCAAAGAATTGAATAGTACTTTATGCAATCTCTTTAATGAGATAAAACAAGAAGGAGTGATACCATCAGAATTAACGGAAATAAAAATAGTTAATATACTGAAACAAGGAAAAAATCCTGAAGATTATAAAAACTATCGCCCAATCTCCTTAATCAATGTCGATATTAAAATCTATTCTAAAATTTTGGCCAATAGATTAAGCAAGATTATATCCTCCTTAATACAACCAGATCAAACAGGATTTATTCCGAATAGACAAGCGTCGGATAATACCAGGCGATTGTTGGACACCTTGAACTATATAAAAAAAAAGAGGATCTCCTCCCTGACCCTGTCATTAGATGCAGAGAAAGCTTTTGACAGGGTCAGTTGGGACTTCCTAGAGGGTGTTCTGGAGAGTTTTGGCTTGAAAAGTTTTGCTTCATCAGCAATAAAACCCCTTTATTCAAATACTATAGCACATATCTCATCTCCACAATTTAACTCGGGCAAATTTCTAATATCGAATGGGACTCGTCAGGGCTGTCCATTATCCCCATTGCTTTTTGTCCTATTCCTCGAACCTTTATTGATAAATATTAGAGACTCTGCAGAAATTAAAGGGATTGAAATGGGACAAGAGGAATATAAAATAATGGCATATGCAGATGATATTATAATAACAATAACAAACCCTGAACACTCCTGTAGAGCCCTACAGACTGTTCTTGAAGAATTCGGTAAATTTTCCTACTTTAAAATCAACCAACAGAAAACGGAAGTATTGACCTGTAATATATCATTAGAGGAAAAAAACAGGTTAGTGAATTTATATTCTTACTGTTGGAAGTCCTCTCATTTAGTACACCTGGGGATAAGATTCCCAGATCATATAAAAAATATCTTTAAAGATAATTATAATGATATACTGAAACAAATTAGAAAACAGTTGAATGATTGGAGATCTCTACAGTTATCTTGGTTATCTAGAATAAATGCAGTTAACATGAGTCTAATCCCTAAAATCACATATATAATGAGATGTCTTCCGGGTAAAATACCAGCTTATCATATAAGAATTATTCAAGAAACATTAGATGATTTTATATATCAGGGGAAAAAACCAAGAATCAAAAAATGTATAATATGCAAGAAACCTGAGAAAGGGGGATTAAGCTCTCCCTCTATCAAAGAGCTAAATAAAAAAATTATACTTACACAAGCAGCTGGATATAATTACATACAAAATATCCCAAGATGGTTAACAATAGAGGACTCCCTATTGGGAAGATCACCAATAAAAAATATACTATGGATTGATAAGTATAAACAGAAGGGGAGCTCAGAATTACCTCCTAATATTAAATATATTATTAACACATGGCATAAAAATAAAATAAAACTCTTATTGACACAGTCTCCTTCTTTGGCAGCACCAATAGACTTTCTTAATAATAACTCAAATGGATTATTTTTATCTTTACTAAAACTACATAACATTAGAAACGTGGGAGATCTATACGAAAAAGGAAATTTAATGGAACTGAAAAGACTTAAAGAGAAATTTAATCTAGATAAAATAACGTGGTTAGAGTATGAAAGTTTACAAAGATATCTTACTCTTTTAGGATATAAAATCAATAACATGAACAAAATTTGGAAAATGGAAGAATATTTAATCAAAGGTGAACCGTCACATATAATTTCCAAATTTAGTAATATAATTGATGAAAACACTCCCTTTGAAAAGAGTTTGGGTATATTAGCCTGGGAAGTTGACTTGAAAATTATAATATTAGAGGAAGACTGGACTAAAATTTTCAGTACCATTAAGAATTCATCAATTAACTCCTCATATAAGGAAATGATGGTAAAAATAATCCATAGATGGTACTATGCACCTAATAAACTAAAAAAAATATATAGTAACTTAGATGGTCTATGCTGGAAACAATGCGGACTACCAGGCACAACCATCCATATGTGGTGGGATTGTAAAAAAATTAAAATATTCTGGATGAGAGTAAGTAAAGAACTTTCGGCTCTTACTGGGAAACAAATTTCTTGCAATCCGTTAATATTTATTCTACACTCACAAATGGAAATGTTCCCATTAGGGGAAAGATATCTAATATCACACATATGCCTAGTTGCCAAATGGCTATTGGTGAAACATTGGAAACAACCTCAAATACCTTCTTGGAAAGAACTAGAGAACACCATCTCAAAGAATAGAGAAATGATGAGATCAGAAACGCCGGATAACGTCCGAGATAATATCCCCAAGGCCACTCGTCTAATAAAATGGCAGCTCTGGGACCAATACCTGACATTGAGTTAGAAAATCTATGGCGATGGAACTCTCCTTGATAGTGTTTCTATGACGATTTTTTTTTTCTCTCTTTTTCTCTTTCTTCCCTGTTCTTTTTTATTTCTTCCTCTGTGCTTGTTGATCTTAAAATATATTTAAAACTTGAGAGATATCAAAGATGTTGGGATAATAAGATTGTGTGTTGTCATACCTTTGTACTGTTTATTATTCTCTCTTGTATGGTGTAATTACATATATATTATTAGCTGTATTACTCTTTTATATGTACAAAATAATAAAAAAAAAAAAAAAAAAAGATTTAAATTTAAATTGGAATTGCTTAATAAAGAGGGCTTGATTTAAAGAACGAGTATATATATACATATAGAAAGATTTAGCTATTATATATCTATATATGTATATCAAATAGTCTGTAAAACAGTATATAGGAAATAGTAGATGGAATAAGGGAATTTGCCAAGTGAGACACTTATGTCAATTTACCCCCATTCAATAATATTTTTATTCCATCTTTGTTACTGTTTGTTAAAATGTATGCTCAGTTGTCACTATATAACTGTTATTTTGTTATTAGTCAGCAAAAGCATTTGAGGGATTCCTTCCCGTTCTTATACTTTGTATGCTTCAAATGAACGGGGTTACTTTGTAGGTCAATATTTTCATTTTATACTGATGAGGAAAAACTTTCTTTTAATCTTGGATGACTAATAGTATCCTTAACCAAGCGATCCATGGTATAGTGATTTTTTCTTTGGTATCCACACTGCTGACCTTGGCTGGAACTTTCAATTGTTGGGGTGGTACTGGAACCTGCTCAATGCATCCTCCCTTATCCGGGACCCTTGCTTAGGCGTAATACTCCCCTCCTACCAGGCCTCCAGTCACAACCCATTATGGATTCCTCATTGAACCTGGGAGCATGGTGGCTCCCCTCCTAACCGTCTGCTTGGCCTGATACTACAGTCTGAGCGCCATACTCGATGTTTTGTGGTAGGTACTTCCAAGATTTAATACAGTCCTCCTCTGGCCAGCCATAAAAAAATAGCTGGACACTGTTTGTCCCTGGACCCCAGTACAAGGGCCAGCTCCAGAGCCAGGGCTTTATAATTTGTCTGCCCCCTAACTGCTCCAGTATTAGTCCTTGAAAGGGTGACTTAGTCCCACTCCCTGCCTGACCCATTTGTAATTCCACTGTGCCAGGGCTATCAATACAGTCCATAACATCATCCTCCCTGACCTCTTGAGCATAATCACTTATATTCACACACTTTACTGTGATGAGGTCCTGCAACCAGCCCTCTGGGCCCCCCTCCAGAGCCACACATCAAACACAATCAGTGCTCTCTGAGGGCAAGTAATAATCCATCCAATTATGGATCTCCAACCCCTATTGGGACCCTGGTATGTCATCCCTGTTTGACCTGATACAGCTCCTTCCAACTTGGTGGCCAAAACCTTTCCAGTGATGCCTCATCCAGCAACTTCACATATTCTGCCTCTAGCTGCAGCTCTTGCTGAATCAGGGGTGCCAGCAAATTAGCCTCCTAGGACCATAATTATTTTCCCATGTCTTGACAGCGTTTATAATACAAGTTGTTCTGCTTCTTGACAGTCACCAGGCCACAGTCACCAGGCCACAATCATGATCTCCATACACTATTTCCTAGAGCCCTTACATCAGTTCTAACCAAAAATAGGGATCCCATCTGGGGGCACCAGCAGATGTTGGCCAATTGTTATATGAACATTTCAGGGCAATCTCTTCCCATACTAGTTCCTCCAGCCAGCCCTGCAGCTCATGGTCCTACCACAGACCCTGACAGTCCTCTGTCAACTGGCTCTCCTCCTCTCTGTCTCCTTCAAAGCCTACAGAAGATTTCTGCCTCCACTGGGAATGGAAGTTCGATGTCCACAGGAACTGGGGAAGGGCAATGAACATGAGTTTGAGGGAGCTCAGATTTGCAGTGGCAGATATGCCTAGTGTGCTGTGGTCCATAGGGTCACAAGGAGTTGGACACAACTAAACAACAACAAATGATTGAATAAATAAAAAGATTTTTATTCATGATCAATGCATAATTAAAACAATGTCTTCTTTTTATGGCATTACAATGGTCCTTTAGCATATAAGGTCTATACAACAAATTCCAAAAACAGAAGTTTCCAGATTTAAACACACAAAATATATTTTATTTAATTACAGCTGATAAAGCTTCTCTCATTGATAACATCTCTGACACTCATTGACATATTACTTTAGCTAAAATAAATCCCACATTGAAAAGTTGAAGATACTTTCTAACCTTCATGAATTTTCTGATGTTTAGCAAAACCCGATCTAGATCTGAAACATTTCCCACAATCCACACATGTAAATGGCTTCTCATTGGTATGAACTTTCTGATGTTTAATGAAATCTGATTTCGTTCTACAACATACCCTACATTCAGAACATGCAAATGGCTTTTCATCTGTGTGAATTTTCTGATGTTTAGCAAAATCGGATTTAGATCTAAAACATTTCCCACATTGAGAACATGCAAATGGTTTCTCGCCTGTGTGAATTCTGAGATGTATAATGAGACTTGATTTCTGAGTGAAACATTTCCCACATTCGGAACATGAAAATGGCTTCTCACTTGTGTGAAGAATCTGGTGTCTAAAGAGATTTGCCTTGTTGCTAAAACATTTCCCACAATCAGAGCATATAAATGATCTCTCAAGGGTGTGTGTTCTCTGGTGAATAAGGAGATCCGACGTGATGCTAAAAAATTTCTGACATTCAGAACATGAAAATGGTTTCTCAGTTTCGTGAATTCTCTGGTGCCTAGAGAGATTTGACTTGTCGGTAAAACATTTCCCACATTCAGAACATAAAAATGGCTTGTTGCCGGCATGAATTCTCTGGTGATTACTCAGATGTGTGCTACAAATGAAACATTTCCCACATTCAGAACATGAAAATGGTCTCTCAAGTGCATGGATTTTCTGGTGCCTAAGGAGATCTGACTCAATACTAAAACATTTCAGACATTCGGAACATGCAAATGGTTTCTCAGGTTTGTGAATTCTCTGGTGCCTACGGAGATTGGACTTGTCGCTAAACCCTTTCCCACATTCAGAACATGAAAATGGTTTGTTGACTGCATGGATCCTACGATGGACGTTAAGATGTGATTTCTGAGCAAAGTTCTTCCTACATTCAGAACATGAAAATGGTTTGTCACCTGTGTGAACTCTTTGGTGTTTAATTAGGTCTGAGTTTAAATTAAAACGTTTCCCACATTCCAAACATGGAAATGGTTTCTCACCTTTGTGAATTCCCCCAAGCTGAACACAATCTGTCCTCCGACTAAAACATTTCCCATAATGAGAATTAGCAAATTCTTTAGCCAATTCACACGTGCTTGGTGTATTGTTTCCATGGTATAATTTAGTTACAGCTTTATTTCCCATCGCAAAATTTGACAATCTCTGTGACATCTGAAGATATCCAAAGTCATTCATGCCCATTGATCTATCTGTTAAAAGAAAAATAGAGTGAGTTAAGATGTTCTTTCATATTTTATGTTATTTATTTAATAAATATAATAATGAAATTGCACCATGAGGGTTTTATAGGCCATAAGAACATAGATATACCGATATTTAGAAGGGAATACACAAATATATTCTGCTGGCATTAAAGGGCCACTTAATTCAGCACAGTTTGGGCCACATCAAAAAAAAAATCTCTTTATAAGCATATTGAAATACTTTTTGAATTTCTGATATATGTTCTTTTTTTACAGAGAAATTAATAAATGAAATCTCTGTTTACACAAGTGAGTGACATGCCCCCAGACAGACCCTCAGACATATCTCTGTGCAGAGTATAAGGATAAAGAAAGTTAATCCTTCACAAATTCATCTGAGCAGAGAAAGGACTACTGGAATCAACTAAAAATGATAGTTGTGGGTTAACATCTCCTGCTGCATTCCTGAAGTTCAGGGAAAAACAATAAATCGTTCTCTTCATGGAGCCTTCATCGCTCAGTATGAGCATATGTTATTAATCATGGAAATGTCAGGAGTGTGTTTGTAAACAGACCTAAGACTTTAGTTTTTTAGATGTTATTAGTGTAATAAAAAAATAGATAATTTTAACATCCAATCTTGTGCTCTTTCACACCATGAAGAGCACTTACAGTGAGGTAAATGGCCATTTAAATACCATAAGGTCATTGATCTAGGACCACTGAAAAGCCTGAAGTGGGCTAGTTGTTTTAATTATTAATTAATCATTAATAACATTCATACTAATTGTTTATAAAATCAATATTCAATATTAAATCCACTTTCAAGACTACAGTATCAATTCAAGCTGACTGTCTACATTCTCCATTAACACAGGAAGTAATCCAAAAGAGGTTGGAAAAAATAAATGTTAATAAAGCCCTGGGTCCTGATGGAATACATCCACAGGTACTGAGGGAACTGGGTTATGTAATAGCCAAACCATTATATTTAATTTCTAGATGTAATACCTATATTTAAAAAGGGAGCAAGAGCAAATCCGGGGAATTATAGACCAGTGAGCCTCACTTCTGTAGTGGGGCAGCTTCTAGAAGGGTCACTAAGGGATAATATACAAGAATATGTCTATTTGAACAGGATTATAACTAGGAGTCAACATGGATTTATAAGGGATAGGTCATGTCCAACAAATATAATTAGTTTCTATGAGGAGGTTAATAGGAACCTGGATCAAGGCAACTCAGTGGATGTAGTCTTTTTGGATTTTGCAAAGGCTTTTGATACAGTGCCACATGGGAGACTTTTGTGCAAACTAAGAGATACAGGAATTGCAGTAAATATCTGCTCATGGATTGAGAGCTGGCTAAAAAACAGGAAGCAAGGGGTTGTTGTAAATGGAACATACTCCGATTGGACTAATGTGGTAAGTGGGGTTCCTCAGGGTTCAGTATTAGGTCCTCTCCTTTTTAACATATTTATTAATGACTTAGAGGTGGGATTGGAGTGTGGTGTCTCCATTTTTGCTGATGTCACGAAGTTGTGCAAGGTAATTAAATTAGATAATTATGTGCTTTCCCTCCAAAGGGATTTACATAAAATTGAGGAATGGGCATCTAAATGGCAGATGGGATTTAATATGAATAAATGTAAAGTTATGCATCTGGGAAGGAAAAATAGCCATGCAATTTATAATCTTAACTAGCGACTTGCCCTTCAAAAATGCCGGCAATAAAATTTAAAGCCTGGCAATGCTGTTTGCCACACAATGGGTTCCTCTCCCCCTCTACTTTACTGGCCTCGCAATGAGCGCTTTTGGCGCTCATCACGGGCCTCACAATGAGCGCTTTTGGGGCTCATTGCAAGCCTCTCCCCTCTACCTCTCCCACCCAGTACTTGATGGGAGGAGCTCATTGAGAGCCTCTTGCCCCTCTATTTTACTGGCCTCGCTATGAGCACCTTCAGCCTTCCTCTGTGTCTCTCCCCTTCCTCTGTGTCTCCCCTTTCATCTCCCACCCCTGTGTCTCTTCCCCCCTCCTCTCACTCCCCTGTGTCTCTCTCTCCCCCCTCCTCTGTGTCTCTTCCCCCTCCTCTGTGTCTCTTCCCCCCTCCTCTGTGTCTCTTCCCCCCTCCTCTCACTCCCCTGTGTCTCTTCCCCTTCCACTCATCCCTTGTCTCTCCCCCTCCTTTGACTCCCCTGTATCTCTCCCCCACTCCTCTGAATCCCCTGTGTCTCACCCCCCTCTTCTCCCTCCCATGTGTCTCTCACCCCCTCCTCTCTCTCCCCTGTGTCTCTCCCCCTACTCTCCCTCCTCTGTGTGTCCCCCTTTCCTCTGTGTTTTCCCTCCTCTCCCTCCCCTGTTTCCCTCCCCCCTCCTCCCCTGTGTCACTCCCCCTCCTCCCGTGTGTCTATTCCCCCCTCGTCTCACGCCTCTGTCTTCCTCCCTTCCGGGCAGGTGCCTCAGCGCAATGCGAATGAGCGCCTGCCGCTGCGCAATGTGCATGAGCGCACCCTGGCGTGCAATGCCCATGCGCGCGCCTGGCCTGCATTTGGAATGCTTGCGCCTGATGCACGCATTGCGCATGCGCGGGAGCTGCGCGTTTCGTAGTTGTCAAACTGCGTTTTGGCGCAAGCGTGACGACGAATCGCAGTTTGACAACTATTATATGTGATGGCTCAATGCTAAGTGTATCAGATATTGAAAGGGATTTGGGAGGTAACAGTGTTCAATGCCAAGCAGCAGCGCAAAGGCAAGTAAAATATTAGCATGTATTAAGAAGGGTATAGAAGCCAGGGAAGGAAATCTAATTCTGCCACTATACAAATCCCTAGTACGCCCTCATTTGGAATATGGTTAGGTTGAATATTAGATAACAAAGCGAAACTAAAGCGTCATATTTATAGTTTGCTCTTTCTAAGAACTTGACTTGATAATGGGCAAGATTAAAATATAATTACTGCCTTTTAATTTTTAACTATTTATTCTATTTGTAAATAATTTTGCTTTAATAAAAATGTAATTAGTAATTACTCACCAGTGTTCATATTGATAAGATTTTCATTGTCACAATGCTGGTGACCCATCATGTACGGCTCGTCCCCGCACTCAATCATTGATACCACTGCCGGTTTCTCGTTGACTCGTCCTGGATACGGACATTGAGATCAAATCCACAATTACATTATTATGTAAATTACTGTTACAAGAATTTGTTTCTCAAGTGTCATACATGTTATTCATTATTATTACTACTCTTTATTTATTTTCGTACCTAGAGTCCAGAGCGTCTGGTAATTCTCCATCATCACATCCTTGTAAAGCTCCTTTTGCTCCTCAGTGAGACTGTCCCACTCCTCTTTAGAAAAGTAAATCGCAACTTCATCAAACTCTGATTGTTGCTAAAAAAAGAGAAATTTTCAGTGACCTTGCCATAAGACTAACATGACCTCTAGAAATGATAATAAATGTGTTTTCCTACAGTTAACTAACCTAAAAGTCTTCAAATTTGAGTTGTTCATCAACCTTTCTGATCCACCCCCAAAAGATATTAGAATCGTTTTTTAACTGGCATTATTAACAGATAGGCCCTTGAAGCATTGGGTCCATAATTACCTGCACAAAATGATTCTAGGCATGCTCAATACATATACTGCAGCACGGAAGACAGTGTTCCCAATGGCTCAGGGGCTAACGTATCTCGATGGGCACTAATTGTGAGAGATGTACATCCATTTGGCATTACTTGATATAACAAACATTCTCACTCACCTGCTCATTGGTTCCATCCCCAGATGTCTGAAGCCTCTCTATGCTCATCATTATGGAGTTGGGCAACTTCCAATTCATGGATTCCACCCTGTGACAGACAGATTTAGTACATTGTTCCACATTTCCAACAGAAACTCAGCAGTAGGAGCCACATCCACACCCACCCACCTATGATTTGTGTTACTTTATAGTACAGGTTTCTGCATTATCATTTCCATCCAAGATACTACACCCACAAATTTAATCACTAATTAACCCTCCTTTTTATTTTTTTCCTCTCTTTTAGTTTTCTATTTCAATAATCATTTAGTCTGTAAGGATATGAGCTCTCAAGTCTTGCAAAGCACTTTGTATAAAAGTGGCATGCGTATGGGCAGGATAGTCGACTTCTTTTGTATCCGTCTGTCAAATAATTTATTGTAATACCTATGTTTTACTGTAACCCATTGATATAAAATGTGTTGATACTATATAAATATGAGATAATAATAATAAGAGATAATAATACAGTACTTTTATCTGGGTCTGGATGGAGGCATTTGCCCAATCCAGTACTGCAGGTGTTAAAAAGGCTCTATTACATCACAATGAGGCTGCAGCAGTGAACAGGCTGGCACAGTCTGTTGAAAGTCCAGTTGCAGCCCAGACAGACAGTGTTGCAGCTGGACATAGAAAATCGAACATTTTAATTTTACAGACAGAGAAACTGCAGCTCGGAGCAAGTGAAGACTCTCAGTGAGAAAAGGATTTTGGCGTACAGCTGAGTAAAAGAAAGTCAAGGAAGCTGATAAGCCATCCGCTGAGGAAAAGAAAGTTGGACTTATGAAACATACAGCCCAGTGACCTATCAGTAAAGGTATATCTAAGTTTCCCTTTCTTTAATTAACACATATTGCTTATATTAGACACCCACATTACATGGAGTCATTCTATACACATATAGATTTATTTTATTTAAAAATAAAATGTGTTTCCCACACCCCAGATCTGCTTAAATAGGCACAGTGAACTGGCTAATAGAAACACTGCATTCAAATATGGATTTAAACCATTTACTAGCCTTCAAGCCAGAAGCAGATCAATGCAGAGATCTACAGATCAGTGTCTGATTCCTCCTACATTCTACAGAGGGGCTACACATCCCATGATTCCTTCCTGTACAAATTGCCACTATTGATTATTACATTGTATTAAATGTATTTGTGCCTTTGATTGGTCAAAACAAATTATGAATTTTATGCTAATTTTAGCAGGGATTTTCAGAAGTGCCAACTCACAAAAGCTGCTGCTTGCAAACTCAAGAGATTTATCAAACATCAGGATGAGTTTGTTAATGTTTATTTTGGTATTTTTTCATTCAAATGTTTGCATACACTACTGATTCTACTCTATCAGATGCATTCATAATCCAGGAAACTTAAATACGCCTTTAAGTAATGGACATTATTTTGTTTTAGAGTTAGCATTGTATTTTGACTTAGTTGTTTGGAAGCACTCTTAGAAAGAGATCTAACTAAGTAAAGGTAGTGCTCTGTGGAAGTTAGGCCTTTTATTTTTATTGTTTGTTTTGTTCTACCAGTTCTGGTGACATTATAAGAATAATCAGTAAAAACAGAGCTCTGTGTGACTGTGTTCCTCTATAAGTGTCAGAAACACAGCCACGAATAGAGAGAAGGGACAATGTGCCACAACATATAAATGTCAACTTGTGATTCATCTTTTTGAAGAACAGAATGGAAACTGATTCTTAAATTCATACACCCATTTCATCGCTATTAGATACAGTTATAACGTTTTATGCAAATCATTTAATATACATTGAATTACAACAAACTTACTCTTTAACTAGAATTAAACTGGTGACCAAAACTGAAATATTTTCATCTTAACTTAGGAAATAATTAAGTTACTTGATATGCATCATAGCTTTTTAACACTACACTTTTTACAGATTTCCCAGGCATGGGATAAACCTCCAATAGACCCTTGTCATCTCTGGCTGTCTAGCACAACAGATGTAATTAGCTTATCTGGCAAACAATGTGAAAAAACAGATTACAATACAATCACTGGTTCCTGTCTTTCTACATTGTAGACCTATTTTGTTTAACTGTTTCATGACCATTTAGTTACAGTTTAAACATAAGAAAATACATATAGTATACAGGATAAGGCAGAGGCATATGCCACAATACCATATGAAGCAAGGTGGTACGCTATGGCACTATGCCTTATGGCTATTCACCCCACCACCCACCTGCCCACATTTCCAATGTGGCAATATAACTCCCCTACCCATTTTTCAATGGGGCGGTGTAACAGAACCCATCACTGTTTTACCCTGTTTTATGGTTATTTAATTCTTGGTTAAAATATGATCCTACTGTTGTATTATATGTATGTTGGTTTATGCTCTGCAGAATATTAGCCCAGACTATTGCAGGCCTTGGCTAATAGATAATCCTGTTACAGATAAGGAAGTCTATTCATTCTCAGACATAAGAACAAAGAAGGATTATCTAATCATTGTCTGATTGTATTAAAGTTGCCAGGTAGCCTAGGGGAGGTGTGACCACACCTATTGTTCTCTCTATGTGTATTGTGTGGCCAACTATGGGGGATGTGGATTGCCTGTGGGAAGAGATGTGTATAAATATTTCTGCACATAAAAAAATAAAGTCAGTATTCATTTGACTCCCAAATTGTGTGTCGTCCAATATGGGAGGTCGGGAATGGTGAAACTGTAGTGCCTCTTGGGTATTTTACCGTATACCAGCGGAGATATTGGACTGCGTGTTCCAACTCCGTTACATTTGGTGGCAAGTGGCGGAATTGTTCCCACGGTCAGAAGGACAGCTACAGGAGACACCATTCCGTGGAGTACAAATTGAGGGCAACGCTAGTATCCGTACAGCGCTCCTGGCTACAGCAGGATGGAACCGGCTAGTTTTCGGACAGCGTTCCATCATGAGGAGGAGGAGGCGGCCGCGGACTACAGGGATGCAGACAAAAAGGAACTCATGGTTACAGTACCTCTTATTGCCCCACAGACTGAGTTTGGAAGAGAACTCCAAAGCAGACTGGCCTTTTTCCCAGGTACGCTTCCCATAAAAACCTTGGAATGGTTAATGACAGATGTCCACAAATACATAATGTAAAAGCAGCGGACACGGGAGCGGTCCATCTTGGGAGCTGCTAACCCACCTCCCACCATTAACCCCCCCCCCAGCACTGCGTCCGGGTGGTGGGAACTACCAAAATTCTCCACGGTACATCAGGTGCCACACGTGTAACCAGCAGGGCCACATGCAGAGAGACTGTCCCAGAAACAGAAACCGCTCCACGTGGAATACTCCAACTAATTCTCCTCCCCAGCGACAGTGTGTACCCCAGGGGGCCGAAGGTGTCGTCCTTCCCCCCCAGCGGCAGTGTGTACCCCAGGGAGCTGAAGGTGTCGTCCTTCCTCCCCAGCAGGCAGTGTGTACCCCAGGGAGCTGAAGGTGTCGTCCTTCCTCCCCAGCGACAGTGTGTACCCCAGGGAGCAGAAGGTGCCGTCCTTCCTCCCCAGCGGCAGTGTGTACCCCAGGGGGCCGAAGGTGTCGTCCTTCCCCCCCAGCGGCAGTGTGTACCCCAGGGGGCCGAAGGTGTCGTCCTTCCCCCCCAGCGGCAGTGTGTACCCCAGGGGGCCGAAGGTGTCGTCCTTCCCCCCAAGCGGCAGTGTGAACCCCAGGGAGCAGAAGGGGCCGTCCTTCCTCCCCAGCGGCAGTGTGTACCCCAGGGAGCTGAAGGTGTCGTCCTTCCTCCCCAGCGACAGTGTGTATCCCAGGGAGCAGAAGGGGGCGTCCTTCCTCCCCAGCGGCAGTGCGTACCCCAGGGAGCAGAAGGTGTCGTCCTTCCTCCCCAGCGACAGTGTGTACCCCAGGGAGCAGAAGGTGCCATCCTTCCTCCCCAGCGGCAGTGTGTACCCCAGGGGGCCGAAGGTGTCATCCTTCCCCCCCAGCGGCAGTGTGCACCCCAGGGGGGCGAAGGGGTCGTCCTTCCCCCCTAGCGGCAGTGTGAACCCCAGGGAGCTGAAGATGTCGCCCTCTTCCCCCAGCGACAGCTTACCCTAACAAGGGGAGACACCAATCTCCCAGACGGCGCAGATGGGACCAGGGTCTCTGTGCCTGACCTACCGGGATGCTGGACAGCCTGTCCAGATCCCCAACTACTCTCACTTGGACAACCAGAGGAGGGGCTAAGTACAAATTCCCCTCCCCAGCTAACTCCTAATGTGGCCCCAGGGTTAACAGAGGAAATGTTAACCCCCACTGACCCCCACCTTTCCCTGGCTACTGAGCTGGAATACGTCCCAAGTACCCCAGCAGAAGAGCTGACAGCGGGGCAAAGTGCAGTCGGCCTCTGCCCTCCCTTTGTCCCTTGTACAGAGCAGGATGTCCTGCAGGTTATACAAGCAGAAGAGCTGGCATCAGGGCAGAGTGCCGCTGGCCTCTGCCCCTCAAGTCCCCTCAGCGTGTTGCCCCATCACCACAGCAAAATATCCAGGTGCCTGGTAAGACTTCCCCCCAAAGGGGAGATGTGTGACGAAGTGCCCTTCGCCACTTTGTCTTGGAGAGGACTGTTTGCCAGCCTCCTGCCCTGCGACTATGGCCCTGGGACATATTGCCCTTTAAACACAGTATTCGGCCATACCAGACTGTATGTCACTCATTCTGGCCCTTTACATACAGGGGGGTCATTCGGTACTTGCCCTGTGTGAACCATGATACCACAGATAGCTATGCCATGGAGCCCATTCATATAATGAAAGACTATGGGAAAGACTTTAGCTACATGGCCATTGAACTGTGTGAATAGGATCTGAGCGCTATTTGGTAGTTTTGTGCGCTCAGATCCCAGCTATCTGGGGATATGTGAAATGTGAGTAAATGTGAATTGCAGTAATGCTGATGGGTTGTCAAACTAGAGAATTGACCAACAAATACTTTTGTCCGGACATCCCCAGGCAGATCCGTTGGGATCAGACCGGCTTATGGTCACGGGGGAGGTGTGTAACGGAACCCATCACTGTTTTACCCTGTTTTATGGTTATTTAATTCTTGGTTAAAATATGATCCTATTGTTATATTATATGTATGTTGGTTTATACTCTGCAGAATATTAGCCCAGACTATTGCAGGCCTTGGCTAATAGATAATCCTGTTACAGATAAGGAAGTCTATTCATTCTCAGACATAAGAACAAAGAAGGATTATCTAATCATTGTCTGATTGTATCAAAGTTGCCAGGTAGCCTAGGGGAGGTGTGACCCACCTATTGTTCTCTGTATGTGTATTGTGTGGCCAACTATGGGGGATGTGGATTGCCTGTGGGAAGAGATGTGTATAAATATTTCTGCACATAACAAAATAAAGTCAGTATTCATTTGACTCCCAAATTGTGTGTCGTCCAATATGGGAGGTCGGGAATGGTGAAACTGTAGTGCCTCTTGGGTATTTTACCGTATACCAGCGGAGATATTGGACTGCGTGTTCCAACTCCGTTACAGGCGGTATGTCCTCTATGGATGCTCAATGCAAAAGGATCCAGGCCCTGGAAAGGGATCCATGACACACATATATAATAAATAAATACAGACTGGCTCCCAGGCTGTGAGATCTGTATGTTTTATATATATATATATATATATATATATATATATATATATATATATATATATATATTATAAATAAATATAGACTGGCACCTGGAGCTGTTAGATCTGTATATTACATTCATATATATTATAAATAAATACACACTGGCCCCTGGGGGCTGTTAGATCTGTATATTATATACATATATATTATAAATAAATACACAATGACCCCTGAGAGCTGTTAGATCTGTATATTATATACATATATATTATAAATAAATACACACTGGCCCATGGAGCTGTTAGATCTGGATATTATATACATATATATTATAAATAAATAAAGAGTGGCCCCTGGGGGCAGTTAGATCTGTATATTGTGTACATATATATTATAAATAAATACACACAGGCCCCTGGGGGCTGTTATATCTGTATATTATATACATGTATATTGTAAATAAATACACACTGGCCCCTGGGAGCTGTTAGATCTGTATATTATATTTTGTTGTTGTTTAGTCGTTCAGTCGCGTCAGCCTCTCCGTGAATTTATGGACCAGAGCAAACCAGGTGCATCTATTAGTCACTGCCCCTCTGAGCTTCATCAATTCATGTTTATTGCTTCAGTGACCTCATCTATTCATCCAATCTATTCCAGCATCCAAGTCTTTTCTAGGGAATCCTGCCATCTCATGATATGGTCAAAATATTTGAGCTTCAGCCTCATGATCACACCTTTTTGTGAACAGTTTGTCTTGATTTCCTGAAGTATTGATTTATTGGATCTTCTTGCAGTCCAAGCGACTTTAAGAAGTCTTCTCCAACACCACAATTCAAAGGCGTCAATTCTATGATGCTCAGACTTCTTTATGGTCCAGCTCTCACATCCGTATTTTTACTACTGGGGATTCCATAGATTAAACTATGCGGACCTTTGTTGATAATTTAATATCTTTACTTTTTACTAGCTTGTCCACCAATATTGCCATAGCTTTTCTCCCCACAAGCAAACGTCTTTTATTTTGATGACTACAGTCACCATCTGCAGAGATCTTGGATCCAAGTAAAATAAAATCTGCCACTGCCTCCACTTCTTTCCCATTAATTTGCCAGGAAGTGAGATTGCCGTTTGTTGTGATCTTCGTCTTTTTTTTACGTTGACCAGCAGGGCAGCTTTTGCACTCTCTTTTTTTACCCTCATCAATAAGTCCTTTAGTTCCTCCTCACTTTCAGCCATCAGAGTAGTATCATCTGCATATCTGAGGTTGGTGATATTCCTTCCAGCAATATTATTTCCGACTTTGGATTCATCCAGTCCAGCCTTACGCATGATGTATTCTGCATATACAGCAAGGGGGAAAAGTATCTGATCCCCTGCGGATTTGAACGTTGACTGAAATCCTGCAGCACCCGCAAGGTCCCCCTGCTCAAGAAAGCACATGTACGGCCCATCTGAAGTTTGCCAATGAACATCAGAATGATTAAGATGAGAATTGGGTAAAAGTGTTGTGGTCAGATGAGACCAAAATGGAGCTCTTAGGCATCAATTCAACGTGTTTGGAGGAGGAGGAATGCTGCCTATGACCCCAAGAACACCATCCCCACCGTCAAACATGGAAGTGGTAGAATTATGCTTTGAGGGTGTTTATCTGCTAAGGGGACAGGACAACTGCACCGCATTAAAGGGACGATGGACGGGGCCATGTACCGTCAAATCTTGGGGGAGAATCTCCTTCCCTCAGCCAGACCATTGAAAATGGGTCGTGGATGCGTATTCCAGCATGACAATGACCCAAAACCCACAACCAAGGCAACAAAGGAGTGGCTCAAGAAGAAGCACATTAAGGTCTAGGAGTGGCCTAGCCCTTCTCCAGACCTTAATCCCATAGAAAATCTGTAGAGGGAGCTGAAAGTTTGAGTTGCCAAACATCAGCCTCGAAACCTTAATGACTTGGAGAGGATCTACAAAGAGGTGTGGGACAAAATCCCTCCTGAGATGTCTGCAAACCTGGTGGCCAACTACAAGAAACGTCTGACCTCTGTGCTTGCCAACAAGGGTTTTGCCACCAAGTACTAAGTTGAAGGAGTTAAATACTTATTTCACTTATTGACCTGCAAATTAATTTATAACTTTTTTGACAGGTGTTTTTCTTGTTTGTTTTTTTTTTATTCTGTATCTCACTGATAAAATACACCTACCATTAAAATTATAGACTGATCATTTATTTATCAGTGGACAAACGTTCAAAATCAGAAGGGGATTTGTTTCCTAGATTATATTGCAAACTTCGGTCCACAGTTCTTCAGGCCTTCTATCTTCCATGCCTAGTTCTTCAGGCATTATATCTTCCAAGTCTAGTCCCATAAATCTATTCTTTACCTCCACTGCATATTCACAAGGGATATTATTTATTTTGTATCTGCTTGGTCTGATGATTTTCCCTCTTTTCTTCAGTTTAATTTTCAACTTTGCAATAAGAAGCTCATGGTCTGAGCCGCAGTCAGCTCCGGCTCTTGTTTTTGCTGACTGTATAGAGCTCCGCCATCTTTGGCTGCAATGTATATAGTCAATCTGATTTCTACGTTGTCCATCTGGTGATGTCAATGTGTAGAGTCGTCTCGGAGGCTGTCGGAAGAGGGTGTTTGCTACGTCCAGAGAATTATCCTGACAGAATACTAGTAACCTCTAACCTGCGCCATTTTATACTCCAAGGCCAAACGTGCCAGATATTCCAGGTGTCTTTTGGTTCCTTCCATTCTAGTCTCCTATGATGATAGTAACATCTTTTCTTGGTGTTATATCGATGACGTGTTGAATGTCTTCGTAGAACAGGACAACTTCAGCCTCTTCAGCATCCGTGGTTGGAGCATAGACTTGGGTCACCGTGATATTAAATGGCTTGCCTTGAATTTAAATTAAAATCATTCTGTAATTTATTGGGTTGTAACCGAGCACTGCTTTGGCCACTCTTTGATTGACTAGGATGGCTACTCCATTTCTTCTGTAGGAATCCTGACCACAGTAGAAGATCTGGTGGTTGTCTGATATGAAATGTCCCATTCCAGTCCATTTAAGTTCACCAATTTCCAGGATATAAATGTTTAACCTTGTAATTTCATTCTTGACCACATCTAGTTTGCCTTGGGTCATAGTATATTATATTATATACATATATATTATAAATAAATACACACTGGCCCCCGTGAGCTGTTAGATTTGTATATTAAATATATATACCATAAATACTCGAGTATAAGCCGAGGCACCTATTTTACAACAAAATATTGGGAAAACTTAGTGACTCGAGTATAAGCCAAGGGTTGGAAATGTGCTGCCCCCTGTGTCCCTCTTGTGCCCTCTGTGTCCCCCCCCCTGTGTGCCCTCTGTGCCCTTTTCTTGTGTCCCCCCTCTCTCTCCCCTGTGTCTCCTCCCCCTCTCCCTCCCCTGTGTCACTCCCCCCTCTCCCTCCCCTGTGTCTCTTCCCCTCCTCTCCCTCACCTGTGTCTCTTCACCCCTCTCCCTTCCCTGTGTCTCTTTCAATCCCCCTCCCTTATCACCCTCCTAAACCCCCCTTCTCAACCCCCCTCTTCAACCTCCCTCCTCAACCCCCCTCCTCATCCTCAACCCCCCTCCTCACCCTCAACCTCCCTCCTCAACCCCCCTCCTCAACCTCCCTCCTCAACCTCTCTCCTCAACCCCCCTCATCAACCTCAACCCCCCTCCTCAACCTCAACCCCCATCCTCATCCTCAACCCCCCATCTCCATCCCCCACCTCAACCTCAACCCCCCTCCTCATCCTCAACCCCCCATCCTCATCCTTAACCCCCCATCCTCATCCCCCCTCCTCATCCTAACCCCCCCCTCCTCACTTTACCCCTCTAATTACCTCCCCCTCCCCCTTTACCCTCACTTACCTTCCATCTGCAGCTTCTCCTTCGCGCTCCTTCCATCTGCGCCGGGACTTGGCATATGCTAATGATGTGACGTCACATGCGCGTCACGTCATTAGCATTGGCCGGGTCAAGACGCAGCCAGAAGGAGCGAGGAGGAGCAGCTGCAGATGGAAGGTAAGTGAGGGGAAAGGGAGAGGTAATTAGAGGGGTAAAGTGAAGAGGGGGGTTTAGGATGAGGAGGGGGGTTTAGAATGAAGTTAGGGGTTTAGGATGAGGATGGGGGGGTTAAAGGATGAGGATGGGGGTTGAGGATCGGGGGTTGAGGATGAGGATGGAGGGGTTGAGGATGAGGATGGGGGGTTGAGGATGCTTTAAAAAAGGGCTGAAAACCCCGGCTTATACTCGAGTATATATGGTATATTATAAATAAATACACACTGGCCCCTGGGAGCTATTAGATTTGTATATTAATCACATATATATTACAAATAAATACAGACTGGCCCCCGGGAGCTGTTAGATTTGTATATTAAATACATATATATTATAAATAAATACACACTGGCCCCTGGGGGCTGTTAGATCTGTATATTATATACATATATATTATAAATAAATACAGACTGGCCCCCGGGAGCTGTTAGATCTGTGTATTATATACATATATATTATAACTAAATACACACTGGCCCCCGGGAGCTGTTAGTTTTGTATATTATACACATATATATTAGAAATAAATATACAATGACCCCAGGGAGCTGTTAGATCTGTATATTATATACATATATATTATAAATAAACTAGCGACTTGCCCGTCAAAAATGACGGGGTAATAAAAAAGTGTTGAAATGCTGTTTGTCACACAATGTGAGTGTACTGTGTGCCTCAACTATATAGACCCCTCTAACACACTAATGAACGCATGTAATAACACTATAAGTGGCATGAGGGTCATCCAGGGCTCTCATGACCCAAAGTGTAGGCACTACACTATTAACCCTAACTATACCCCATTAACCCAACCCTGGGCCTATTTAATCCTAACAGTACCTATGTAACCCTAACTGGGCCTATTGAACCCTAACGGGGCCTATTTAACCCTATGTAAGCCTATTTAACCCGGTCTCTTATGAGGGTCTATACAGACCCTCATAAACCTCTATTTAACCACATCAGTCCCATAAGGGTATATAAAGACACTAATGGGACAGTTAGAACCCTAACATTACCACATAAGTACCATGAGGGTCCTCCAAGACCCTCATGACACTAAGTACAAACACTACACTGTACTATCCCCCCCATTAAACCATTAAATCTAAACAAACCCCCCTGTACCCTAACCTATTAACAGCTACACTACCTACCTACCCCCTATTAAACACCCCACCCCACTAATTGTTTTGACCCCGATGAGTGACAGGGTTAATTAAGGGCTTATGGGGGTTTTCATTTACCCCCTTGAGTGACAGGGTTATGTAAGGGCTTATGGGGGTCTGTATTGACCCCCATGATTAACAGGGTTAATTAAGGGATTATGGGGGGCTGTATTGACCCCCATGAGTTACAGGGTTAATTAAGGGATTATGGGGGTATGTATTGGGCCCCATGAGTGACAGGATTAATTAAGGGATTATGGGGGTCTAGAGTTGGAGGGGAAGAGAGACACAGGGGAGGAGGAAGGGAAGAGAGACACAGGGTAAGGGGAGGAGGAGGGGAAGAGAGACACAGCGTAAGGAGAGGAGGAGGGGAAGAGAGACACGGGAGGGAGAGTTGGAGGGGAAGAGAGACACAGGGGAGGAGGAAGGGAAGAGAGACTCAGGGTAAGGAGAGCAGGAGGGGAAGAGAGACACAGGGTAAGGAGAGGAGGAGGGGAAGAGAGACACAGGGGAAGAAGAGGAGGAGGGGTAGAGAGACACAGGGGAAGGAGAGGAGGAGGGGAAGAGAGACACGAGAGGGAGAGTTGGAGGGGAAGAGAGACACAGGGGAAGGAGAGGAGGAGGGGAAGAGAGACACAGGGGGAGAAGAGGAGGAGGGGTAGAGAGACACAGGGGAAGGAGAGGAGGAGGGGAAGAGAGACACAGGGTAAGGAGAGGAGGAGGGGAAGAGAGACAGGGTAAGAAGAGGAGGAGGGGAAGAGAGACACAGGGTTAGGAGAGGAGGAGAGGAAGAGAGACACAGGGTAAAGGAGAGGAGGAGGGGAAGAGAGACACAGGGGAGGGAGAGGAGGAGGGGAAAAGAGACACAGGGGAAGGAGATGAGGAGGGGAAGAGAGACACAGGGTATGGAGAGGAGGAGGGGAAGAGAGACACAGGGTAAAGAAGCAGAGGAGGGGAAGAGAGACACAGGAGGGAGAGTTGGAGGGGAAGAGAGACACAGGGGAGGAGGAAGGGAAGAGAGACACAGGGTAAGGAGAGGAGGAGGGGAAGAGAGACACAGGGTAAGGAGAGGAGGAGGGGAAGAGAGACACAGGGTACGGAGAGGAGGAGGGGATGAGAGACACAGGGGAAGGAGAGGAGGAGGGGAAGAGAGACACGGGAGGGAGAGTTGGAGGGGAAGAGAGACACAGGGGAAGGAGAGGAGGAGGGGAAGAGACACAGGGGGAGAAGAGGAGGAGGGGTAGAGAGACACAGGGGAAGGAGAGGAGGAGGGGAAGAGAGACACAGGGTAAGGAGAGGAGGAGGGGAAGAGAGACAGGGTAAGAAGAGGAGGAGGGGAAGAGAGACACAGGGTTAGGAGAGGAGGAGAGGAAGAGAGACACAGGGTAAAGGAGAGGAGGAGGGGAAGAGAGACACAGGGGAGGGAGAGGAGGAGGGGAAAAGAGACACAGGGGAAGGAGATGAGGAGGGGAAGAGAGACACAGGGTATGGAGAGGAGGAGGGGAAGAGAGACACAGGGTAAAGAAGCAGAGGAGGGGAAGAGAGACACAGGAGGGAGAGTTGGAGGGGAAGAGAGATACAGGGGAGGAGGAAGGGAAGAGAGACACAGGGTAAGGAGAGGAGGAGGGGAAGAGAGACACAGGGTAAGGAGAGGACGAGGAGAAGAGAGACACAAGGCATGTAGAGGAGAAGGGGATGAGAGACACAGGGTAAGGAGAGGAAGAGGAGAAGAGAGACACAGGGTAAGGAGAGGAGGAGGGGAAGAGAGACACAGGGTAAGGAGAGGAGGACGGGAAGAAAGACACAGGGTACTGAGAGGTGGGGGGGAAGAGAGACACAGGGTAAGGAGAGGAGGACGGGAAGAGAGACACAGGGTAAGGAGAGGAGGAGGGGAAGAGAGACACAGGAAACTGAGAGGAGGAGGGGAAGAGAGACACGGGGTAAGGAGAGGAGGAGGGGAAGAGAGACACGGGGTAAGGAGAGGAGGAGGGGAAGAGAGACACAGGGTAAGGAGAGGAGGAGGGAAAGAGAGACACAGGGGAAGAAGAGGAGGAGGGGAAGAGAGACACAGGGGAAGGAGAGGAGGAGGGGAAGAGAGACACAGGGTAAGGAGAGGAGGAGGGGAAGAGAGACAGGGTAAGAAGAGGAGGAGGGGAAGAGAGACACAGGGTTAGGAGAGGAGGAGAGGAAGAGAGACACAGGGTAAAGGAGAGGAGGAGGGGAAGAGAGACACAGGGGAGGGAGAGGAGGAGGGGAAAAGAAACACAGGGGAAGGAGATGAGGAGGGGAAGAGAGACACAGGGTAAGGAGAGGAGGAGGGGAAGAGAGACACAGGGTAAAGGAGCAGAGGAGGGGAACTGAGACACAGGAGGGAGAGTTGGAGGGGAAGAGAGACACAGGTGAGGAGGAAGGGAAGAGAGACACAGGGTAAGGAGAGGAGGAGGGGAAGAGAGACACAGGGTAAGGAGAGGAGGAGGAGAAGAGAGACACAAGGTATGGAGAGGAGGAGGGGATGAGAGACACAGGGTAAGGAGAGGAAGAGGAGAAGAGAGACACAGGGTAAGGAGAGGAGGAGGGGAAGAGAGACACAGGGTAAAGGAGAGGAGGAGGGGAAGAGAGACACAGGGAAAGGAGAGGAGGAGGGGAAGAGAGACACGGGAGGGAGAGTTGGAAGAGAAGAGAGACACAGGGGAAGGAGAGGAGGAGGGGAAGAGAGACACAGGGGAAGAAGAGGAGGAGGGGTAGAGAGACACAGGGGAAGGAGAGGAGGAGGGGAAGAGAGACACAGGGTAAGGAGAGGAGGAGGGGAAGAGAGACAGGGTAAGAAGAGGAGGAGGGGAAGAGAGACACAGGGTTAGGAGAGGAGGAGAGGAAGAGAGACACAGGGTAAAGGAGAGGAGGAGGGGAAGAGAGACACAGGGGAGGGAGAGGAGGAGGGGAAAAGAGACACAGGGGAAGGAGATGAGGGGAAGAGAGACACAGGGTAAGGAGAGGAGGAGGGGAAGAGAGACACAGGGTAAAGGAGCAGAGGAGGGGAAGAGAGACACAGGAGGGAGAGTTGGAGGGGAAGAGAGACACAGGGGAGGAGGAAGGGAAGAGAGACACAGGGTAAGGAGAGGAGGAGGGGAAGAGAGACACAGGGTAAGGAGAGGAGGAGGAGAAGAGAGACACAAGGTATGAAGAGGAGGAGGGGATGAGAGACACAGGGTAAGGAGAGGAAGAGGAGAAAAGAGACACAGGGTAAGGAGAGGAGGAGGGGAAGAGAGACACAGGGTAAAGGAGAGGAGGAGGGGAAGAGAGACACAGGGTAAGGAGAGGAGGACGGGAAGAGAGACACAGGGTACTGAGAGGAGGAGGGGAAGAGAGACACAGGGTAAGGAGAGGAGGACGGGAAGAGAGAAACAGGGTAAGGAGAGGAGGAGGGGAAGAGAGACACAGGAAACTGAGAGGAGGAGGGGAAGAGAGACAAGGGGTAAGGAGAGGAGGAGGGGAAGAGAGACCCCGGGTAAGTAGAGGAGGAGGGGAAGAGAGACACAGGGTAAGGAGAGGAGGAGGGGAAGAGAGACACAGGGGAAGAAGAGGAGGAGGAGGGGAAGAGAGACACAGGGGAAGGAGAGGAGGAGGGGAAGAGAGACACAGGGTAAGGAGAGGAGGAGGGGAAGAGAGACAGGGTAAGAAGAGGAGGAGGGGAAGAGAGACACAGGGTTAGGAGAGGAGGAGAGGAAGAGAGACACAGGGTAAAGGAGAGGAGGAGGGGAAGAGAGACAGGGGAGGGAGAGGAGGAGGGGAAAAGAGACACCGGGGAAGGAGATGAGGAGGGTAAGAGAGACACAGGGTAAGGAGAGGAGGAGGGGAAGAGAGACACAGGGTAAAGGAGCAGAGGAGGGGAACTGAGACACAGGAGGGAGAGTTGGAGGGGAAGAGAGACACAGGGGAGGAGGAAGGGAAGAAAGACACAGGGTACTGAGAGGAGGAGGGGAAGAGAGACACAGGGTAAGGAGAGGAGGATGGGAAGAGAGACACAGGGTAAGGAGAGAAGGAGGGGAAGAGAGACACAGGGTAAAGGAGAGGAGGAGGGGAAGAGAGACACAGGGTAAGGAGAGGAGGACGGGAAGAGAGACACAGGGTACTGAGAGGTGGAGGGGAAGAGAGACACAGGGTAAGGAGAGGAAGAGGAGAAGAGAGACACAGGGTAAGGAGAGGAGGAGGGGAAGAGAGACACAGGGTAAAGGAGAGGAGGAGGGGAAGAGAGACACAGGGTAAGGAGAGGAGGACGGGAAGAGAGAAACAGGGTACTGAGAGGTGGAGGGGAAGAGAGACACAGGGTAAGGAGAGGAGGACGGGAAGAGAGACACAGGGTAAGGAGAGGAGGAGGGGAAGAGAGACACAGGAAACTGAGAGGAGGAGGGGAAGAGAGACACGGGGTAAGGAGAGGAGGAGGGGAAGAGAGACACGGGGTAAGGAGAGGAGGAGGGGAAGAGAGACACAGGGTAAGGAGAGGAGGAGGGAAAGAGAGACACAGGGGAAGAAGAGGAGGAGGGGAAGAGAGACACAGGGGAAGGAGAGGAGGAGGGGAAGAGAGACACAGGGTAAGGAGAGGAGGAGGGGAAGAGAGACAGGGTAAGAAGAGGAGGAGGGGAAGAGAGACACAGGGTTAGGAGAGGAGGAGAGGAAGAGAGACACAGGGTAAAGGAGAGGAGGAGGGGAAGAGAGACACAGGGGAGGGAGAGGAGGAGGGGAAAAGAGACACAGGGGAAGGAGATGAGGAGGGGAAGAGAGACACAGGGTAAGGAGAGGAGGAGGGGAAGAGAGACACAGGGTAAAGGAGCAGAGGAGGGGAACTGAGACACAGGAGGGAGAGTTGGAGGGGAAGAGAGACACAGGGGAGGAGGAAGGGAAGAGAGACACAGGGTAAGGAGAGGAGGAGGGGAAGAGAGACACAGGGTAAGGAGAGGAGGAGGAGAAGAGAGACACAAGGTATGTAGCGGAGGAGGGGATGAGAGACACAGGGTAAGGAGAGGAAGAGGAGAAGAGAGACACAGGGTAAGGAGAGGAGGAGGGGAAGAGAGACACAGGGTAAAGGAGAGGAGGAGGGGAAGAGAGACACAAGGTAAGGAGAGGAGGAGGGGAAGAGAGACACGGGAGGGAGAGTTGGAGGAGAAGAGAGACACAGGGGAAGGAGAGGAGGAGGGGAAGAGAGACACAGGGGAAGAAGAGGAGGAGGGGTAGAGAGACACAGGGGAAGGAGAGGAGGAGGGGAAGAGAGACACAGGAAACTGAGAGGAGGAGGGGAAGAGAGACACGGGGTAAGGAGAGGAGGAGGGGAAGAGAGACCCCGGGTAAGTAGAGGAGGGTAAGGAGAGGAGGAGGGGAAGAGAGACACAGGAAACTGAGAGGAGGAGGGGAAGAGAGACCCCGGGTGAGTAGAGGAGGAGGGGAAGAGAGACACAGGGGAAGGAGAGGAGGAGGGGAAGAGAGACACAGGGGAAGAAGAGGAGGAGGAGGGGAAGAGAGACACAGGGGAAGGAGAGGAGGAGGGGAAGAGAGACACAGGGTAAGGAGAGGAGGAGGGGAAGAGAGACAGGGTAAGAAGAGGAGGAGGGGAAGAGAGACACAGGGTTAGGAGAGGAGGAGAGGAAGAGAGACACAGGGTAAAGGAGAGGAGGAGAGGAAGAGAGACACAGGGGAGGGAGAGGAGGAGGGGAAAAGAGACACCGGGGAAGGAGATGAGGAGGGTAAGAGAGACACAGGGTAAGGAGAGGAGGAGGGGAAGAGAGACACAGGGTAAAGGAGCAGAGGAGGGGAACTGAGACACAGGAGGGAGAGTTGGAGGGGAAGAGAGACACAGGGGAGGAGGAAGGGAAGAAAGACACAGTGAACTGAGAGGAGGAGGGGAAGAGAGACACAGGGTAAGGAGAGGAGGACGGGAAGAGAGACACAGGGTAAGGAGAGAAGGAGGGGAAGAGAGACACAGGAAACTGAGAGGAGGAGGGGAAGAGAGACACGGGGTAAGGAGAGGAGGAGGGGAAGAGAGACACGGGTTAAGGAGAGGAGGAGGGGAAGAGAGACACAGGGTAAGGAGAGGAGGAGGGGAAGAGAGACACAGGGTAAGGAGAGGAGGAGGGGAAGAGAGACACAGGGGAAGGAGAGGAGGAGGAGAAGAGAGACACAGGGTAAGGGGAGGAGGACAGGAAGAGAGACACAGGGTAAGGAGAGGAGGAGGAGAAGAGAGACACAGGGTAAGGAGAGGATGACGGGAAGAGAGACACAGAGTAAGGAGAGGAGGAGGAGAAGAGAGACACAGGGTAAGGAGAGGAGGAGGGGAAGAGAGACACAGGGGAAGAAGAGGAGGAGGGGAAGAGAGACACAGGGGAAGGAGAGGAGGAGGGGAAGAGAGACACAGGGTAAGGAGAGGAGGAGGGGAAGAGAGACAGTGTAAGAAGAGGAGGAGGGGAAGAGAGACACAGGGTAAAGGAGAGGAGGAGGGGAAGAGAGACACAGGGGAGGGAGAGGAGGAGGGGAAAAGAGACACAGGGGAAGGAGATGAGGAGGGTAAGAGAGACATAGGGTAAGGAGAGGAGGAGGGGAAGAGAGACACAGGGTAAAGGAGCAGAGGAGGGGAACTGAGACACAGGAGGGAGAGTTGGAGGGGAAGAGAGACACAGGGGAGGAGGAAGGGAAGAGAGACACAGGGTAAGGAGAGGAGGAGGGGAAGAGAGACACAGGGTAAGGAGAGGAGGAGGAGAAGAGAGACACAAGGTATGGAGAGGAGGAGGGGATGAGAGACACAGGGTAAGGAGAGGAAGAGGAGAAGAGAGACACAGGGTAAGGAGAGGAGGAGGGGAAGAGAGACACAGGGTAAAGGAGAGGAGGAGGGGAAGAGAGACACAAGGTAAGGAGAGGAGGAGGGGAAGAGAGACACGGGAGGGAGAGTTGGAGGAGAAGAGAGACACAGGGGAAGGAGAGG
Source organism: Discoglossus pictus (assembly GCA_027410445.1). Taxonomy (NCBI): domain Eukaryota; kingdom Metazoa; phylum Chordata; class Amphibia; order Anura; family Alytidae; genus Discoglossus; species Discoglossus pictus. The sequence continues at coordinate 56,860,467 of CM050176.1, forward strand.
AGGAGGGGAAGAGAGACACAGGGGAAGAAGAGGAGGAGGGGTAGAGAGACACAGGGGAAGGAGAGGAGGAGGGGAAGAGAGACACAGGAAACTGAGAGGAGGAGGGGAAGAGAGACACGGGGTAAGGAGAGGAGGAGGGGAAGAGAGACCCCGGGTAAGTAGAGGAGGGTAAGGAGAGGAGGAGGGGAAGAGAGACACAGGAAACTGAGAGGAGGAGGGGAAGAGAGACCCCGGGTGAGTAGAGGAGGAGGGGAAGAGAGACACAGGGGAAGGAGAGGAGGAGGGGAAGAGAGACACAGGGGAAGAAGAGGAGGAGGAGGGGAAGAGAGACACAGGGGAAGGAGAGGAGGAGGGGAAGAGAGACACAGGGTAAGGAGAGGAGGAGGGGAAGAGAGACAGGGTAAGAAGAGGAGGAGGGGAAGAGAGACACAGGGTTAGGAGAGGAGGAGAGGAAGAGAGACACAGGGTAAAGGAGAGGAGGAGGGGAAGAGAGACACAGGGGAGGGAGAGGAGGAGGGGAAAAGAGACACCGGGGAAGGAGATGAGGAGGGTAAGAGAGACACAGGGTAAGGAGAGGAGGAGGGGAAGAGAGACACAGGGTAAAGGAGCAGAGGAGGGGAACTGAGACACAGGAGGGAGAGTTGGAGGGGAAGAGAGACACAGGGGAGGAGGAAGGGAAGAAAGACACAGTGAACTGAGAGGAGGAGGGGAAGAGAGACACAGGGTAAGGAGAGGAGGACGGGAAGAGAGACACAGGGTAAGGAGAGAAGGAGGGGAAGAGAGACACAGGAAACTGAGAGGAGGAGGGGAAGAGAGACACGGGGTAAGGAGAGGAGGAGGGGAAGAGAGACACGGGGTAAGGAGAGGAGGAGGGGAAGAGAGACACAGGGTAAGGAGAGGAGGAGGGGAAGAGAGACACAGGGTAAGGAGAGGAGGAGGGGAAGAGAGACACAGGGGAAGGAGAGGAGGAGGAGAAGAGAGACACAGGGTAAGGGGAGGAGGACAGGAAGAGAGACACAGGGTAAGGAGAGGAGGAGGAGAAGAGAGACACAGGGTAAGGAGAGGATGACGGGAAGAGAGACACAGAGTAAGGAGAGGAGGAGGAGAAGAGAGACACAGGGTAAGGAGAGGAGGAGGGGAAGAGAGACACAGGGGAAGAAGAGGAGGAGGGGAAGAGAGACACAGGGGAAGGAGAGGAGGAGGGGAAGAGAGACACAGGGTAAGGAGAGGAGGAGGGGAAGAGAGACAGTGTAAGAAGAGGAGGAGGGGAAGAGAGACACAGGGTAAAGGAGAGGAGGAGGGGAAGAGAGACACAGGGGAGGGAGAGGAGGAGGGGAAAAGAGACACAGGGGAAGGAGATGAGGAGGGTAAGAGAGACATAGGGTAAGGAGAGGAGGAGGGGAAGAGAGACACAGGGTAAAGGAGCAGAGGAGGGGAACTGAGACACAGGAGGGAGAGTTGGAGGGGAAGAGAGACACAGGGGAGGAGGAAGGGAAGAAAGACACAGGGTACTGAGAGGAGGAAGGTAAGAGAGACACAGGGTAAGGAGAGGAGGACGGGAAGAGAGACACAGGGTAAGGAGAGAAGGAGGGGAAGAGAGACACAGGGTAAGGAGAGAAGGAGGGGAAGAGAGACACAGGAAACTGAGAGGAGGAGGGGAAGAGAGACACGGGGTAAGGAGAGGAGGAGGGGAAGAGAGACACGGGGTAAGGAGAGGAGGAGGGGAAGAGAGACACAGGGTAAGGAGAGGAGGAGGGGAAGAGAGACACAGGGTAAGGAGAGGAGGAGGGGAAGAGAGACACAGGGTAAGGAGAGGAGGAGGAGAAGAGAGACACAGGGTAAGAAGAGGAGGAGGGGAAGAGAGACACAGGGGAAGGAGAGGAGGACGGGAAGAGAGACACAGGGTAAGGGGAGGAGGACGGGAAGAGAGACACAGGGTAAGGAGAGGAGGAGGAGAAGAGAGACACATGGTAAGGAGAGGATGACGGGAAGAGAGACACAGAGTAAGGAGAGGAGGAGAAGAGAGACACAGGGTAAGGAGAGGAGGAGGGGAAGAGAGACACAGGGGAAGGAGAGGAGGAGGGGAAGAGAGACACAGGGTAAGGAGAGGAGGATGGGAAGAGAGACACAGGGTAAGGAGAGGAGGAGGGGAAGAGAGACACAGGGTAAGGACAGGAGGAGGGAAAGAGAGACACAGGATACTGAGAGGAGGAGGGGAAGAGAGACACAGGGTAAGGAGAGGAGGAGGGGAAGAGAGACACAGGGTACTGAGAGGAAGAGAAGAGAGACACAGGGGAGGGAGAGGAGACGGGGAAGAGAGACACAGGGTAAGGAGAGGAGGAGGGGAAGAGAGACACAGGGTAAGGAGAGGAGGAGGGGAAGAGAGACACAGGGTACTGAGAGGAGGAGGGGAAGAGAGACAAAGGGTAAGGAGAGGAGGACAGGAAGAGAGACACAGGGTAAGGAGAGGAGGAGGGGAAGAGAGACACAGGGTACTGAGAGGAGGAGGGGAAGAGAGACACAGGGTAAGGAGAGGAGGAGGGGAAGAGAGACACATGGTAAAGAGAGGAGGAGGGGAAGAGAGACACAGGGTTAGGAGAGGAGGAGGGGAAGAGAGACACAGGGTAAGGAGAGGAGGAGGGGAAGAGAGACACAGTGTAAGGAGAGGAGGAGGGGAAGAGAGACACAGGGGAGGGAGAGGAGGAGGGGAAGAGACACAGGGGAGGGAGAGGAGACACAGGGAAGTCCTGCGTGATTCATTGGCTCGCAGGCGATGAGTTAAGTGCTGCGAGTTAACGGCTTGCCTCAGTACGCGAGGCTCGCAAGCAATGAGCACCTTCAGCGCTCATCTCATTAAGCGTGACGTCTCGCAGTTTGACAATTATAATATGTGATACAGACTAATGTCATAGTTTATACATATATATTATACACATTCAATATTACAGATTTATAGATTATTACCAACCTTACACCCAGCTCTCGGAAGTATATTTCATACAGGAAGAGATTATAACCGGAAGTTGGAAAACTACATCTCCCAGAATCCCCCGTTTACATTATTAAGCCAATAAATTAATGTGATATCCTGATGTATGTATCATTGTATATGGCTATACGCTGCTCGCTATCCCCGTCTTGATTATTGAGATATGAGAAACTCTCCCTCATTTACCAACATGTTACTCTTATTTTGCCCATAACAAACATGGCGGATCAGCGTTAGACACATGATTATGATGTCACATCCTTTTTCCTCGGAGGCTACCGGGGAGGTGGAAGTGACAGGAAGAGCTGTGAGTGTTTACTGGATCTATCTATCCCTATCTCTATAGGGCATATCTATCTATCTATCTATCTATCTATCTATCTATCTATCTATCTATCTATCTATCTATCTATCTATCTATCTATCTATCTATCTATCTATCTATCTATCTGTCTGTCTGTCTATCCATCTCTCTGTCTATCTATCTATCTATCTATCTATCCATCATGGCTGTGAGAGCCTTGTTTCATTTGAGTAACTTCACATAGTAGTGTTTCCAGCACCTACCAAGTTTAGGGGCTTTGTGCCTTAGGTTTGGGGCTTGGTGCTTTAGATTTGAGGCTCGGCCCCTTAGGTTTGGGACCCTGTACCTTATTTTTGGGACCCTGTACCTTAGGTTTGGGACCCTGTACATTAGGTGTGGGACCCTGTACCTTAGGTTTGGGACCCTGTGCCTTAGGTTTGGAACCCTGTACATTAGGTTTGGGACCCTGTGCCTTAGGTGTGGGACCCTGTGCCTTAGGTGTGGGACCCTGTGCCTTAGGTTTGGGACCCTGTACATTAGGTTTGGGACCCTGTGCCTTAGGTTTGGGACCCTGTGCCTTAGGTTTGGAACCCTGTACATTAGGTTTGGAACCCTGGACATTAGGTTTGGAACCCTGTACATTAGGTTTGGGACCCTGTGCCTTAGGTTTGGGACCCTGTGCCTTAGGTGTGGGACCCTGTGCCTCTTAGGTTTTGGACCCTGTGACTTAGGTTTGGGACCCTGTGCCTTAGGTGTGGGACCCTGTGCCTTAGGTGTGGGGCCCTGTACATTAGGTGTGGGGCCCTGTGCCTTAGGTTTGGAACCCTGTACCTTAGGTGTGGGACCCCGTGCCTTAGGTGTGGGACCCCGTGCCTTAGGTGTGGGACCCCGTGCCTTAGGTGTGGAACCCCGTACCTTAGGTTTGGGACCCTGTACCTTAGGTGTGGGACCCTGTACCTTAGGTTTGGGACCCTGTGCCTTAGGTTTGGAACCCTGTACCTTAGGTTTGGGACCCTGTACCTTAGGTGTGGGACCCTGTACGTTAGGTTTGGAACCCTGTACCTTAGGTTTGGGACCCTGTACCTTAGGTGTGGGACCCTGTACATTAGGTTTGGGACTCGGTGCTTCAGGTTTGGGGCTCGGTGCTTCAGGTTTGGGGCTCGGTGCTTCAGGTTTGGGGCTCGGTGCTTCAGTTTTGGGGCTCGGTGCTTCAGGTTTGGGGCTCGGTGCTTCAGGTTTGGGGCTAGGTGCTTCAGGTTTTTAGCTCGGTGGCTTTGGTTTGGGGCTCGGGGCTTCAGGTTTGGGGCTCGGGGCTTCAGGTTTGGGGCTCGGTGCCTTTGGTTTTGGACGAGGTGCTTCAGGTTTGGGGCTCGGTGCTTTAGGTTTGGGGCTAGGTGCTTCAGATTTGGGGCTCGGTGGCTTTGGTTTGGGGCTCAGGGCTTCAGGTTTGGGGCTAGGTGCTTCAGGTTTCGGGCTCTGTGCCTTTGGTTTTGGACGACGTACTTCAGTTTTGGGGCTCGGTGCTTCAGTTTTGGGGCTCGGTGCTTCAGGTTTGGGGCTCGGTGCTTCAGGTTTGGGGCTCGGTGCTTCAAGTTTGGGGCTCGGTGCTTCAAGTTTGGGGCTCGGTGGCTTTGGTTTGGGGCTCGGTGGCTTTGGTTTGGGGCTCGGTGCTTCAGGTTTGGGGCTCGGTGCGTCAGGTTTGGGGCTCGGTGCGTCAGGTTTGGGGCTAGGTGCGTCAGGTTTGGGGCTAGGTGCGTCAGGTTTGGGGCTAGGTGCGTCAGGTTTGGGGCTAGGTGCGTCAGGTTTGGGGCTAGGTGCGTCAGGTTTGGGGCTCGGTGCTTCAGGTTTGGGGCTCGGTGCTTCAGGTTTGGGGCTCTACCCTTAACGCCACTTTTACTTTGTGATGAGAAGAAGCTGCACATGTTGGTCTAGTAACATCACGAAAGCACATTTCACAGTCTGAGGTCAGCGTGTTGAACCTGGGCTATTAGCCTTATCACAAAGTCTTGCTGTCCATGCATATCAGTGTTTAATACTGCTTTATTAGTATTGTAGCACATTATTATTATAGCACTAGGAAATTGCCTGTCAAAAATGACTGGATTAAAATTGTAAGGCTGGCAATACTGTTTGCCACACAATGTGAGGCTTTTGGTCCTCTGAGCACCTTCAGCGCTCATTGCGAGCATCTCCCCCCGTGTACTTCAAGTTTCCTGCTTTGCACTGATCAACTTAGGCGCTCCTCGCAGGGTTCGCAATGAGCTCCCTCGGTGCTCATTGCAAGCCTCTCCCACTCACCTGGGCTCATCGTGAGCCCTGCTATGAGCGCCAAAGGTGCTCATCGCGTGGCTCGGAATGATCGCCTTTGTTGCTCATTGCAAGCCTTTCCTCTCGCCTACTGTACGGGCCGCTCATTGCAGGGTTTGTTAACCTACAAGTTTAGTGCTTGGGAACGCCATGCGTCTCTTTCCACCATCTCCCCCTGTCCTTCCCTGTGTCTTTCTCCTGTGTGTGTCTGCTGTATGTTTGCGTGGCGCGCGGTGACTGCCGTTGGTTTTATTTTCTAAGTCCCGCGTGCCTGGCGTTTTTGGTGTAAGTGTTAGTGTGTTCGGTGTGGTGTATTTTTCTAAGTCCCGCATGCCTGGCGTTGTTGGTGTAAGTGTTACTGTCTTCAGCATCGTGTGTTTTGTATGTTTTTGCGCCTGGCGTTGCTGAGCCTCGTTTTCATGCCGTTTCTGAAATTTTGCGTTTTTTGTCCGCTATTTTTTTCCTCGCTTAGGCAATTTTGGAGTGACGAAAAACGCCAAATATGGGTGTAATTCGCTTGCAACCTCATTCCCAGTCTTCCTGTTTTGGCCCCTGTGCTGTGTGTGAGTGTGTTATAATTTTTTGTACATGATTTCTTTTTTTTGTGGGTTTTTAGAGTTACGCGCTTGAGCAGTGCTGCGCCACTGGCGAGCTTTGCAAGGCTCGCCTAAGTACTGCGCCGCTGGCTGCAATGAGCGCCATTGGTGCTTATTGCAGCCTTAGTACTGCGCCGCTGGTGAGCCTCGCTTTGCGAGGCATGCAGTTCAACTGCGTTGCTGGCGAGCCTTGCTTCGCGAGGCTTGCGTCCCACAACTTCGCAAACTTCCCCAACACTGATAACTATGTATGTGATGCTATTATTATTATTATTATTATTAAACAACTAGCAACTTGCCCGACATAAATGATGGCATTAAAATTTTAAGCCTGGCAATTCTGTTTGCCACACAATGTGAGCACCTTCCTTGCTCATCGCGAGCCCTGCACTGAGCACCGTTGGCGCTCATTGCATGGCTCGCAATGAGCATCTTCGGCGAGCCTCTCCCCCTGTCTACTTTACAGGTCTCGTGATGAGCGCCTTTGGTGCACATCCCGTGTCCCGCAATGAGCGGCTTTGCTGCTCATTGCAGGCCTTGTCAACCCACAACTTTCGTGCTTCGCTATGATCACCTTCGGCGCTCATCGTGAGCCTTTCCCCACTCTCTTACCCCTTTGTCTGTTTCACCCTCTCTCCCTCCCCCTCCTCTCCCTGCCCTGTGCCTTTTGTTTTTCCTTATCCCCCCCCATGTCTCTTTTCCTCACACCCCGTGTCTCTTTCCACCCTCTCAATCGAGTTAAAACACCAAATATGCCTCAAATTAACTTGTAACCTCACTCACAGGCTCATTGGCTCTCCCCCTGTGCTGTGTGTGGATTTTTTTTATTTTTTATATTTGCCGTTTTGTGGTGGTCTTTCGAGTTACGCGGTTGAAAAGCATCGTGAAAGTGCTTCGGTTTTCGGTGGTGATCGCGGCCATCGACATGAGTGCCTTCTGTGCTCATGTCTAGGCTGTTTTAATATCCTGAGGGCCTCGCGATGAGCGCCACAGGCACCTTCGGCGCTCATTGCAGCCTAAGTAAGTCATACGGGCCTCGCAATGATTTCATAGCACTGATTTAGTAAAGGGAAAAAAAACCATAACATTATCTAAAAAAAAATCATTTTTCTGATTCTTTCATGTCTTGTATATTTCCTTTCTTTTTAGATCTTGTTTGGCGTCAGACTAACTAACTGGGGAAGGACAATAAGAAAATGACTGAGAAGATCTTGAGTCATGTCCTGGAGATCATCTACCTTCTGACCGGAGAGGTAAATATTTTGTTCAATTAAAGCCTTTTATAGTCGTCTATATATCCACCCACGATAAAGGGACTCTGTGGTTACATTTTTTTAAAGTTTCGAAAACCTACTCTTGGAAATATGCACAATGGGATGATTCAATTGGATTGTTAGATAGTTTTTTTTTTTTTTTTGAAGAGATGGTGATCCAGTGAAGTTGATCTGATAAAATTAGGGTTAAGAGAGAATTGATAAGTCTGTGATGAGATGGTGGTGATGATGAAAATAATTAGATGGTGGGCATGTGATGGTATGGTGGTGAAAATAACGGGAAGGAGGGCACATAATGAGATGGTGGGGATGATGAAATTAAAAGATGGTGGACATATGGTGAGATGGTGGCGATGATAAAAATGATTAGATGGTGTGATGGTGAAAATAATGGAATGGTGGGCATGTGATGAGATGGTGGTGATGATGAAATTCATTAGATGGCGGGCCCTTGAGGTGATGATGATGAACTTGATCAGATGGTGGGCATGTGATGATACAGTAGTGGTGATGAAATGAATTAGATGGTGAGCCTATGATGGTGGTGGTGATGAAGATGGAATTAAAAGCATATCTAAGTTACCTGGATAAGGCTGTTCGCAAGTGGATTTTCCTTGCAAGTAAAGGCTGATAAATTGCAGAGTGCACTAATTGTGTCCCCACTGGAAAGGGGGTTGGTGCTCACTGAGCACAGTTTAGCTGGGCCTAGCATGGAGGGTGGAGCTGGGGCTAGTAAGGATGTACAGGGAGGTAGCTGGGTTACAGTTAGAAGGGGAATCAGGGGGAATAGGAGGAGGCAGGCTAGCTCTGAGTTGGCAAACACCAAGAGATTTGCCAGATTGAGTGAAACTGTTGGGGATGTCCATTCAGGAATGGCAATGCCAGATAGAGCTGTTCCCTCTAACAGCTGGGAGAACAGTTCTACTGGAGGAGTGGGAGGTCTGAATAGGCAGAGCAACAGACAGGTTTTGGTTGTAGCGGACTCTATTCTTAGGAAGTTAGACAGGGTGATTTGTCATAAAGATCACAGCAATCGAACAGTTTGCTGTCTCCCGGGTGCTCGGGTTCGTCATGTTGTGGATCGGGTAGACAAATTATTGGGAGGGGCTGGAAATGAACCGGCGGTCTTGGTACACATTGGTAACAATGACAAAGTTAGTGGAAGATGGAGTGTCCTAAAGAATGATTTTAGAGAACTAGGTAATAGGCTGAAGGCAAGGACCTCCAAGGTAGTATTTTCTGAGATATTACCTGTGCCACGTGCTAGCCCAGGGAGGCAGAAGGAGCTTAGGGAGGTTAATGCGTGGCTAAAGATGTGGTTCACTAAGTAGGCGTTTGGGTTTTTAGAGCACTGGGCTGACTTCTCACTTCGGTACAATCTCTACAGTAGGGGTGGATTGCACCTTAATGATGAGGGAGCTTTTGTGCTAGGGGATAGGATGGTAGAAAGGCTGGAGGAGTTTTTAAACTTGTAGGTGGGGGGAGGGACTAGATATAAGTAATGGGGTAGAATGTGTAGAGGGTAAAAGGGATGAATTAACAACTCATAGGGGAGGAGATGGGGGAGGGGTAGTATAGTCAATAGGGAGGTAGTACTAAGTAACTCAAGTACAGTGGCAGGCACTTCAGCACTACAGACTCATAACATAAGATGTATGCTGCTAATGCCAGAAGCTTGCCAGGAAAAATGAGAGAGTAAGAAATATTAGCAATTAATGAAAAATGGGATTTAATAGGCATTACCGAAACATGGTGGGATGAATCTCATGACTGGACTGTTAATCTGGATGGTTATAACCTATTTAGGAAAGATAGAGGCAATGGTAAAAGAGGAGGAGGGATTTGTTAAGCCTGAATTTAAGCCTATAGTCAGAGAATATATTTATGGTGGACCTAGTGATAAAACTGAATGTTTGTGGGTAGAGTTAAATAGCAGAGCAGCAAATTCCAAAAGAATATTAGTAGGAGTATGCTATAAACCCCCAAATATAGCTTATAGTGAGGAAATACAATTATTGTTACAGATTGGAAATGCATCTAAGCATGGGCAAGTTCTAATAATGGGAAGTTTTAATTACCCTTAAATAAACTGGATAAATGAGACCAGCAGTTCAGCGAAGGGGAGCAGGTTCTTGAGTACACTCAAGGATCATTATTTGGCCCAGGTTATGCAAGAGCCTACTAAAAATGACTCCATCTTGGATTTAGTCATAACGAATAATATTGATATGGTATCAAATGTTGCAATAGGGCAACCTTTGGGAAACAGTGATCACAACAGAGTCTCATTTGGGATTGAATTAAAAAAAACATAACTGTAAGGGGCCAACAAAAACTCTTTTTTTTTTTTTTTCACTTTGAGACGATTGGCTAAGTCTCACTTGTTTTTTTTTCTGTTTGCCTTCCTTCTGGATTTATTAATAATTAAAAATGAAATAAAAAAATAATGAATTGATTAATAATTAATTAACAACTAATTAATTCATATTTAATCTGCATATTGCAGATCAGAGGAGATCTTAATAGGTTGAACTTAATGGACTGAAAGTCTTTTTTCAACCTTAATTACTATGTAACTATGTAACTATCTGATAGAGGAGAATCAGAAGTGTATGAAAAAAAGAATCATGAAACAATCCCAATATAAACATTTAAAAACTTACCTTGAAGTTCGCAAAATGAAAATTAGATTAAACACCCCTTTAAATCATAATCTGTTTTAGCCAATTAGGAGGAAGCAAAGGCTGAAACAATTGTATCAAAGTCTGGGGTTCCTATTTGTGCTAGAAATCAGCCTGGGATATGTAGTGTGGCACACGTTAGAGGGTTCTATGCATTTTCATAAAAGAGCCTCTCTGTGCAGCACATTCACACTTGATTACAACCCATGCAAGGTGTCCATTCTCTGCTTCCACTACTACTGCGGCTGGTATTTTTTTCCTTCCTCTCTCTGTTTGGCAGAGCTAAGCAGCAGCTAAGCCTATTTGTGTCATTACCACACAAGAAGCAGCCGGGCGGGTCACATCCCAGCAGTCACTGGGGCTTACATCAATGCTCTCCTATTAACTGAGGAAGAAACAGCAAGTGAATAATGGGTTACAATTTGTCTCCAAGTTCTCTGTGCTGATTTGGGGGGGGGGGGGGGGAGGGGGGCAGGTGCCTGTGTTGACAACCCTGGGGGCATCAACATAATGATAGATTATGGGCCCGTGATGAGATGGTGGTGATAATGAAATTGATGAGATGGTGATTATAATTAAATTAATTGGATGGTGGGCCCATGATTAGATGGTGGTGATGATGAAAGTAATGACATGGTAGGGAAAGTAATGACATGGTAGGGAAATTAAAGTGCAAGAACCACACTAAATGGTGATATATACAGTTTGTATAGTTAAATCTATTGAGTTTAAAACCAAGCATACAAAGTACCCAATACAATTGAAAACTCGCAGACTTACAGTCTATAGGGAATGGGTAAAGTATAGAAGGGTGAGGTACAATATATTGCTCATATTTAGACTGAAGGTGATGAGCTTCTTTAAATAGATGAGTAGTAGTGAGGTTTTGAAGGATTTGAGGCAGGTGGATAGTTTAGTGGAGCGAGGCAAGGAGTTCCAAAGAATTGGGGCAGCATGAGAAAAGACCTGGAGACTGGAGTGAGAGGAAGTAATAAGAGAGAAGGAAAGAAGAAGGTCATTAGCAGAGCGAAGAAGGCGGGTAGGAGAGTAATTCAAGACAAGAGCAGAGATATAAGGGGGTACATTATTATTCAGGGCTTTATATGTTATGGCCAACATGTTGCATTTCATTGTGGAGGCTATGGGAAGTTCTGTCTCACAATCCCACGACCTTGACACTAATGGTCCTTGCTTCCTCATACTTCTTCTCCATTCCTGTAGGTCTCACTCCTCCAACAACTGACTAACTCATTCAAGAGGAGAGCGACAAAGACTGACAAGAAGCTGACTGAGAGGATCTTGGCTCACACGCTGGAGATCCTCTACCTCCTGACTGGAGAGGTGAGATGAACATACCGAGCCCTCTCTTTTGTCCATCACCGCAGTATCTGTTTGTTTGTTTATTGGACAACAGTGACCAAAATATATGACAAAGCTAGTTCTAAAATGTGCATCTCTGCATAAACGAAACCGGTAATATGGCATGTCTCAACTGACGAGAAGAAATATATCAATAATGTATACACGCCAGTGCAAAGTCTAGGTAGAATGTGGCTGTTTAGTATGAAGAACTATCTACTGACTTTCTAGCTTGCCATCTTGGATGTGCAATACCCTACTAAGAGGAGGTTGTTATTTTAATATGTATTGATCATTAATACAATTCTTCTATAATAATTTATAATAGTAATATGCAATAATAAATTCACTTTCAAAGTTTAGAGTATCAACCTCCACCTGAATGTTTGCCTCCACCCTGACAAAGCCATCAAGGAGAGCGTAAGAGAGTTGGATGAAGTAATTTAAGAAAGCAAAGAACAAGACAAGCATTTAAATAGAACTCTATGTTTTTTCTATCCCCCTATCCCCCTCTCTATCTATCCCCCTCTCTATCTATCTCTCTCTCTCTCTCCCTCTCTATCTATCTCCCTCTATATATCCCCCTCTCTATCTATCTCCCTCTCTATCTATCTCCCTCTCTATCTATCTCCCTCTCTATCTATCTCCCTCTCTATCTATCTCCCTCTCTATCTATCTCCCTCTCTATCTATCTCCCTCTCTATCTATCTCCCTCTCTATCTATCTCCCTCTCTATCTTTCTCTCTCTCGATCTATCTCTCTCTCTATCTATCCCCCTCTCTATCTATCTCCCTCTCTACCTATCTATCTATCTATCTCCCTCTCTATCTATCTCCCTCTCTATCTATCTCCCTCTCTATCTATCTCCCCCTCTATCTATCTCCCTCTCTATCTATCTCCCTCTCTATCTATCTCCCTCTCTATCTATCTCCCTCTCTATCTATCTCCCTCTCTATCTATCTCCCTCTCTATCTATCTCCCTCTCTATCTATCTCCCTCTCTATCTATCTCCCTCTCTATCTATCCCCCTCTCTATCTATCTATCTATCTATCTATCTATCTATCTATCTATCTATCTATCTATCTATCTATCTATCTATCTATCTATCTCCCTCTCTATCTATCTCCCTCTCTATCTATCTCCCTCTCTATCTATTTCCCTCTCTATCTATCTATCTATCTATCTATCTATCTATCTATCTATCTATCTATCTCCCTCTCTATCTATTTCCCTCTCTATCTATCTCCCTCTCTATCTATCTCCCTCTCTATCTATCTCCCTCTATATATCCCCCTCTCTATCTATCTCCCTCTCTATCTATCTCCCTCTCTATCTATCTCCCTCTCTATCTATCTCCCTCTCTATCTATCTCCCTCTCTATCTATCTCCCTCTATCTATCTCCCTCTCTAGCTATCTCCCTCTCTAGCTATCTCCCTCTCTAGCTATCTCCCTCTCTAGCTATCTCCCTCTCTATCTATCTCCCTCTCTATCTATCTCCCTCTCTATCTATCTCCCTCTCTATCTATCTCCCTCTCTATCTATCTCCCTCTCTATCTATCTCCCTCTATCTATCTCTCTCTATCTATCTCTCTCTCTCTCTCCCTCTCTATATATCTCCCTCTCTATCTATCTCCCTCTCTATCTATCTCCCTCTCTATCTATCTCCCTCTCTATCTATCTCCCTCTCTATCTATCTCCCTCTCTATCTATCTCTCTATCTATCTATTTCCCTCTCTATCTATCTCCCTCTATATATCCCCCTCTCTATCTATCTCCCTCTCTATCTATCTCCCTCTCTATCTATCTCCCTCTCTATCTATCTCCCTCTCTATCTATCTCTCTATCTATCTATTTCCCTCTCTATCTATCTCCCTCTATATATCCCCCTCTCTATATATCCCCCTCTCTATATATCCCCCTCTCTATCTATCCCCCTCTCTATCTATCCCCCTCTCTATCTATCCCCCTCTCTATCTATCCCCCTCTCTATCTATGCCCCTCTCTATCAATCCGCCTCTCTAACTATCCCCCTCTCTATCTATCTCCCTCCCTCTCTCTCTATCTATCTCTCTCTCTCTCTATCTATCTATCTATCTCTCTCTCTCTCTCTCTCTATCTATCTATCTATCTCCCTCTTTATCTCTCTCTCTCTCTCTCTCTATCTATCTCTCTCTCTCTCTCTCTTTTTTATTATTATTATCCTTTATTTATAACGCGCCAACATATTCTGTAGCACTATACACGGGTTAGGTACAAGTATAAACAATAACCCCACAATGACAATAATGGAAGCCCCTGTTATTGAGCTTTCAATCAAACATACATAATGCTTTCCCTAAAGCACCTAACAAGATTGAAAACTTGCAAACTTACATTGTAAAGGTTATGGGTGAGGTACAGGATAGCGATAGGTACATTGTGCATATAGAGGCTAAAAATTATACACTTCTTTGAACAGATGTGTTTTAATGAGGTGTTGAAAGATTTGGGGCAGGAAGATAGTCTAGTGGAGCGAGGCAAGGAGTTACAAAGAATAGGGGCGGCACAAGAAAAGTCCTAGAAGGTATATGCAAGTGAGCTGGGCTATGAATGCATCTGATAGAGGGGAATTAATAGTGTATGATTTCATTTATTTGCATGCTTTGCATTAAAAAAAAAAACATTTGCAGGTGATGTTTACACCCCCAGGATTGAGCTAGGCTCCTGAGATGGTTTATTTTTTATAGAAGTGTACCCTATCCATGTGAGCATGCCCAGCTTTTGCAGCCAATCAGCAATGATGTATGCAGCCAGCTAGATGTGACTTCTCCACTAGGTCCTTAAAGGACCATAAAGCGACATTTACACGATTGTTCTTCAGACATACACCTTCTCTTTGATAAATTCTGACAAATTATAATTGTACTGAAACAAAACATTTCAGCTTCTTCTTCCTATTCTAATTTGTCTTTTAGGCAAATGCATTTATGCTTGATTTATGGTCCTGGAATGACCTGCATCGTTTTCTGTCCATGTGTTTCTGTGTGAGTGCATGTGTCTCTGTGAGTGCATGCAATCCACTGGAGCTAGGCGAGATCTCAGGGGCAATTCACTGGGGCTGGGGGAGGTGATGGGGCAATTTACTGGGGCTGAGGGAGGTGATGGGACAATTCACTGGGGCTGGGGGAGGTGATGGGGTGAATCACTGGGGCTGGGGGGGTTACAGGGACAAATCACATTTGGGTGTTGTAGAAGTATCACCTGGGATGTAGATAAAACAATCAGTAAATGAAGGGACACCGACCTTGTTCTAGGTATTACAGAAATCTAAAGGAAAGCTGCAGCACAATCGCCAGGCCAAAAAGATACAATGTATTATGTATGCTAATTTTCATTGGGATTTTCAGGGGGTGTCAACACTGAGAGAAAACAGTTTGCAAATGCAAGAAATTCAGCAAACTTTAGGGTAACTGTTTAATTGTTTATTTTGGTATGTTTTCATGCAATCATTTTTTTTCATACACTACTAATTCTCCTCTATCAGATGCATTTATAATCCAGCTCACTTGCATATACTTTAAAGGCGGGATTGAGAGGAGGTGATAAGCGAGGAGGAAAGAAGAATGTTACTAGAAGAGTGAAGAGGGTAGAGATATAGGAGGGTACAATATTGTGGAGGGCTTTATATGTTAGGGTCATGATTTTAAATTTTATTCTGGAGGCTATGGGAAGCCAGTGGAGTGCCTGACAGAGAGGTGCTGAGGTCACTGTACGCTGATTGTGGTATATGATTCTAGCAGATGCGTTCAATATGGAATGGATTGGAGACAGCTGGGTGATGGGGAAGCCAGCAAGGAGAGAGTTGCAGTAGTCAAGAAGAGATATGATGAGAGAGTGAAGTAGAAGTTTAGTCTTGTTCTGTGTAAGGAAGGGACATATTTTGAAGATATCTATTGGGGAAAATGACAAGATTTAGTGATAGACTGAATGTGAGGAATGAAAGAGCGGGCGGGATCCAATAAGATTCCAAGACCGTGGCCCTGGGAGGTCGGGGTGATGATGGCGTTGTTGACAGTGAGAGATATGTGAGGAGTGAAAACTGAGGAAGAGGGTGGAAAGATAAGGAGATCTTTCTTAGACATTTTAAGTTTAAGTTGACGGGCGGACATCCAGGAGGATATGCTAGAGAGGCAGTTGGCAACTTGAGCTAGCAGAGAGGCGATAGATCTGGCGCTGAGAGGTAGATTTGAGTGTCATCTGCATAAAGATGATACTGACATACAAAAGATTTTATTAGGGCACCAAGGAGGGTGTATAGATGGAGAAAAGGAGGGGGCCTAAGAGTGAACCTTGGGGTACATCAACACTAGGAGGGTGAGTTAAAGAAGAGGCGCCAGAGAAGGATACACTAAACGTTCAGTGGCACGGATGCCAAGGGAGCAGAGAGTTTGGATAAGAATAGGGTGATCAACCGTGTCAAAGGCAGCAGAGAGATCAAGAAGAATTGAGATAGAGAAATGATGCTTTGACTTTGCAGAGGGCAAGTCATTAGTGACTTTTGTGAGAGCTGTCTCAGTGGAGTGTTGGGGCCGTAAGCCGGGTCTGAAGGGGTATATGAGGGAGTTTGAGGAAATACATTTGGTAAGGTGATTGGAGACAACACGCTCAAGCAGTTTAGAAACCAGGCGAAGTATAGACATACGGTGGTAGTTAGATGCAGAAGCTAGATCACATGAGGGTTTTTTTAAGAATGGGCGTAATTATGATGTTTAAAAGTGAAGGAAACTTCAATAGATGTATGAGGGTTGGGTTATGTGTGGTAAGGAGGAGGGGGGATCAGCTGTGATGGAATAGAATCGTGGGGACAAGTAGTAAGATGAGAGTTTGATAGAAAATTAGAAACGTCATCCTCCGTTACAGGGTCGAAGGAGTTCATGATGGCTATAGGTTTGGGGAAGGGTGAAGGCAGGATGCTATTGGTTTGGAGGGGAAGGTGTGATATGACCACGTTGAGAGGAGAGTTCATTACAAATATTTAAAATTTTATTATTAAAGTGGCTAGCAAAGTCGTCAGCCATGAGACAGGAAGGGGCGGGTGGTGGAAAGGGACAGAATGTGGCGAATAAACATTTGGGGTTGGAGCCCAAATTTGATATTATTTTGGAGTAGTAGTGCTGTTTGGCAAGATTGAGGGCATAGTGATAGGAGAGTAGGGTAAAACACACTCAACGGGAATGACCTGTCCCTCTTATACTGCAGGAATACGACATCGTGAAGAAGGATTCCCACCAGACTAACATTCACCAGCTGACTGGAGAGGTGAGGACTGCTGGGAATGGGACATTATACTGGGGGACACTGACTGCTGGGAATGGGACATTATACCGGGGGACACTGACTGCTGGGAATGGGACATTATACTGGGGGACACTGACTGCTGGGAATGGGACATTATACCGGGGGACACTGACTGCTGGGAATGGGACATTATACTGGGGGACACTGACTGCTGGGAATGGGACATTATACCGGGGGGACACTGACTGCTGGGAATGGGACATTATACCGGGGGAGGCTGACTGCTGGGAATGGGACATTATACCGGGGGACGCTGACTGCTGGGAATGGGACATTATACCGGGGGACGCTGACTGCTGGGAATGGGACATTATACCGGGGGACGCTGACTGCCGGGAATGGGACATTATACCGGGGGACGCTGACTGCCGGGAATGGGACATTATACCGGGGGAGGCTGACTGCCGGGAATGGGACATTATACCGGGGGACGCTGACTGCTGGGAATGGGACGTCAGTACACGAAGTCCAGTATCTCCGCTGGTATACAGTAAAATATCCAAGAAGCACTGCAGTCTCACAAGCCCAGACCACCCATATTGGGAGTCAAAGAATACTGTCTTTATTTGGTTATCCAGAAGTATATATACATCTCTTCCCACAGGTAATACACATCCCTCTATTTGGCCATATAATACACATAGAGAGACAATAGGTGTGGTCACACCTCCCTGAGGCTACCTGGCTACTTTTGTACAACACAGACATTGATTAGATCATCCTTCCCTTTGTTCCATCTTTCACAATGTGAACACTTCACACAATAGGGCTCTCCTGCCTCTAGGAGACCCTAATAGGATTATGTATTATGCTAGGTGTCTGCAATAGTCTGAGCTAATATCCTGCAGAGCATAAACCAACATATCTACAGTATAGCAATGTGATCATATTTTAACCATAAGAAATAAATAACCATAAAACAGGGTAAAACAGTGATGGGTTCCGTTACACACCTCCCCCGTGACCATAAACCGGCATACACGGTCTGATCCCAACGGATCGGCCTGGGGATGTCCGGTCAAAACTCTTTTTTTTTTTTTTTTTTTTTTTGTCACTTCTCTAGTTCAGTTTGCCTAGACAACCCATCAGCATTATTGCAGTTCACATTGACTCACATTTCAAGAACAAACAAACGCACACTTTATACAGTATTCACAGCAATAGACATTTCAAGGAGAGGAAAATACATTTTACAAACTGGTTTCAAACAATTAAATAATGAGGCAGAAAAGCCTCAGCCTTCCAATTGAACTGAAGTCCTTTAGCAAAACCGTCCCAAGTTGCAGAGTACATTCCTCCCCCAGCTCGTGGTTGGGCCACTATTGTACAGGGCCCACTGTTCTTCCCCTTTGGGGGGAAGTTTAACCAGGCACCTGACCTTCTGCCGGTCAGTGCCTCCGTTAGACGATCCACCAACCCACAATAAACCAGTGCTAGAGCAGCCCCCCCACAACAACAAAGTGCAAGAGCAACCCACCCACAACAAACAGTTACTGCACCTGGATATTTCGCTGTGGTGGTGGGGCAACATGCTGAGGGGACTTGAGGGGCAGAGGCCAGCGGCACTCTGCCCTGATGCCAGCTCTTCTGCTGGTATAATCTGCAGGACATCCTGCTCTGTACAAGGGACAAAGGGAGGGCAGAGGCCGACTGCACTCTGCCCCGCTGTCAGCTCTTCTGCTCGGGTACTTGGGACATATTTCGGCTCAGTAGCCAGGGAAACGTGGGGGTCAGTGGGGGTTAACATTTCCTCTGGTAACCCTGGGGCCACATTAGGAGTTAGCTGGGGACTGGAATTTGTACTTACCCCCTCCTCCGGTTGTCCCAGTGAGCGTAATTGGGATCTGGACAGGCTGTCCAGCATCCCGGTAGGTCAGGCACAGAGACCACGGTCCCATCTGCGCCGTCTGGGAGATTGGTGTCTCCCCTTGTTAGGGTAAGCTGTCGCTGGGGGGAGAGGTCGACACCTTCAGCTCCCTGGGGTTCACACTGCCGCTGGGGAGGAAGGACGGCACCTTCTGCTCCCTGGGATACACACTGCCGCTGGGGAGGAAGGACTGCACCTTCAGCTCCCTGGGGTACCCACTGCCGCTGGGGAGGAAGGACGGCACCTTCTGCCCCCTGGGGTTCACACTGCGGTGGGCGGGGAAGGACGACACCTTCGGCCCCCTGTGGTACACACTGCCACTGGGGGGGAAGGACGACACCTTCGGCCCTCTGGGGTTCACACTGCTGCTGGGGGGGGAGGACGACACCTTCGGCTCCCTGTAGGGCCGGTAGAGAGACCTCGGTCCCATCTCTACCTGCCATCTGGAGGTCATCCCAGGACCAGTCAATGAGGTCTGGTTCTGCTTGTCGGGTAGGTTGGGGCTACACGAAGCTGAGCAGGTGTTGGTAGTCCTGCTCCAGTTCCCACTCCAGGGTTGATAGGTGAGCCAGGTCTTGCTCTACCTCCTGGGGGTCATCCCAGTCATGCCTAGCCTTCCTCTCGTAGAAAATGTCCTGAAGTCTGGTCTGCGCAGGGCTCCCGAAGTCAGGCTCTGCAAAGGACTCCCATAACAAGCCTGGACCATCAAACTCCTTTCCCTCTGGTTTGGCATCCTCCAGCCATTGCTCCTGCCATACCCAGTGCCCTAGTTCCTTCACCCATTCCTCCAGGGTCTGCTCCCCCAGGAAGGGCATCCGCAGGGCCACTTGTTTCTGCCACCGCTGCTCTTCACTGGGGAGACTCACCTCGCTGGTATTGTACATTATCCTGGGCCTGGTACCAGATGCCTTTCCTTAATGCATCCCTGTAATCCAGATCCTCCTCCTCGTATAATACTGCTTGTTCCATTCTGAGGCTTGGCTTCTATCCCGTCACTGCCAACAAATGTAACAGAGTTGGAACACGAAGTCCAGTATCTCCGCTGGTATACAGTAAAATATCCAAGAAGCACTGCAGTCTCACAAGCCCAGACCACCCATATTGGACGACACTCAATTGGGAGTCAAAGAATACTGTCTTTATTTGGTTATCCAGAAGTATATATACATCTCTTCCCACAGGTAATACACATCCCCCTATTTGAACACACAATACAATTGGTGTGGTCACACCTCCCTGAGACTACCTGGCTACTTTTATACAATACAGACATTGATTAGATCATCCTTCCCTTTGTTCCATCTTTCACAATGTGAACACTTCACACAATAGGGCTCTCCTGCCTCTAGGAGACCCTAATAGGATTATGTATTATGCTAGGTGTCTGCAATAGTCTGAGCTAATATCCTGCAGAGCATAAACCAACATATCTACAGTATAGCAATGTGATCATATTTTAACCATAAGAAATAAATAACCATAAAACAGGGTAAAACAGTGATGGGTTCCGTTACACACCTCCCCCGTGACGCTGACTGCTGGGAATGGGACATTATACCAGGGGACACTGACTGCAGGGAATGGGACATTTTACCGGGGGGGGGGGGACACTGACTGCTGGGAATGGGACATTATACAAGCTCCAGGTCACACTGACTCCTTTTTTTCATTCTATAAGTGAAGTGGGTGACGCCTCACCACACCGACTTAAGAGGGGTGAGATCAAGGGACCCATCTTGTATCAATCGTGCATTACTTAGAATGGGTTCTGTTATGTCACTGATGCATTGGGTCCATTGTTCCCAGTACAGTTGCCTGCTAAATAAAAGGGCTCTCCTTTTACACAGATAGTTGCACTCAAGACAACTGACCCAATGCCTTAGGGCGAATTGATATTTAATGGCAATGATCTAATTCAGAGAAGATATCAATCTCTGCTGTTTGTTAAGCTTAAGGGGCTAACTGAAACCTTAAAAGGCCAAACTTTGATCCTTCTGGATTGCTACCTTGTTTCTCTGAAGGGGCTATACCACGTAGGGTCACCCAAGATGGTCATGTCATAGCATAGAGGTCAGATAAATGGCAGTCCACTCAAGAAGGAACTTGCAACCCACCAAGTATTTTTGCAAAGGAAACCTTGTGGAAAAGCACAACCAGATACAAGATGTCCCTTGCATGCTGTGGTCTATAGGGTCACGGAGAGCTGGACACCACTAAACAACACTTGGTATTACCTTCAGTTTTAAATTATTGTATGTTTGGAACCTCTGCCATGTAATTTTCAGTAACCAGAAGAATAGGTCAAATAGATGGATTTATTGGATTGTCTAAGTTAAGTAGTGGCTGTAATCCCACCCTCCTATCTCTTTCAGTGGGATATAGATGATGAGTCGACTTTGGAAAACCCTGCAAACAGGAACTCAGGTAATTCTCCCAAAAATAGACGTCAAATATAATTTCTGAGGTTTTATCTCGGGAACTGGACACCGCAAAGAATACATTCCCCAGTCTGTGCGTGAGGACACTTAGCTTTCATGTTATTTACATTCGCTATTCCACCAGATTCAGTTCTGGAAACACATTCAATTCTCTGTTGGAATTTATAGATCTTAAAAATGAACTTGTAGACACTACTTCAGAGGAAGGAGAAGATGAGATGGATGACAAGGACGTTCTGAAGGGGACCATCCGTCCAGAGTACCGTGCAGGTGAGTGATAATTATCTACTTATCAACACAAATACTCCATACACAAATATCCAAGACATACTAAAGAGTTTTGGCAATCATTGGAAGACATCTCCATTGCAGTGTTAACCTGGGGGTAATATGTAAGATTTGACTTCTCGGAGTGTTCTCCAACCCTTCAGAGTTCAGTACACATGGCATTGCATATTAAAAATGTTGGTAGCCAAGTGACATAGTTACCTAGTAATTAAGGTTGAAAAAAGACTTTCAGTCCATCAAGTTCAACCTTTAAAGATCTCCTCTGATCTGCAACATGTGGATTAAATATTAATTAATTTGTTGTTAATGAATTATTAATCAATGATTTAATTATTTTTGTTTTATTTTATTTTTAATAATTAATTAATCCAGAGGAAGGCAAACAGAAAAAAAAACAAAGTGAGACTTAGCCAATTGTCTCAAAGGGAAAGAATAAATAAATAAATAAATAAATAATTAATTCCTTCCTGAACCCAGATACTGGCAATCAGATTTCTCCCTGGATCAATACTGTCTCTCTAATTATCCATGATAACCCTGAATTCCCTTTTTAATTAGAAATAAATCCAGTCCCCTTTTAAAGTTATCTATCGAATCCGCTGTCACCACTTCCTCTGGTAGAGAATTCCACAGATTAACCACCCTTACTGTGAAGAACCCTTTTCTTTCTTTAAGGTGGAATCTTTTTACTTCTAACCTCAAGGGATGTCCTCTTGTCAGTTGAAAACCTCTTGGCACAAAAAGCTCGTTAGAAAAACATAGATTTGTCAATCTATCAGTAGAGGGTTGGGTGGTAAAGGAGCGGAGCAGCAAGAGGTCAGGAGCGGGGTGAGGGAGGAGCAGAGCAGCAAGAAGTCAGGAGCAGGGTGAGGGAGGAGCGGAGCAGCAAGAGGTCAGGTGCGGGGTGAGGGATGAGCGGAGCAGCAAGAGGTCAAGAGCGGGATGAGGGAGGAGTGGAGCAGCAAGAGGTCAGGAGCAGGGTGAGGGAGGAGCGGAGCAGCAAGAGGTCAGGAGCAGGGTGAGGGAGGAGCGGAGCAGCAAGAGGTCGGGTAAGGGAGGAGCGGAGCAGCAAGAGGTCAGGTGCGGGGTAAGGGAGGAGCGGAGCAGCAAGAGGTCAGGAGCAGGGTGAGGTAGAAGCGGAGCAGCAAGAGGTCAGGTGCGGGGTGAGGGATGAGCGGAGCAGCAAGAGGTCAGGAGTGGGGCGAGGGAGGAGCGGAGAAGCAAGAGGTCAGGAGCGGAGCAGCAAGAGGTCAGGAGCGGGGTGAGGGAGGAGCGGAGCAGCAAGAGGACAGGTGAGGGAGGAGCGGAGCAGCAAGAGGTCAGGTGCACGGTGAGAGAGGAGCAGAGCAGCAAGAGGTCAGTAATGGGGTAAGGGAGGAGCGGAGCAGCAAGAGGTCAGGAGCGGGGTGAGGGAGGAGCGGAGCTTCAAGAGGTAAGGTGCGGGGTGGGGGAGGAGCGGAGCAGCAAGAGGTCAGGAGCGGGGCGAGGGAGGAGGGGAGCAGCAATAGGTCAGGAGTGGGGTGAAGGAGGAGCGCAGCAGCAAGGGGTCAGGAGTGGGGTGAGGGAGGAGCGGAGCAGCAAGGGGTCAGGAGCGGGGTGAGGGAGGAGCGGAGCAGCAAGAGGTCAGGAGCGGGGTGAGGGAGGAGCAGAGCAGCAAGGAGTCAGGAGCGGGGTGAGGGAGGAGCGGATCAGCAAGAGGTCAGGTGCGTGGTGAGGGAGGAGCGGATCAGCAAGAGGTCAGGTGCGGGGTGAGGGAGGAGCGGAGCAGCAAGAGGTCAGGTGCGGGGTGAGGGAGGAGCGGAGCAGCAAGAGGTCAGGTGAGGGAGGAGCGGAGCATCAAGAGGTCAGGTGCGGGGTGAGGGAGGAGCGGAGCAGCAAGAGGTCAGGAGCTGGGTGAGGGAGGAGCGGAGCAGCAAGAGGTCAGGAGCGGATGAGGGAGGAGCGGAGCAGCAAGAGGTGAGGAGCGGTTTGAGGGAGGAGCGGAGCAGCAAGAGGTCAGGAGCGGCGTGAGGGAGGAGCGGAGCAGCAAGTGGTCAGGAGCGGGGTGATGGAGGAACGGAGCAGCAAGAGGTCAGGAGCGGGGTGAGGGAGGAGCGGAGCAGCAAGAGGTCAGGAGCGGGGTGAGGGAGGAGCGGAGCAGCAAGAGGTCAGGAGCGGGGTGAGGGAGGAGCGGAGCAGCAAAAGGTCAGAAGCGGGGTGAGGGAGCAGCGGAGCAGCAAGAGAGTCAGGAAGCTTTGTTAGAATTGGCACTACAACCCTTCCCCCTAACAGGCTCGGGGTCATGCTGCTTGCATCATGAAATGCAAGTCCTGCTCTCCAGAAATCTAAACACCCCTCTCTCACAGACACATAGACACATACACGCGCAGTCACACGCACAGACGGACAACTCTCTATGACTCCTATTTATTTTGTTTTATTTCATTCTTTTTGGATTAACCGTTCTCAATGTCTCAGGTATTGAGGAAAGAGAAGAAAAGGAAATTCAGCCTGTTGAAATCCATGCAGACCCGCGTGAAGGTGAGTGATGGACACCGAACTGGGGCGTCCGAGGGGAGGAGAGTTGGGCTCCTCTCTTCAATGGCCTACTTAAAGGAAACTCATTTTATCCTAATTTTTTCCTCTGTAATGAAATTATTACATGAAATGTAGATATCAATTACTTCAGAGGAGCAGTTTCTCCTCTTCTGTAATGTCCATCTGTCTTCCTGTTCTATCTCAAGTAAGATGCCATGTCTTAGAGCATGGAGGTTCTTCACCCTACCTGTGTTTCATACTACTCTAGTGTGCATCTGAGTATCATAAGACACTAATAGTTTCTTTATGTTTGTTCAGGACCTTCCTGTGTGAAGCCAACGACACCAAAGCTTGAACCAGATGTGAGTGTCCAAGAGAGGGTTAAAGAGGAGCAACTCCCTGTGAATATCAATGAATGTGAGTAAGATGTCAGCCTTTATTATTCACCCACACATTTAGTCTCATATATTATCTTAATGACAAATTGATGCTATTAATTACTGATAAGCCCCCAAAGCATTGGGTCTATTTAACAAAGTGCAGTCATCTGCACAAACTGATTCAAGGTATGCTCTTTAAAAGTTATCAGATCCAAGCAGATTATAATTAGCTCCTCTCTGTCCTAGCTTGTTAGTTTAAGTGCTGTATTTCAAATACTTTTTTTTTGTATCTTGTGTCCAAAATAAAAATAATAATACAATATTAATAAGAAAAATAAAATAATAATAATAATAATCATAATAAAATAGGTTGTTGTAAGATTCATGGAATGCTGGGCTCACCTAACACCGGAAAGCTATTGGTTAACTTGTCTTTTGCAGTATAACCTGGGTCCAGGGGAAAGCTGTGCTATTAAAAAAAAAAAAAAAAGTTTATGGAGGATTTGGACCCATGTCTACCACTTCACAGTCTAGAATTATATCCACTAAACTGTCAACATGGTTTGCAATAAGTGAAAAAGGACAGTATTTGTAATCTAGAGCTACATAACCATTTCTTCTATAACCTGCAGATCTGATTTTTATAGCTTTAAACAATCATAACTAGTTATTTTAGCAGTAATTTTAAAAAGGAAAGTACTTTTTATAAGCTTTCTCTGATGGTGCAAAATTCTTATGGTGAATTCAGGGTCCCTTTAAATAAATGATAACAATATCTTTAAGTATTCATATATTAGAATAAGAATAAACTGATTTATTTTTGTATTTATCGTTTGTAAAGATGTCTAAGAATCTATTACATTTTCTGCTGCTGAACAGGTCTTGATGATGAAAATCAACACCCTGTATCAATTAATGAGGAGGGAGAGTATGTGAGAGAGGAAAAGGGTGGACAGAAGGTGGACGTTCATTCAGATCCATGGACAGGTGAGTGTGGATAGATATATGTATGTGTGGGCTCCCCGACCTTTGGGCGATAGACCACTGTGCGCCACACAAGAGCCTGGGCTGACTAATGGGTGGCAGATAACCGCGCGCATGCCAGACAGTTACACAGGGGAGAAGAAAGGTACAGGAGGGGAGGCTGACAGTAGAGGAGAGAGGCACAGGAGGGGAGAGGGAGACAAGAGTGGGGTGATAGATTGGTCGGCACGCTCATGACGGCTCGCAGTGGTCTATCGCCCAAAGGTCGTGCTACAGAGTGTGTGTGTATATAAGTGTGTAATATATATATATATGTATATATATATATATATATATATATATATATATATATATATATATATATAGTTAAATAATCAGAGTATTGCAGTGAATAGTGATACCTTTTTTTATTGGACAAACGTATTCATAATAAAGCGATGATCTTTCGAGAGATGATGCCTCTCTGATAATATGGACAGAAGGGGAAGGAAAACTCAAAGACTTCCATAACTCGTTCAATACCATTCACCCATCCTTTCAAATTAAAATGGATTATTCCACAGAACAGGTTAACTTTTTGGACACCACCATTTCCATTGCAAACTGAATTCCTCTATCTATAGGAAACCTACAGACAGATGTAGTTACCTCCACAGCTCCAGCTTCCACCCCTCCCACACTAAACAAGGGACACTTCATAGTCAAGCCATCAGATACCACTGCATATGTTCAAACACAGAGGACCGTGATAGACACTTAAAAACACTGTCTGCCTCCTTCAGACAGAAGGGTTACAAACCCCGTATTATCACTCAGAAAGTAACCTCTGCCATCAGAACACCTGCTGCAAAACAAAACCAAAGAAACAACTTCACATACACCTCTGGTAACCACATACCATCAGGTTCTAGAAGGAATACGCAAAATATTTAAGGATTTACAACCAAAACTCACAGAGGGCACAGAATTGAAAGATATATTCCCCAAACCCCCCGTTCTTGCATTTAGGCAGCCACCAAATTTAAAACAAACATTGGTGAACAGAAGACTGCCAAATGAACAGCATAACAGAGAAAATGGCACTAAACCTTGCAATAAAAGTTGCTGCAAACTATGCCAACACATCTGCAAAGAGGACACAGCCACGCACAACAACATGACCCACAACATCAGAGGCTCATATTCATGTACATCATCCAATGTAGTGTACATGATACAATGTACTGTATGTGACACAGCCACACACAACAACAAGACCCACAACATCAGAGGCTCATATTCATGTACATCATCCAATGTAGTGTACATGATACAATGTACTTTATGTGAAAGGGGCTGTTACATTGGAGAAACCAGCCAGAAACTACACATGAGAATGAACCTGCACCGAAGCTCCTTCAAAAAGCACCATGAAGACACTTACTGTACTCCAGTTGGACATCGTTTCACCCAGGAGAATCACTCCATCCAGAACCTCAAAATAAAAGTACTCAGAGAGAATTTCAGAACTATCCAACAACGGAAAACTTTTGAATGAAAAATGATACAACTTTTTAATACAAAGGATTTGGGCATTAACAACAACTTAGGCTTTCTGGCCCACTATCTTAATGTCTTATAGCACATACATTCCACTTACCTCCCCCCTTCTATTACTGTTTTTGTAAGCTGCATGCTATGCTGGAATGTATTGCTCTTTATTTTACTCTGCTGTGTTCTTATCTATAACCTGATCTATAGACTTACTTACTGACCAATCAGGACATTAATCGCAACAATGGTCTGTTTCTCACTTAATTCTCTTTTTTTTTTTTTTCATCTCTTTCTGTTTACTGTTTTTAGTTCATACTTGTATCAGTATCGCTGGTCAGGTATCACTATTCACTGCAATACTCTGATTATTCAACTGAATTACTGGACATTCTCCTCAGTGACAAGAAAGGCCATGATTTAGTTTACCACTGTGAATTCATGTGGTAAACCAAAATTTTGAGCTGTTTGAGACTCTTTGAGGAGAGGGTTGGGAAATGATGCACTAGACGTACAGGGAACACCCCAGAGTAAGCCATATTGCTAAAGTAATTAGCAAAAGAGATCAGTACTAATGTCACTCTATAGACCCCCAGTCAGACCCCCCTAGACACTGTGTCCAGTTCTGGAGTCCGGATCTCAAAGAGGATATTAACAAAAAGGCGACTAAAATGGTGCAGGGTCTAAAAGACACAATTTACAAGGAAACTCTATGACATTATTATGTATAGATTAGAGAGGACTCCATGACAGTAATATGTATAGATTAGAGGGGGCTCCATGACAGTAATATGTATAGATTAGATGGGACTCCATGACAGTAATATGTATAGATTAGAGGGGACTCCATGACAGTAATATGTATAGATTAGAGGGGACTCCATGGCATTATTATGTATAGATTAGAGAGGACTCCATGACAGTAATATGTATAGATTAGAGGGGACTCCGAGTAATATGTATAGATTAGAGGGGACTCCATGACATTAATATGTATAGATTAGAGGGGACTCCATGACAGTAATATTTATAGATTAGAGAGGACTCCATGACATTAATATGTATAGATTAGAGGAGACTCCGACTAATATGTATAGATTAGAGGGGGCTCCAAGACATTAATATGTATAGATTAGAGGGGGCTCCATGACATTAATATGTATAGATTAGAGGGGGCTCCATGACATTAATATGTATAGATTAGAGGGGACTCCATGACAGTAATATGTATAGATTAGATGGGACTCCATGACAGTAATATGTATAGATTAGATGGGACTCCGTGACAGTAATATGTATAGATTAGAGGGGACTCCATGACATTAATATGTATAGATTAGAGGAGACTCTGACTAATATGTATAGATTAGAGAGGACTCCATGGCATTATTATGTATAGATTAGAGAGGACTCCATGACAGTAATATGTATAGATTAGAGGGGACTCCATGATATTAATAAGTATAGATCAGAGGGGACTCCATGATATTAATATGTATTGATTACAGGGGACTCCATGATATTAATATGTATAGATTAGAGAGGACTCCATGACATTAATATGTATAGATTAGAGGGGACTCCATGCCATTAATATGTATAGATTAGAGGGGACTCCATGACAGTAATATGTATAGATTAGAGGGTCTCCATGACATTAATATGTATAGATTAGAGGGGACTCCATGACATCAATATGTATAGATTAGAGAGTACTCCATGACATTAATATGTATAGATTAGAGAGGACTCCATGACATTAATATGTATAGATTAGAGGGGACTCAATGCCATTAATATGTATAGATTAGAGGGGACTCCAAGGCATTAATATGTATAGATTAGAGGGGACTCCAAGGCATTAATATGTATAGATTAGAGGGGGCTCCATGACATTAATATGTATAGATTAGAGAGGACTCCATGACCGTAATATGTATAGATTAGAGAGGACTCCATGACATTAATATGTATAGATTAGAGGGGGCTCCAAGGCATTAATATGTATAGATTAGAGGGGACTCCATGGTATTATTATGTATAGATTAGAGAGGACTCCATGACAGTATTATGTATAGATTAGAGGGGACTCCATGACAGTAATATGTATAGATTAGAGAGGACTCCATGACAGTAATATGTATAGATTAGAGAGGACTCCATGACAGTAATATGTATAGATTAGAGGGGACTCCATGATATTAATAAGTATAGATTAGAGGGGACTCCATGATATTAATAAGTATAGATTAGAGGGGACTCCATGATATTAATATGTATAGATTAGAGGGGACTCCATGATATTAATATGTATAGATTAGAGAGGACTCCATGACATTAATATGTATAGATTAGAGGGGACTCCATGACAGTAATATGTATAGATTAGAGGAGACTCCATGGCAGTAATATGTATAGATTAGAGGAGACTCCATTATATTGATATGTATAGATTAGAGGGGACCCCATGACATTAATATGTATAGATTAGAGGAGACTCCATGACATTAATATGTATAGATTAGAGGGGACTCCATGACATCAATATGTATAGATTAGAGAGTACTCCATGACATTAATATGTATAGATTAGAGAGGACTCCATGACATTAATATGTATAGATTAGAGGGGACTCAATGCCATTAATATGTATAGATTAGAGGGGACTCCAAGGCATTAATATGTATAGATTAGAGGGGACTCCAAGGCATTAATATGTATAGATTAGAGGGGGCTCCATGACATTAATATGTATAGATTAGAGAGGACTCCATGACCGTAATATGTATAGATTAGAGAGGACTCCATGACATTAATATGTATAGATTAGAGGGGGCTCCAAGGCATTAATATGTATAGATTAGAGGGGACTCCATGACAGTAATATGTATAGATTAGAGGGTCTCCATGACATTAATATGTATAGATTAGAGGGGACTCCATGACAGTAATATGTATAGATTAGAGAGGACTCCATGACAGTAATATGTATAGATTAGAGAGGACTCCATGACAGTAATATGTATAGATTAGAGGGGACTCCATGATATTAATAAGTATAGATTAGAGGGGACTCCATGATATTAATAAGTATAGATTAGAGGGGACTCCATGATATTAATATGTATAGATTAGAGGGGACTCCATGATATTAATATGTATAGATTAGAGAGGACTCCATGACATTAATATGTATAGATTAGAGGGGACTCCATGATATTGATATGTATAGATTAGAGAGGACTCCATGACAGTAATATGTATAGATTAGAGGGGACTCCATGACAGTAATATGTATAGATTAGAGGAGACTCCATGGCAGTAATATGTATAGATTAGAGGAGACTCCATTATATTGATATGTATAGATTAGAGGGGACCCCATGACATTAATATGTATAGATTAGAGGAGACTCCATGACAGTAATATGTATAGATTAGAGAGGACTCCATGACATTAATATGTATAGATTAGAGGGGGCTCCAAGGCATTAATATGTATAGATTAGAGGGGACTCCATGACAGTAATATGTATAGATTAGAGGGTCTCCATGACATTAATATGTATAGATTAGAGGGGACTCCATGACAGTAATATGTATAGATTAGAGAGGACTCCATGACAGTAATATGTATAGATTAGAGAGGACTCCATGACAGTAATATGTATAGATTAGAGGGGACTCCATGATATTAATAAGTATAGATTAGAGGGGACTCCATGATATTAATAAGTATAGATTAGAGGGGACTCCATGATATTAATATGTATAGATTAGAGGGGACTCCATGATATTAATATGTATAGATTAGAGAGGACTCCATGACATTAATATGTATAGATTAGAGGGGACTCCATGATATTGATATGTATAGATTAGAGAGGACTCCATGACAGTAATATGTATAGATTAGAGGGGACTCCATGACAGTAATATGTATAGATTAGAGGAGACTCCATGGCAGTAATATGTATAGATTAGAGGAGACTCCATTATATTGATATGTATAGATTAGAGGGGACCCCATGACATTAATATGTATAGATTAGAGGAGACTCCATGACAGTAATATGTATAGATTAGAGGGGACTCCATGATATTAATATGTATAGATGAGAGGGGACTCCATGATATTAATATGTATAGATGAGAGGGGACTCCATGATATTAAAATGTATAGATGAGAGGGGACTCCATGACATTAATATGTATAGATAAGAGGGGACTCCATGACATTAATTTGTATAGATTAGAGGGGACTCCAAGACATTGATATGTATAGATTAGAGGGACTCCATGACATTAATATGTATAGATTAGAGGGGACCCCATAACAGTGATATGTATAGATTAGAGGGGACTCCATGACAGTAATATGTATAGATTAGAGGGGACTCCATGACTGTAATATTTATAGATTAGAGGGGGCTCCATGACAGTAATATGTATAGATTAGAGGGGGCTCCATGACAGTAATATGTATACATTAGAGGGGAGTCCATGACATTAATATGTATAGATTAGAGGGGACTCCATGACAGTAATATGTATAGATTAGAGAGGACTCCATGACAGTAATATGTATAGATTAGAGAGAACCACATGACAGTAATATGTATAGATTAGAGGGGACTCCATGGCATTATTATGTATAGATTAGAGAGGACTCCATGACAGTAATATGTATAGATTAGAGGGGACTCCGAGTAATATGTATAGATTAGAGGGGACTCCATGACATTAATATGTATAGATTAGAGGGGACTCCATGACAGTAATATTTATAGATTAGAGAGGACTCCATGACATTAATATGTATAGATTAGAGGAGGCTCCGACTAATATGTATAGATTAGAGGGGGCTCCAAGACATTAATATGTATAGATTAGATGGGACTCCATGACAGTAATATGTATAGATTAGATGGGACTCCGTGACAGTAATATGTATAGATTAGAGGGGACTCCATGACATTAATATGTATAGATTAGAGGAGACTCTGACTAATATGTATAGATTAGAGAGGACTCCATGGCATTATTATGTATAGATTAGAGAGGACTCCATGACAGTAATATGTATAGATTAGAGGGGACTCCATGATATTAATAAGTATAGATCAGAGGGGACTCCATGATATTAATATGTATTGATTACAGGGGACTCCATGATATTAATATGTATAGATTAGAGAGGACTCCATGACATTAATATGTATAGATTAGAGGGGACTCCATGCCATTAATATGTATAGATTAGAGGGGACTCCATGACAGTAATATGTATAGATTAGAGGGTCTCCATGACATTAATATGTATAGATTAGAGGGGACTCCATGACATCAATATGTATAGATTAGAGAGTACTCCATGACATTAATATGTATAGATTAGAGAGGACTCCATGACATTAATATGTATAGATTAGAGAGGACTCCATGACATTAATATGTATAGATTAGAGGGGACTCAATGCCATTAATATGTATAGATTAGAGGGGACTCCAAGGCATTAATATGTATAGATTAGAGGGGACTCCAAGGCATTAATATGTATAGATTAGAGGGGGCTCCATGACATTAATATGTATAGATTAGAGAGGACTCCATGACCGTAATATGTATAGATTAGAGAGGACTCCATGACATTAATATGTATAGATTAGAGGGGGCTCCAAGGCATTAATATGTATAGATTAGAGGGGACTCCATGGTATTATTATGTATAGATTAGAGAGGACTCCATGACAGTAATATGTATAGATTAGAGGGTACTCCATGACAGTAATATGTATAGATTAGAGAGGACTCCATGACAGTAATATGTATAGATTAGAGAGGACTCCATGACAGTAATATGTATAGATTAGAGGGGACTCCATGATATTAATAAGTATAGATTAGAGGGGACTCCATGATATTAATAAGTATAGATTAGAGGGGACTCCATGATATTAATATGTATAGATTAGAGGGGACTCCATGATATTAATATGTATAGATTAGAGAGGACTCCATGACATTAATATGTATAGATTAGAGGGGACTCCATGATATTGATATGTATAGATTAGAGAGGACTCCATGACAGTAATATGTATAGATTAGAGGGGACTCCATGACAGTAATATGTATAGATTAGAGGAGACTCCATGGCAGTAATATGTATAGATTAGAGGAGACTCCATTATATTGATATGTATAGATTAGAGGGGACCCCATGACATTAATATGTATAGATTAGAGGAGACTCCATGACAGTAATATGTATAGATTAGAGGGGACTCCATGATATTAATATGTATAGATGAGAGGGGACTCCATGATATTAATATGTATAGATGAGAGGGGACTCCATGATATTAATATGTATAGATGAGAGGGGACTCCATGACATTGATATGTATAGATTAGAGGGACTCCATGACATTAATATGTATAGATTAGAGGGGACCCCATAACAGTGATATGTATAGATTAGAGGGGACTCCATGACAGTAATATGTATAGATTAGAGGGGACTCCATGACTGTAATATTTATAGATTAGAGGGGGCTCCATGACAGTAATATGTATAGATTAGAGGGGGCTCCATGACAGTAATATGTATACATTAGAGGGGAGTCCATGACATTAATATGTATAGATTAGAGGGGACTCCATGACAGTAATATGTATAGATTAGAGAGGACTCCATGACAGTAATATGTATAGATTAGAGAGAACCACATGACAGTAATATGTATAGATTAGAGGGGACTCCATGACATTAATATGTATAGATTAGAGAGGACTCCATGACATTAATATGTATAGATTCGAGGGGACTCCATGATATTAATATGTATAGATTAGAGGAGACTCCATGACAGTAATATGTATAGATTAGAGAGGACTCCATGACATTAATATGTATAGATTAGAGGAGACTCCATGCCATTAATATGTATAGATTAGAGGGGACTCCATGCCATTAATATGTATAGATTAGAGGGGACTCCAAGACATTGATATGTATAGATTAGAGGGACTCCATGACATTAATATGTATAGATTAGAGGGGACCCCATAACAGTGATATGTATAGATTAGAGGGGACTCCATGACAGTAATATGTATAGATTAGAGGGGACTCCATGACAGTAATATGTATAGATTAGAGGGGACTCCATGACAGTAATATTTATAGATTAGAGGGGGCTCCATGACAGTAATATGTATAGATTAGAGGGGGCTCCATGACAGTAATATGTATACATTAGAGGGGAGTCCATGACATTAATATGTATAGATTAGAGGGGACTCCATGACAGTAATATGTATAGATTAGAGAGGACTCCATGACAGTAATATGTATAGATTAGAGAGAACCACATGACAGTAATATGTATAGATTAGAGGGGACTCCATGACATTAATATGTATAGATTAGAGAGGACTCCATGACATTAATATGTATAGATTCGAGGGGACTCCATAATATTAATATGTATAGATTAGAGGAGACTCCATGACAGTAATATGTATAGATTAGAGAGGACTCCATGACATTAATATGTATAGATTAGAGGAGACTCCATGCCATTAATATGTATAGATTAGAGGGGACTCCATGCCATTAATATGTATAGATTAGAGGGGACTCCATGCCATTAATATGTATAGATTAGAGGGGACTCCATGCCATTAATAGGGAAAGATTAGAGAGCACTCCATGCCATTAATAGGGAAAGATTAGAGAGCACTCCATGACATTAATGTCTATAGATTAGAAGAGAAAAGGAGAGGGAGATGACAGAGATCTGTAAAAATAACAAAGGATGAAATAAAGTTCAAGAGAGAAGTGTCTTCCAGAAAGGGAGGAGCAAGAACAAGAGGTCATGATATAAAACTGGAAGATATAGGAGAGCTTGTGAGAAAGTTCTACTTTGCAGAAAGGCTATTAGATAAATGGAAATTCCTTTCAGTTGGGAAAAGCTTTAAGGCTACACTGAAGATGTATTAAAGGTACATGGATTATTAATGCATTTGATAGAGGAGAATCGGTAGTGTATGAAAAAAGAAAATTGGCATGAAAAATCCCAAAATAAACATTAATAAACTTACCCTAAAATTTCTGCAGTTTTCAGGCACATGATTTTGAGAAGGAATGCCCCTGAAATTCCAAGCTAAATTAGCATAAAATGTATAATTAGTTGCGGCCAATCAGAAGCAGGTACAACACTGTAGCTATTTCCCTCTCATTGGCTGATAGGAGAGTGATACTGCCAGCTGATTGGCTAGGAAAAAATCTGCACATCTCATTGGCTAGGATGCTCTCCCTACACAGGTTCCTCAGGGGTGGAGCTTACACGCGCTCCCTACATAGGTTCCTCAGGGGTGGAGCTTACACAAGGATTGTCAAATGTATGGAAACAATATTAGCAGTTTTACACAGTGCACTTTAATGGCAATCTTTTTTTAGGCTATTTTATATCAATGTTTAAATTGGTTTAATACATTAATTGTATCATCAGTTTAACTTCTGAAGACATGTTGAATTACTTAAGTTCTTCAAAATAGTACATTTTAAAAATATGACCCCAATATTATTAATATTATTGTATAATGATATATTTGTGTAGGACTTTCTCTTGCTAACACCACCAAGCTTGAGCCAGATGAGTCGGGTCAGGGTGCTGACCAAGAGGAGAAGGAGGAGGACGCTCCAGTTAATATGTGCAAAGGTGAGTAATAAATCAGAATGACTAATACTAAATACAACAAAGGTTTTGTGCCTGTCAAGTAACCACTTAAACACAGCATAATGATGGATTTCTGTGGAAAACAAACATTTGATTAATTCATTGATTGTTTAAAAGTTGGGAAAATATTGTGGCCAAGTCCAGGTTAGGTGGTGACAGTACAACATGGTAAAGGGTAAGCTCTGGTTCACATTCTTGAAAGGAAAACTCAACCCAGACTTTATAAAAATTATTTATTTAAACAACTTAAAATTTTAGGGTACACGAGGAATGGAAAAATCCTACCAATAGATTCATGTAACGACACGTTTCGTACATTAGGAATTTCATCAGAGATTGAAATACAATATCATACCAAAGCTGTATATAACCCTTAATTATAAACTAATTAGGACCAGGTGAGGATACAACAAGCCGACGGCAACCACTTTACCTCATCATGATCCAAATTCCTGTTCTTCAAAACTGCTCATCAGGCTATGCTAGGATTGAGTGATGCTTTCATGTAAATAATTTGTATTCTGCTGTTATATCTCGTAGTTTGGGAGCAGCTTCCTCATTGTCACATCTTCTGATTCAGATCAAGAAAAAGTACCACAAGAAACTCCTCTAAGAGTAGTATCTTAAAAAATATATTAAATTGTAACATATAGATAAACATTTATAGAGATTGGTGAATCTGGACCACCTTTGTTTCAGGTCATATTAAGGTTATATCAAATTAAAAATGCCTTTTATTTGTTCCCTCTTTGGGTTTGATCTTTTTACAAATATCAAAAGATCTTAATTTGTTTATCAGGAAGCTACATAAGTTCCACAAGCCCAGAAAAGAAGAGTATCTAAAATCAGGATTAGATAAAGGTGATTTTGCTTTACAAAATCTAGTAGATGTTTTAGAAGAAAATGAGCGTTTATCTAGGACTGAAACACCAATTTTTTACAGATCAGCTCACAAACGATTTAGAATATATTTTTGCAAAGAATAGGCAAAAAATCTAAATAATCTCTCCCTTAAAGAATAAAAAGATCTGAAAGAATTACAAGAAAGCAAAGGGATTACGATAAAACAAGCAGATAAAGTGGGAAACATAGTCCTTGTGATTCTTATACACATAGCCTCTGGCAAACCAGCACAGTGGTGAAACGGCTGTTAAGCTTTTTGCAGAATAAGTTACTTTAGCAAGTACAGTTATTATGGACACAATAGATATGGGGAATCCCAGGGGGCCCCTTCAGCTCATAGCATGTAGACAGTGGGAATCCCCCACCTCGTAATGCATATGCTAGAGGGAATCACAGTGCATAATGGGTAACAGGTCAGATGCATAGAGGACATAACCTCCTTGCTCTATTGTTAATCTTATTTAAGCCCTTTCCTGTCATGAGAAGGTGTTTATTTAGCTATATAGGGAAAAGAGAGGACAACTAGGGCTAGTGTAGTGGGTAACATACCACTTGCTATGGGGACTACTGAGCCACAGTTATGAAGGAGACTTCTCTCCTGAACAGAAGGAATGGATACCTATATTGTTCAAATACTAGACACTCAGAGGATAGTCTTTTTTGTTGTTTTTTTCCCCCTCTCTCTTTTTTCATTTGTTTACCAATCCATTAGATTGTACCTACAATCTGAAGAAAAGAACTGCCTAGATACTGGAAATATATTGAGTTTGTCTTTGTTCTTCATACACAGAAGCATTATTAGTTCAAGGCCTTTTTTTCTAATAGTTGTGTTTTGGCTATAAGCACTTAAGTAGTTAGGTGTATGGTGTTCAAGTGGAAAGAGGTTACGAGTGGACTAATATTTTCCGATCTTGAATTATTCTGGATCTTTGAATTTTGCATTTTATTAATGTGCATTACTGTACATATATTTGTACATATTATATATTTTATTTTTTTAACAGCAATTGGATCCATGAGCTGGAATACTACTGCACAACATCACAGTTCACACAGACCAATATATTTTGTGTTGGGACATGTAGATGTAATGGAAGGTTATCCAAGACCAATCAATGTTAATGATAGACTGTACAAAAATGGAAACAGATCTGTCCAAAATTTGGGTGAAGAAGCAAGTCTCACAGAGCCATGTGTGTCACAAAGAAGCAACACAAATAAAGAAAAGGCTATCGTTTACATGAAGAAACCAAGTGAAGACACAACACAAGAAGGGGATAATCACCAGAACAGTTCAACTGTGCCACATAATTCCAGTCAATATGGTGAAAACTCTTTGTCTTATAACTCTCAAGCCCTCACAGATCAGAGTGTTCTCATAGAGAGACCACATGTTTGTCCTGAGTGTGGACAGTGTTTTGTTTATAAGTCATATCTGGTTAGACATCAGAAAAGCCACATGACCGAGAAGCCATTTAAATGTTTGGACTGTGGGAAATGTTTCATTTATAGTTCAAGTCTTGTTAAACATCAGAAAAAAGAAACAAGAGGGAAGCCATTTAGGTGCTCGGAATGTGGGGAATGCTTCAACCACAAGTCCGCTTTGGCGACCCATGAGAGAATTCACAGAGGTGTGAAATCATTTGCTTGTTCCGAATGTGGGAAAAGTTTTAAAAAGAAATCAAACCTTGTATATCATGAAAGTAGTCACACTGGTGTAAAACCATTTGCATGTTCTCATTGTGGGAAATGTTTCAGCCAAGTGTCAGATTGTGCCATCCATGAGACAATTCACACAGGAGAGAAACCATTTGCATGTTCTCAATGTGGAAAATGTTTCAGGAAGAAATCTTATCTTGTTTGTCATGAAAGAATTCACACAGGCCAGAAACCATTTGTATGTTCTGAATGTGGCAAGTGTTTCAACCAAAAGTCACATCTTGTTTCCCATGAAAGAACTCACACAGGGGTGAAATCATTTGCATGTTCTGAATGTGGAAAGTGTTTTATCAGTGGTTCAGCATGTAATAAGCATCAAAGAAAACATTAAAAAAAGAAATTATAAAAGTGTGTAAGAGTACATTCAAATTAACAAACTAAAGGGAGAAAATATATGTATTATATGAGTTCCATGGACCACTGAACGCTGTAAAAAATGTTAACATTGAATTAAAATGAATTTATTCTATAAACATTCCCCTTTCTAGATTACTACCTTATCGTGGTGAAGGGGCTTGTGTCCTTCAATAAAGCTGTGAGCTATACCACATAGGGTCACCCAAGATGGTCATGGTCATAGCCAAGAGGTCCACTGGATAAGGTACTGGCAACCCAATCCAGTATCTAAACCAAGAAAACCTTATGAATAAGCATAACCAGACACATGACGTGCCTGCAGTGTTGTGGTCCATAGGGTCACTGAGAGTTTGACACGACTGAAAAACAAAAAATAACATTTTAGTAAAATATTTTTAGCTTACTTGCTGTATTTTGCCAATGTATATGCACAGATGATGTCTCTGGTGGAGTCACGGTCAAAGCCATTCATAAAGTTGGGCAGGCTCCAATTACAACATGACAGAAGGAGCCGCTCTACAGTTAGCTGTTACTGTAAATCATCCCTTTAGGAAGATCAAAGCATTTTAATAAACAAATAAATTATAAAATATATTATCATACAGCACACAAAACTCTTCCCTTAAAAATTAAATATATTCTTTGATAATTTGAATAAATATCGATAGATGGGATCAAAAAATGTGTGTGTTCAATTGTGTCTGGTTCTCTGTGACCTTATGGATCACAGCACCAAGTCCATCTTATGTGTCTGGTAATGTTAATTCATAAGATTTTTTGGCAAAGACAATTGAGTCGGTCACCAGTTCCCTCTCCAGTGAACAGTGTTTTGTCTCACCTCTCTGCTATAACTTGCCCATCTTGGGTGACCCTACATAGTATAGGTTACGGCTTCCCTGAAATACGCTAGTCCCTTCACCACAACAAGGTAGCGATCCAGAAGGGGATATATATATATATATATATATATATATATATATATATATATATATATAGTAGAAATTAATTTAATTCAATGTTTTATTTTTGTTCCAGTTATGAATCTCCCCCTGATCTTATCTCCATAGTTTCTGCATCTAGGGAAGACTCTCCAGATCCTAAATAAGTAGCAATTAAGCTGCTGGAATAGACGAGTCTCTTTTGAGAGGTCCCATGAACTATAGCTGATTTCGTCACTCAGAAGTGCACAAGATTATGTAAAAATTATCTATTTTTTTAATTACACTAATAACAGATAAAAATCTAAACTTTTAAGCCTCTGTTAACATACAAATTTTATTGTGCCCACTAGTTGTTGCATAAATAATAACCGATAGAAAACTGAGCGTGCGGCGAAGACAACATAGCAGTTTTCCTTGGACTCAGGACTTCTACACTGACCAGTTAACTCATAACTGTGAGGTGAGTCCAGCATTCCATGCATGCCAGCACTGATAGGTTTGTTAATGGGTATTTTTTCCCCTTTTGATCTTGACATGGATAGCACTGGAGCAGCAGGTCACTGGTCTGCATTGTTCAAATTCGATAGAGCCAAGAGATGAGAAACCTACAAATTAGAAAAAATTACAAAGTCTGTTCCCTTCAAACTGGAAATATAAGCGGTTTTGCCATTGAATTGAATAGGACACACATAGCAATTAAGGTTGAAAAAAAAGGCTTTCAGTCCATCAAGGTTGGTTTCTCAGTAAAAAAATGCACTTATTTCAGAAATTCAAAAAGTATTTCAACATGCTTCTAGGAGATACAGTGCCTTGCAAAAGTATTCACCCCACTTGGCATTTTTCGTGTTTTGTTGCCTCACAACCTGGAAGTAACATGGATTATTTGAGGATTTGCATCATTTAATTTACAGAACTTGCCACAACTTTGAAGATGTTTTTTTTTTATTATTATTGGGAAGCAAACAACAAATAGGACAAAATAACAGAAAATGTAAATGTGCATAACTATTCACCCCCTAAAGTCAATACTTGTAGAGCCACCTTTTGCAGCAATCACAGCTCCAAGTCACTTTGGATAAGTCTCTATGAGCTTGCCACATCTTACCACTGGGATTTTTGCCCATTCCTCCTTGCAAAACTGCTCCAGCTCCTTCAGGTTGGATGGTTTGTGCTTGTGAACAGCAATCTTTAAGTCTGACCACAGATTTTCTATTGGATTGAGGTCTGGGCTCTGACACGGCCATTCCAACACATTTACATTTTTTGTTTCCCCTTAAACCCCCCAAGTGTTGCTTTAGCAGTGTGTTTGGGGTCATTGTCCTCCTGGAAGGTGAACGTCCATCCTAGCCTCAAATCACACACAGAGTGGTACAGGTTTTGCTCAAGAATATCCCTGTATTTAGCACCATCTTTCCCTCAACTCTGACCAGTTTCCCAGTCCCGGCTGCTGAAAAACATCCCCACAGCATGATGCTGCCACCGCCATGTTTCACTGTGGGGATGGTGCTCTTTGGGTGATGTGATGTTTTGGGTTTGCGCCAGACACAGTGTTTTCTTTGATGGCTGAAAAGTTCAATTTGAGTCTCATCAGACCAGAGCACCTTTCCTTACTTGTTTGGAGAGTTCCTTGGTCTTCATGGCAGTGTTTGGTTAGTGGTGCCTCTTTCTTAGGTGTTGCAGCCTCTGGGGCCTTCCAAAAAAGGCGTGTATATGTAATGACAGATCATGTGAAACTTAGATTGCACACAGGTGGACATAATTTTACTAATTATGTGACTTCTGAAGGTAATTGGTTGCACCAGAGCTTTTAATGAGCCTCATAACAAAGGGGGTGAATACATACGCACATGACAATTTTCTGTTTTCTATTTCTAAAAAATAGTTTTATGTATATATTTTTCTCATGTCACTTCATCAACTTCACATAAAAATTCAGATTAACAAAACATTGAACTTAAGGCTGTAGCGTAACAAAATAGGTAAAAAGTCAGGGTGAATACTTTTGCAAGGCATTGTATTTACTGTTATGTGGTCCAATTTGTACTTAATTAAGTGGCCATTCAATGCCATAAAAATAGCATTGTGTTTTCTATAGCACCAGCTGTTAAATATTCTGCAAGTAAATAAGTTCATCTGTTTTATTGTTTGTTTTTTGTATTTGGCTGAATAAAGCTCTTTTCACTTGTAACCGCTGACTGCAGTCTCGATCTCTGAACCCTTATACTCCATCTTAAACTTAAAGGGACTCCTTTGGCAAAATGCTGTTGTTTCGTATAAATGTTTAGCTAGGCTAGTTAAAGTTTTTTCTCCTAATTGTGATACAAATATTTACTCTTATTGTGATGCAAACTTTGCTTCTAAGAAGCCCCCAGAGTAACAGAGTCTCACCCTTTGTTCCTGTTCTCTCTCATGACGTGACACCTTGCACAGCTGTTACATAAAGACACGTCCACAATTGAGAGACTTCACACTACCAGGGTCTCCAGGGTCACACTACCAGGGTCTCCAGGGTCACACTACCAGGGTCTCTGGTAGCATGAAGCCCATCCCCTGTGGGCATGGCTTTAGGTCATAGCTGTACAAGATGTCTCTTCACCCCTTATGAGAATAAGCAGGAAGAAAGGCATAGGCTGCAGAAGGTAAGAATCTGTTACTCTAAGGACTTATTAGAAATAAGTGACGTCTAAATATTATACAAACAGTATATTGTAGATATAAAGAATCCCTTTAGGTCATGATAGTGAGAGTATGTGGTTAGCTAATGAATAATAGACAGAAATATAAATAGATTTTAGGTAGAAGTTTGGAAAAAGGGTGATTCAGTAAATTGTGTATTTTGGATAAGGACCTTATACTATTTAACCTCTTGATAACTCGATAGCAATGTCAATGTGTATAAATAAAACTGGATCAACTATTGACTTTCTGAGAATACATCCAGACGGTATTCATGTCCGATTGCAATAATTTCCAGTGATTCATTGTTTTAATTAGATTTTTCGGACAAGTTATAACTAAACTAAAGAGATGATGGTGTTTCCTTGCGCAGTACAGAGCACTATACACATAAATATACATTACTCTATGTATGTTGTGAGCAATGCAATTAATTTACAGAGCTATGTA
The DNA here is from genome assembly GCA_027410445.1 of Discoglossus pictus. NCBI lineage: Eukaryota > Metazoa > Chordata > Amphibia > Anura > Alytidae > Discoglossus > Discoglossus pictus. The sequence continues at coordinate 56,903,115 of CM050176.1, forward strand.
CGCAAAGCTAACAATGCATACTTGATAAAGTAATAGTTATATAGATATATGTTTTTGTTTGTGTAAATACCTGCTGTATGTATATGTGTATTTATTGTACAGTATGTGGAGTATGGATCATCACTGTGGCATAGAGGCTAGATGAATAAATGGCAGGACATAAATACTGAGCCAGCGTTAGATGTGATATATCACAAATGCGCCAGAGTTATATATGGCATGCTATAGAGGTAACCAGAGTTAGATATGGCAATTATGTAGAGGGGACAGAATTAGCTATGATATCGAGGAGCCAGAGTTATATATGGCATGCTATAGAGGTACCAGAGTTAGATATGGCATTATGTATAGGGGCCAGAATTAGATATGATATCGAGGAGCCGGAGTTAGATGTAGCATGACATAGACATGACATAGACATTTCAGTTGGGAGATCCACACCTCTTAAAACGGACACAAGGTCTTCCTATGACACATAGAGGCATTTCCAGTAGAAGCAGAAGAAACTAGTTCCTAAATTCCTGGTCCTATCAGGGAATACTTGAGCGTAATTAGTTCAGCCTCTTTCCGAGTATGGCAATCACTCAGTGGGTTTCTCCCTATCTGATGCTGTTGGACCCTAATTCCTACTTGTTTATCTCTGAACCTGACCTGCTTCTGTCCTCGAGTTTCAGTCCATAGCTGCTTGTTACTGCCGTGGAGTTCCTGTATCAACCTGTTGCTCATTCCTGTATTTCCTTTCCATTACCGGCATATTCCCGCCCTGGAGCTATTATCTCAATCTGTTGGCTCTTTTCCAGAACTTCCATTTCAGAACTTGACTGATCCTATCAAACTTCTGTCAAAAACCCTGTTGTGTTTAGTCTGGGTTAAGAGAGCTGGTCTTGTATTGTTTTCCACTTAAACAAAATTAGGCATTCTCACCAGTCCTCTCTCTTTCTCCGTACCCCCCTCGTCTCCTGATGGAGCTGGTCTCCCCCTGGAACCCCCCCCTGCTCAAATCTGTATTGGTGTATATGACTAACTCTTATATGTTCGATCGATCTCTATACTTCAACCATATACCCCACACTTCAATAAAGGAATCTTCCAAAGAGTGAGTATTTTTTTCGTTTATGGCGATATAATCTTTTTAATTTATTTATGATTGGAGACTCAAGTCCATGTGCTTCCTCTGTTTAGCTATATGATTTTTAGTAGCCAAATATAGAAATTGTAAAAGTCTATTTTGAGAATGTGAAAGTGAAGTCACTGGAATCCCCAACAAGCATGTCTCCATAGTCTCCCGTACTGGGCCCTAAACAGCTCAGAAGCCACTGATGAAATCTCTCTCCAAATTCATCTAACTCTAGGACACTCCCACCACACATGAATGAACGAGCCAGTGGAGTTACAGCCCCTATAACAGTTTGGATCTGCTAGGCACTTCCACTTCGCTATTCTTTCAGGTGTAAGATAGGTACGATGTAGCACTTTAACTGCTGTTTTGTGTAGTTATGGTCGAGGAAGCCTCTATAGATACTCCTCCAAGAGACTTCCCACTTTTCCACATCCCAGCTTTCTGCAAAATCCGCCTCACAATCTCGTATGTATTTATCTTTTTTTAATGAGTCTGGTGAATTCTAAAGATCATATATTTGCCACTTATTATTCCCTGGGCCGTGGGGTTTTTGAGACAGATTCGGGATAGCCAGGTCCCCCTGGGGAGGTCCTGCACTCTAACCAAGGCGTCAATAAAGTGTCTGTCTACACAGGGTATAATGTTCATGTAAAGGTAGGTTGAATGTGTCAATGATTGCTTTATTACTCATAATTTTACCATCTTTTATCCATGTTCCCAGCCAATCTAGCCCTTTCGATTTCCACCAATACATTGAATCCTTGTTGAGACCTTTCGGAGACTGAGGGTGATTAATAATAGGGGTCAGAGGCGAAGGATTTGAGAACAGAGTATGGTTTCCCACCAACTTCCTGCACTGCAATGTATGGTTTATTACTGGATGGCTGTGCTATTACTTATTTTAGATTCGGGGTAAGATAAATAAACTTTTTTCTTTCATGTTCAATTTTGGGCTCTAAAAAAAAGTTCACATTCGATATTGTCATTAAACTTAATTATGCAAAATTAATGTATTCTCTTTTTATTGAAGCTTATTTTAAGGCATTTACTATTTTATCAATTTTCTTTCAAGTTCTGAAGACTACACACATTTTCAATTTAAGGGTTCTAAAGATAATTTTTTCTCTTTTTATTAAAGCAAATTTTATCATTTAGATTTTATTAGTTGATCAGAAAGTAATTAGTTTGGATTTAGATTATTTACAAGGCATTTTTCATTCTCTCAATTCTATCAAACTGGCACAACATTTAGGGCCCTATTAAATATCAGCCTCGTAAATATGAGGTGAAAACGCAAGGCCTACGTAGTTGAAAAAGGAGACCGTTTACGACGCTATTAAATTCAAAGTGCTGCGAGATACGAGCGATGGATGCGATCTCGTACACATTAGGATTTGCAAATGAGGGACGCTATCTCGGATAACTTTGATTTCCGTGGCCGCGCGTATCAATCAATAATTAAGGTTTGCATGGGAAAATAGCGCAAAATACGTGATACGTAACACTTAACCAGATGGCAGTATGCCTTTCAAAGGGAGCCAAAACAGAAAATAATTGACTGTGCTGGAGCTTTTGCAAGTAGACACACAGGTCTAGGTGTTGGTGGGTTTTTTTGTGAGAAAGGAGAGTGGGCCAGAGAGAAGGAGTATCGTGAGTTTGTATCTTTTGAAATATCAGAGCATTTAACCCTTAATTCACAACACACATAATTACTGATATCACATAATTCACACACATAGATTAATATGTACACATAGCTTCACCTAGTGGTAGGCCACTGCACACCTACACCTCCCCCCCCCCCCAAAAAAAAAGACCTACACCCCCCCCCCCATACAATTACTGAACTACACATAATACTTGCATCTTTTTTTTACCTCCTAAACCTACAGAGTGAGGAGAGGAGGAATAAGATTAAGAGGGAGGAGGAGGAGGGAGAGGAGGAGAAGAGCAAGGAGGAGAGCAGAGTGGGAGGGAAGTGCCCCCAGAGGTAGGAATACAAGCAGAAGGGGCAGAGGGTCAGGGGGCTGATCCCTTGGTGGGAGGTGGTGGGGATGAGGAAGCGGCCCCAGGGAGAGAAGAGGAAGAGCAGGTGTCCCAGGCACCGTCCGTAGGTCAACGGGTTGTGGCAAGGACCAGGGCCCCCAATTATAGCCCAGAGGAGATACAGGTTCTCCTCAGGGAAATCTGTGCCCTCCAGGAGATCATATGTGGTGGGAGAGATATCAATGCCAGCCAGAGGGAGCAGGCCTGGTCCCAAATTGGCACAGCTATGTCTGCAGTAGGGGTCACCCATAGGGACTGGAGGTCAGTCAAACATAAGTTTGATGACTTAAAAATGTGGGTAAAAAGGAAGATGGCCAAGGAGGCAGCAGCAGCACGTGGTACAGGTAGTGGGCCTGCGGTCCTTGTTACATACAATGAATGGGAGAGGACAGTGATGAACTTTATTCCTCCCGAAGCAGTGGTGGGCATACTAGGCCAGGTGGACACAGATCACCCTAACACACTGCAACGTGAGTATCATATCACACACATGGTTGTATGAGATTGTGGCGGGATGGGCTGTCCAAAAGCCTGCAGATAACATGCTGTATGTATGTGTGTATGTATGTATGTATAAATAGGCTTGTGTTCTGGCTGTTCTATATAATGAGCTGTATCCCTCTAGAATAAGGATGGCCAGGTGTATCGAAAGAGGAGTGCCCATGTGGGTAAGGAGGGCCACATACATGCCTGCCTTTCAAGATATCCTTTCTGGGCACAGGTGAGTCAATCAGGATGACTGAAAAGGCGATTGGCTCACCTGTGTGGCCCTCCAGGACCGAACCTGCCCACCCTTGCTCAAGATTTATATGGCCTCCTACACCCCTGCCCACACACAGGGATAATTCACATACAATAGCACTGTAAGCCCTATGGTTGACTAAAGATATATGGGGTGACAATCACCATTTCAGTCCTGCTGGCAAACCTATCATGTTCATAATTTGTATCCCTGATATGTCAATTTCTAATTATATCCAGATTGATTGCAATAGAGCAGGGTGTCCAAAGTCAAACTTGCTGGGCTGCGCACAGGCCTGGATATGTGGATTTCCTTTATGTGCACAGATGAGTCAATTAGACTTAATGACTTGGAGAATGATATTTTCAGCTGGGTGCAGCATGGCTATCCACAAATGCAGGCCTCTTTGGCATCCACTGCGATAGAGAGTAAAAATCTGGCTGTGCGGCATATGTGGATACAGACTCTGCAGCACTGCATTTGTGTGTCATATACTGTCATCACCTGGCCCATGTCTCGGCTGCATATTAACAACCATTGCCGGAAACTTGTCAGATTGGTCAGTCTCACACACTGCACAGCAGATCCTGCAGAGCACGTGTCTGATGTACATGCAGTACACATTCATATGAGCCATGATCCACAATGCTCATTATGCAGCCCGTGGCTCATCTGTGTAACACAAGCACCACAGTCACTCACAGGTGATCATGATGTCAATGATATGTAAATGTATAGCTGTCAATTGTGTATGGCAACCAACTGAAATATATGTTTATTCCATTGCAGTACCCACAAGTTCAGAGGAGGAGGAGGCAGGAGTGCCTGAAGAAGAGGGCCAGGACATCCAAGAGGGCCCAGGACCATCCACATCACTGGCTCATGAGGAGCGGGAAGTGATGCCCGGGCCCTCAACATCAAGTCGGCCACAGCCAGACCGGCAATATCAACCGGCCATGCCCTGGTCCCAGACCTCCCAGCTACCACCAGCATTATCCCTGCAATGGGGGCAGCACACCACATGGATACCATCATCCTATGCTGCCCCCTACCATGCTGCGCCTTATCAAAGGCCATATGATGTTGGACATGGGCACTCCTCTTTCGATACACCTGGCCATTCATCGTGGCCACCTCAGGGCCTGCACCAGCCACCAATGCAGCAGTGGCAACCCTATTCTGTGCCTCCCTTAGCGGCTTCACCCTCAGCATGGGCAGGTGCTCCACCCTCAGCAGCGGCAGGTGCTCCACCCTCAGCAGCGGCAGGTGCTCCACCCTCAGCATGGGCAGGCGCTCCACCCTCAGCATGGGCAGGTGCTCCACCCACAGCATGGGCAGGTGCTCCACCGTCAGCATGGGCAGGTGCTCCACCGTCAGCATGGGCAGGTGCTCCACCGTCAGCAGCGGCATGTGCTCCACCCTCAGCCGCGGCAGGTGCTCCACCCTCAGCCGCGGCAGGTGCTCCACCCTCAGCCGCAGAGTCGCCACCCTCAGCCGCGGAGTCGCCACCCTCAGCCGCGCCATCTCCTCTATCTACCAGCCAGCAAACGCCTCCAGACCCTCTGCCACCAGTATATGCGCAATTGTGCGACATCATGGCTCAGTTTCGCAGAGAGGACCAGTCCCAACAAGAGAGAGCAGAGCGCATGCTCCAACTAAGTGAGAGGCAGTGCTGCATAAGTAGTGCCATCCTGGCTGGCAATAGAGTCATCCAGGCTAGCACCCAAGCTATCTATGCTGAGATGAGGAGGCACAACTGAAGGATGGAGAGATCTGAGGAACGGGCCAGTCAGGAGAGACGCGTGTTAATGCGTCTACTCCAAAGCCAGCCCATACCTTTCCAGCCTTCGGTTGCACAACCGCAACCCGAGATGTCTGCCTCATCGTCTCAGACACCATCGACATATGATCCCCAGCCACCTACTGTAGTGGCACCCCCTGCTCCCACACCACAACGTCGTGGAAGAGGGAGACGGTCCGCAGGCACGGACGGTGGGGGCCCAGTAACAAGAAGTAGGAGGTGTTAGGACCTTCCAGGAAGGCCTCCTGATCACTCCTCACAGAATACTGATTGTTATAGATGTTGGCATACTATTGGCTGGCTACAGAGTGTGTACATGTTTGGTTATGTTTAACATTTCAACAATTGATGTTCAATGTGGATTGACCTTGCGATTAAATGCTGTATTTAATCATAATATTGTTATGATTGATACCTTGTTCTTGTCTTTGTAGGTGTTAATAGCCAAATCTCACAACTATGAAGACATTTTCTTCATCTTTGAGCATTACAATACCATCATGTGAGTAAACACTCAACCCAGTTCCCAACGGGCATTCTATCAGTGTTATTCACCACTGCAGATGGCTCGGAAATGCAATATATGACTACATATCTCTTCACTAAGGAACATGACTGTGTGATTTTCCATTATAATGATCAGTGTCCCGGCTGTAGAGTTGCACAGTCCCATTACGGTCTGCTAATCCAAACCAGCAATTCTACATAAGTTTTTGTAGCATTCCATCCCGTTAACATTATGAAATTGTATTCATTTATTTCATGTTATCCAAACCAAACTGCTAATTTCCTTGATTTGACATCATGATCAATGTGCATGTGTTTAGGGGTAATGTGAACAGTGTAATCTGTCTGACCTTGGTACCACCCATATAGAAGTAAGATGTGATATCAGCATGTCACAACTATTCCATGTAGATAGTGATAGTACATTTTGCTGAAGGATTGTGTTCACAGTGAAGCATGCCTTGTCGTATTACACATCCTCAACATATTCCTGGAAGGCTGACTGAACAGGACAGAATCAATATGGTTATTACTGCTCGTAGATGATGTTCATGTTAGTTGGTTTATAGTAGTGTCAAAAGCAAAAACAATGTACTATAATAACAGCTTATGATTGTTCTAACACCTCCTCTCTATGTTTTCCAGATTCACATCATCTATTGACCAATCATCAGTAATGTATGCAAACACACTGTGTGTGGAATCGCTTAGTATCACATGATCCATGTTTTATAGTGTCTGTTTATTCTGGCAACCATATGTTATATGCTGTTGGTTACTGTGGGGTACTGACCACATGTGACCCTAGTAGATGCTATGCATTACCCTAATGATGTTGTCTGTTTCCTCTTCAGATGTCCTCTGATTTGCCACAGCCCCTTGCCATACTGGGATCTGTTCACACCACACACATGATATTAATCCACAGTCTTGTCCATTTCAATTTGTGCTCTGTGTATGAAATAAAGTATGATTATGTTATACTGTTATCACTGTTTCTGTGTTTTAGTACCATATCATGCTTTCTAGTTGACAGAATATAGATAGAATGAAGTGTCATTGTTCAATACATATATCTGTGTGTGTTTACAGAGATACATACGCAAACATTAATCTGTACCTTGCCAATATAGATGTAGGTGCCAGCCCGAGGGTCGTGAATTCAGAAATCATGTCTATAGACATGCAGGGTTATATATAATGACTTGAAGGGCTCAACTTGAATGATATGAATCTACATTCATGATTATGTAGTAATGTAAACGCATATTGAACAGAATAGTTACACCCCTAACTGATGGTGGTGAGCACATCTGACTTTCAGGGTAATGTATTGTTACATGCTAAATATCCAGGATTACACAAACATTGACTGAAAAAATAGGTTTAATTGTTCACAAAGCCACACAGTGACAAATTACCACAGGCTTGCTCCGTATCATGGTGGAGGTGGGTAGGATACAGAGTTCCAGTAACACACAGAAATAGGGACAGAATGCAGGCAGGGGGGATGACATTAGTATAGATGATCAGTTAAGGGGGGATATACAGTGCATCATCCAACATGAGGCAATATCAGTTATATCATTATTAAATATATCATGATAACATTCAATATTCAAACCCAACAATACAGAAGGAGATATGCTCATGGGGAGAAGTAATCTGTAGTCTTGTGTGTGCGTGCAACACACACTCCTATGCAACTGCAGAGGTAGAAGTGCTCAATCAGTCAATGTTAGAACCCCCATAGGTCATGTCACTGGAAATGGCACTATGAGAGAAGACTCTACATACCTAAGTTTGGAACCTGACCAGGACCATATCAGTGTGTTCAAACTAATTTCATGTGTTAGCAGAACTCACAACAAACTGGACAGTTTGAGGTGTATTCTTTTCTGTGAATTAGCATCTCTATTATCTGCTGTTGCATATGCATAACTGAAGGTAAACGGAACCTCATTAATAGTTATGTTCCAGGGCTATAGTTACTCTTCCCCATATGTACAGGGAGGATCACACCAGCACTGAGGAAGAGATCTGGAAGGAAGTATGATACAGGCTTCACAATAGTCCAAGTAGAGGAGAGAATGGCATATCTAAAGCAATAGGTACATATAAATCTATGTAGAGGATGTGAAATCATACCCGATGCAACGCATGATGACTGACATATGAACATACATGATGCAATGTGACAATAGCATAGTCCTGGAACGTGGGAATGCTCATCATTCCTTGTTCTGACCGTGGAAAGGGACTCATCTTTGCAATCTGAAACATACAAGGAACATGTAAATATTTACATTGCACAAGCTCCTGGAGCGCCTACTTCATCACATACCAATATATGTTGCTCATTTCATACATATGTCTTCACTGTTCTTTCCCTACATATGAAACGAGCTACTCATCTGGCTACTGATGTAGGAATATCACATAGATTACACATTAATGCATCTTTGGAGAGCCAAATGTGGTGTTTTACCTTGGACGCAGTCCCAAGCTCATCCACGAGGTGATTTGTTCCACCAGGACTTGTGCGCTGTGGATCGTCATTATTTATCACCGCTTACCTATCTGATGTATTCTGGAAAGAGAGATAGGCCGATATTAATAAAGTGATTGATGTGTTATTTGTGTCCTTCAGCATACGTGGCCATATTATTACACAAATACTCACTATGTAGTTCACATTGATGTAGCAGTTCTGTTGCTGGTCATGTTTTTCCATGTCTAGGTTGTTGAAAGAAGAGTTGACACACGACAGCAGCTCTGTAAGGTTAATATGATGTGAGGATTACAGTCACAAATTAGACAAAGTATGTGTTCTATTCGTATTGGATATCTCTTAATAAGAAGTCATTGCCTTTTAGTGGGTTATGCCATGTTGCTATAGGGTGAAAAAATATGGATTTATGCATTGTCTCATGTAACAAGTCTAAAAGGCTGTGTCTGGATATATTTCAGTAGTAGTCACTTCTCCAGCCAGCAGCCACCATGTTGGGTTTGGCTGGTGATCCATATTTGATCCTACTGAATAAACTCTAATCATGAGGACATAACCAGAGGACTCTGTTTTGTGTTATCGTGACTGGTTCTTGATCTCCAAATTATGTGTGTATGGTATTTATCTACGACATATTGATCCCATTTCATGTGGTTTGGCAGGATCATACGATGTGAACAATACTGGTCAGTAGTGTTTGTAGGTGACTTTAAAAAGGGATTTGGTATATTTTTACATTAAAAAACAAACAGGCAATAGGGGCTATCCTGGATAAATAGAGAGGGAGTATTGATCCAGCGATGAATACGATCACCAGTATCTGGGGTCAGGAAGGAATGTTATATTTTTTTCCCTGTTGATACAATTGACAAAGTTTCACTGTTTTTTTTTCTTTTTCTGTTTGCCTTCCTCAGGATCAATGAACAATAAATCTGCGTATTGCACATCAGAGATCTATAAAGGTTGAACTTGATGGACTAAAGTCTTTTTTCAATCTAAATTACTATGTAACAATATAACGTGGGGCATATATACATTGACATAGTGGGATATATAATCCACTCAAATTATCTATGCCATTGATGTTTAGAACGGTCAGTACTTAAGATGTCTATGGGAATGTGTGCTTACTTACCTGTAACTGATCATGTGGCTTGTTCCAGTGTACAAACATCGACAACGTCAGGGAAATCTCCTCTACTGTGGACTGGTTGGAATTCTGTATGACAAGGGCGATGGATAAAGGTGGATTTGGGAGTTAGGCATAATCCAGATACATTAGACTGTATTCCATGCATATTGGGTATGTACTTACATGTGAAATACTCACAAATGAGGCGGGTCCGTTGTTGTGACCCCTGCAGATTATCCACTTCAGGGGGAAGTAAAGGCATTTCCTCCCCATGTAGTGGAGCCGCATCAATGCCCCCCAGACAGTTGGCCTGTACTGCTATATTGTGCAGACAGCAGCAGGCAACGATGATGCAACAAACTTTCTGGGGCTTGTATTGTAGAGCACCCCCAGTGGAATGTAAACATCTGAAGCTCATCTTTAGTACACCAAAGGTGCGCTCGATTACATTCCGGCAGGTTTTATGCGCAGCATTATACTGCACCTCTTTCGGAGTCTGGGGATTGCGCACAGGGGTCAACAACCACGGCAAACACCCATATCCTGCATCACCTGATGGAAACAAAGTGTGACATGTTGATATGAATAGGATGTTGTGATGTTTGACAAAGCATATGCCCAAATATCGTCATCATGACCTATCAACACATCCCTGTGGCTAATACACAGTTAAAGATATACCTAATGGAGCTGGATCATGGATGCATCTCACAGAGGCTAATTAGTAGTGTATTAACACATGTATTCTATATGAAGCTTCAGTTCAATTACAATGTGATTTCCACAAATGTCAAATCCAGATGGTCACACCCGCAGGATGCTTACATGAGGCGGAGATACAAGGGAAATACAACAGGGTACATATTGCGAACCTTCTGGTAAAGAGCACAGGAAGTCACTATTGCAGTTCTTGTACCGAGCACATGCCAGAGGTCTGAGGTGAAGCGTGATCATGTATTCTTGTGAATGTAAATGTAATGCTAATTCAGGTGGAATTTCCCAGGGGCGTACACGATCAAACGCAAATGCCAAAAGACCTTGGAGATTTTGATAACTTCAAGGTAAGCTAATTCATGTTTATTCAGGGATATATTCATGCAAGAAAAAGTTTTCCAAACACTATTAATTCTCCTCTATCAGATGAATTCTGAATACATCTCACTTACACAGCCCTTACAATAACACACAACACGTTATGTAGACTAGAGATGTCCATGTCACAGGATACAAGGGAAAGAATCAGAACATATACCTAATGATTATTAATTGTGGTTTTTGTCATATGTTGTGAACTGCATACTGTTTGGCCAAGCTAACACAGGGTTATGGCCAGCAATGAGCTATTATGTTCTGGCTTTGTTAGTATTACTCCGTAATGCACATGTGAACATCAGAGCAATAGAGGGAAACATGATGTACCGTATGTGTTATTGTATCTAGTCATAGTAAGATATGGTTGACTGCCATTACTACTGTGTACTCACCCAGTAGCCATCCGGATGGAAATCTGCCGGCCTCAAATATGTCATATATGCCGGATAGACGCAGGATATAGGCGTCGTGAGCACTTCCCGGGAAGCCTGCATACACACCTTGTATGCGCATGTTCGCATCGCAAACAACCTGTGCATTCATTGAATGATAGTGCTTGCGATTTCTGTACAGCGCTTCTTTCTCTCTAGGAGGTATCAGTGCCACATGGGTACAATCAATAGCACCGAGCACATTGGGGACACCTCCTAATTGGTAGAAATCGAACTTCACCTTCGAGATCTCTTCAGCAGTGTTACGGTAACTTATGTATCTGGTAGCTTTCCGACCAAAAGCACGGAGGAATGCACTCAGACAATTGGAGAGGCTTGGCTGAGACATTCCTCCAGCTATGCTGATGGTGTTCTGAAAGCTACCAGAGGCAAGGAGACGTATTGCAACTAACATCCGTGTCATTCCTGGGATGGCTCTATTGGCCCGTGAGCGAGGCTCAAGGTCCTCTCTCAGAACCTCATAGAGCTCCACAAGACTGGCACGGGTCAGCCAAAAACGCTCATACACCTCCCCATCAGTTAACCCCTCTAATGTGAGTCTCTCCCTGTACACATTGGGTGCCCTTCGCCTCTTCACGGGCTCCTGGACAGGCTTTACCCCTTCTGCCTGAGCCCCCACAACCTGTACTTCTCCCCCAACAGCTGATCACCGACATCATTGTCAGCCTCCCTGTCTGCAGGTGGCCCTATATCCCTTTGTCCCTGTGCTACTGGAGCTCTCTCTCCTCTCTGATCCACCGCCACGATACTAGGCATGGCCTGTGGTAATTCCCTTGCCTGGCTTGGTTCTGCCCCAGCATGGATCACATCACCACTCACACCCTCATCCACTCCCAGACACACCTCTCTGCCACTCCCCATCACCCCCTCAATCACACACCTTGCTTCTGGATATGCACGCTGTCACAACCTACTATGATGATGGGATCTAGAGTATCCTAGTACTCTTATTCCCAGTAGGTTTAGACCTAAGTTTGGGTGACTCTAGACCTATGGACAGTCTTTGTTGATGCAAAGGCATAAGTCCCAACTGCTTTGGTAGTGTACCTGAGAGCACCTTGGTAGGGAGTCAGAACGAGCTCCTCTACAAGCATATGCCTCTGGGTCAATAATACATACTTAGGCAAAGTATGAAAATTAAGAACAGCTTTATTTTGGAAACACACAGTATTTAAACAACTCACAAAACCAGTACAGGGAGTGGCTACCCCTTGTCCAACCCTCATCTTCCTCTTGGCCAATGGGGTAATCTCCAGAGTAACTTGATTACCACTGGCCAATGGACTAGAGGTAAGCTCTGGGAACTTCCAGACCCCTCCCATGGGCCGCCCATTAGGTGTGGCTACCTAATTCACTTGGTCTCTGGTTCTCAAGGGAGAAACATCTATTTGCTCCTGTACTATGACCCTGATATTGGGCTGAAGACCCCATGGGGTTAAGGTGCCTCAATGTCTGTACAGACCCCTTTGTTCTGGCCTTGCTATCACTTCAAGTGTTTACTTTAGGTGATAGCTGGAAGGCAGATGGGTGATCTACTCAGGTTACTATCTGTATCAGACCCAATATGGATGACTACACACAACATGGCTCCCACATTACAATACAATATATTTACAGATATTACCACTACAACATTTTATAACCCACAGCATCTCTCCCTTTCCCACATGTTATGAGTTGAGGCAGTACTTCCCACGTCAATCAACTTATGACGACTTTATTAGTGGTGACGTGGTAAACTGCCTCTTCTCTCAATGCATAACAATAACAGTGGAACTCTGCTCTGAATATATAACATTATAACAGTGGCTCTGGGAGCCCAAAACCTTCTGTTCAATAACATGTGGCAGATAACAGTTCCATTCCAAGATGGCCCCTGGGTGTGACCAATACTGCCAGTCCCAATATGGATGCAGACTGAGCCATGAACTGTCATGCCCATACACAATATGGCCACTGGGTGTGGCTAATGCTGCCAGTCACAAAATGGCTACTGCTGCCAATAAACTTCAGGCCCAAATCCAAGATGGCCCCTGGCTGATTCATGACACACGCTGTGCTATGTGGTACGCACAAAAGCATCTTAACCTCATCCGCCCACTCAGACTGTCCAGCATCCCTCTCACCTGATCATCCATGCTGTTTCAGACATGCTGATGACTTGTTGGGGATGGGGTTATATAGCTTGTTGATTAGATTACCTGGTATTAGGCGTTTATTTCAGCTTTGCCATTGGTCACCTGTTGATCTTTACGTGGCATTCCAGCTGATGATTTTACGTCAAGAAGCGTGCCGCCAAGTGCATATGTAATTGGCTGAGAGTCCCAACACGGGCCGCCAAGCACGTATGTAATTGGCTGAGAGTCCCAACACGGGCCGCCAAATGCGTACGTAATTGGCTGAGAGGCTTTTGGCGGGTTTTTGTCCGCCAAAAGCCTCTCAGCCAATTACATATGCACTTGGCGGCCTGACACTATAAGTGCGTATGTAATTGGCTGAGTCTGTTGGCGCGCTCGCAAGCTGATAAGGTGACATACTAGCGAGACACGCCTCTCAGCCAATCACGTACGAGCTAAGAATTTGATTGACAGTAGGAGCTTATAAATGTGATTGACACAAACCCATGAGCTGACTGTGTTGTAAGAGCCATTGGAGTTAGCACGCAGTTCCAGGAGCAGGTGGGAGAGAGTGTTTTGTGAGAATAGTGTTTTGGAGAGAGGGATATTAGTTTTTTGTCTTTTTTATTGTCTATTTCTTAAGTCCTTACATTAAGGAAATACACATATTTACAGATTTCACATATTTGCAAGACATAGATTAAATAACACATATAGAGACATATATATAGTTTGGACACAATTCTAGCAAATGATAGCTAATCTGAGTTGCAATTAGGAGAATCATCCATGTTCAGGCCTAGATGTCAGATAGTTAGGAGTGAAAACGTATCAATGTATTAATCAGCATACTGACATGTACCTCTCTTTTCTCTATTTTAGCATCTATTAGGAGGTCTGGGTCCAGTGATGAGCCAGGAGCGGGGCCTTCAGCCCCCGCCCCGCAGGAGACCGCTCAGGGGGAGGAGACTACAGGCTCATCAGAGGGCCCTGGCTCTGAGGAGGGGGAGGTCGTGGTAGTTGCTGACAGACCCCCTTTACAGAGCCCGACTGTCTCCCTCCTCAAAACACTTGCCATCTCGCCGGGGCCCTCACAAGTGGTGGACTATGCCACAGCACCTCCTTCCCCACACACTTAGCCACCGGGGACCCCAACATCACAGCCCCTGTCTCCAGCCGGGTCCCAGATCCTCCCCACTCTCTCCCCGCCATCTTTTCACCAGGCCCTGCCAGCAGGACCCCTGCCCCCACCACCAACGACCGAGGCTGCACTGCTGAAGTTGTTGGCCCTCGTGAGGAGGATGACTGCCGACATCTCCGGCATCAGGCGCAGCCTGGACAGGTGCTTTAGGTAGGAGAGGAGGCATCACCTGATGATGGAGCAGCACATGGTCAGGCTCCTGGGAACAGGGCAGGTCACCAGCCAACAGCAGCCTGGCCCCTCCTCTCCTTCCACCATGCCTCCGCCGCCACCACCCCCCTTGGTGCCACTACCTCCCCCCGCCACCAACGGTGGGGAGACGGCGTCCGGCCGTGGACGATGCAGGTCCTGTGCCCAGGCGGAGGAGGACCTAGGGGCTGTGGACATGTGTGTGCCTTCTCAACAGCACTTCTCAGTGACAATCTATTGGTCACAATGCTGACCTAATCTAGCCTGGCTACAGAGTCTTGGGTCTTTGCCTATGTGATGGTGATATTTTGTATGCAGATGGCTACCTCCCATCACATGGTCCATGATCCTCTTTTCTGTGGACACGTAGGGGTCGGTTGAACATGCCACCAATTGATGGTCACTGGGGAATGCTGTTGGGAAGGGATGCTGCAGTCCCCTTTTTTTTAGGCCCTTAGGTTTTCTCTTTGTTTTTCTTTCCATTTGTTGTGTTTTGGGTACAATTCAGGTCCATGAAGGCATCTCCTGCATCTGCAAGCATTGTGAAGGAATTATACGTAAGGTTTTCACAGTGCCTCTCAGGTAGACATTCCTTCAATGACAGCCTCCTCCTTAACATGTATGGTGATGGACTTGCAAAGTCTCACAATGGCATGTTAATGACAGCCGCATTAATATATGCACTAATGAAGCATGTGATCCTGACCCAATATCAGTCTGAGAACAGATCCTTGGGTCTGATGTAAGTAACAGTGACTCTGGCTGCTGACCTTTGTGTCCTCTTCGTATTAATGGCTATTTGCCCATATTACTCATTATCCAGAGACCTAGCTAATAGTTAGTAATGCTTGCAGATGGGAGTCACGTGAGTTGGTATATTGGTACAGTATTTAGCACTTTACTGTACATGCATTGTCATTAGTTTTTTCTATCCTCCTCCGCCTTTTTTTTTGTTGACCATTTATTTTTGTGGGCAATTTCGCACACCACACTGTATGTGTGAAACTGGATTGGATTACACAGTCCAGAGGTTGAGTCATCTGTTCCATTGAGCAGATCGATACAAGTTGTAAGTGCCATGCACTCTAATGGTTTCTTCAGTTAAATGGAGTGATTTGTGATGATCCTTTTTTTCATCAGTCAGGTTGCAGCGGTGTACTGACCCCATGTGACCCTGGTAGGTGCTATGCATCATGCTTATTCTAGACTATTAGATTGACCCCTGTAGGTATCCCCTTTGTTTTTTTCTAGCCCCTTGCTCTCTCGGGACCCACCCACACCACACCCATGATATTAATTCACAGTCTTGACCACTGCTGATTGTGGTCTGTGTCCAAAAATAAAGCTTTGTTATACTGTTATGTGAATGCACAGTCTTGACCACTGCTGATTGTGGTCTGTGTCCAAAAATAAAGCTTGGTTATACCGTTATGCGAATGCACAGTCTTGACCACTGCTGATAAAGCTGTGTTATACTGTTCTCACCATGTCGGTGTGTTTTCAATGGTTGGGGTTATGGGACACATGCATCACATTAGTGTCACATTACTATACCTGTAAAATAATGAGCACTAGTTAACCTGCAATAGATCCATACATACTAAGAGGAATAATAGTCCTAATAGCATTAGATATCATATAATACATCTAATAGATCTACAATCTAGGCATAATAAAGGGTTAATGCACAGGCCAAGTCCAATTAGTGATACTGTGGAGTAGGAACATTCCCCTGAGGGCCTAACAGGATAATGATAGGTGATACTGCAGTGGCTTGTCAGTTCCTTCTCCAGTGATTTGGGATTTGTCCGTCCACTCTGCTTTCACCCACACACCCACACTGGCCCTTAATGTTATAGCTAACACCTTCATTGAAGTATACAAGCCCCATCCCCAACATCACTTAGCAATCAAAACTAATGTAAATTGATGAATAGCAGAACATAATGGGAGGTCACCAAATGGGAGTGAGTGGACATCTTGGCACATGGCCACCAGCAATGGCGTGGGACTTCCTTGGATAAGAGCAGTGGCGATTACCCCTGATGGAGGTGAATTGGCTGGTGCTCAATGTGCCTCTGCAAACCCTCCGTGTGTGTTTGCTGTCCTTCCTGATGAGTTACTGGTGGGTATGTTCCCATGGTCACCTTGTGGTTTGATAAGTGATGGGGCTTGTGTACTTCAATGAAGCTGTGAGCTATACCATTAAGGGCCATTGTGGGTGGGAGAGTGAAAGCAGAGTGGACAGCCAAATCCCAAACCACTGGAGAAGGAACTGACAATCCACTCCAGTATCACCAGCATACAAACCTTGTAAGAAAGCAGTGGCATAGGGTCACAGACAGTCAGACATGACTGAAAGACCAAACAAGAAATATTGTGTACTTCAATGAAGCTGTGAGCTATACCATTAAGGGCCATTGTGGGTGGGAGAGTGAAAGCAGAGTGGACGGCCAAATCCCAAACCACTGGAGAGGGAACTGACAATCCACTCCAGTATCACCAGCATACAAACCTTGTAAGAAAGCAATGGCAGAGGGTCACAAACAGTCAGACACGACTGAAAGACCAAACAAGAGATAATGTGTACTTCAATGAAGCTGTGACCTATACCATTAAGGGCCATTGTGAGTGGGAGAGTGAAAGCAGAGTGGACGGCAAATCCCAAACCACTGGAGAAGGAACTGACAATCCACTCCAGTATCACCAGCATACAAACCTTGTAAGAAAGCAGTGACAGAGGGTCACAGACAGTCAGACACGACCGAAAGACTGAACAGGACATATTCACATGCTCCCTGTGTACTTGATATACATCATGTGGCAGTGTAATGTGCCCCATATTTGTGTTCCCAAATGTAGATGTGATGAGCAACATGTATACAAAATAGAGCCTCTGTGAGTAACAGGGTTAATATGGCATTATTTTGATGTTTTTGTCTTTTTATGTAATCAGGTAGTGTGTCTTTAATTGCTTTATGTAAGCTGCAGCATGGCTTTTCATTCCAAATGTAACAACTAATTGGTTGTATAATGCATTTGCTTTGGTGGGGGGAGGGGGTTGTGCAATCAATTGTAATGGCCTTCCATGCTTTCCCTCTGTTAAACTGTCACTTTTACACTTTAAATTGTCTGTACGTAATGCGTAAACCATTTTGCTGGTGCATTTTGTGCACGTAGCGATTTTGCGAGATACGAGCGTCTACGCAAAGAATTCTTGTCCGCTACTTACAACGTAGCCCTTTTCGGAAGGAAAATCTCGGAAAATGAGTCCGAAATTACGCAAGTTAATCGCAAGTCGATTTGTAGTACGTAAATCGCGCTACGATGCGCATTTGCGAGATACGATTCCAAACGCGGCTCGAATTTAATAGTGCCCTGAATGTTGTTTTCTTCAATATAATTAAAGACTGACCTACCTGATAATGATTTTAAAAAAGCCCCAAAACAACCTGCTTTGCATTGGGCACTGATTCTTGAAGCACAATAAACATTTTTCCAGAAGGTTTTAGAAAGTTTTAACATTTTTAGATTTTTGGACAAAACCGACAGCCCAGAGGTCTAAATTATTGGATGACTTGAAAAAAAACTTTTTTTTTATCCAAATTACATAGCTTTAAGCTAGACCTGATGTCGTCAAAACTATTGTTCTAACACTTTTTAAGGAGCTTGTGGTTATAGTGGGTAACGATCCTGCTTTACAGCCAAAGCTATAGATAAGTGTGTATTGAATTGGTTTTAGAATAATAATTGAAGGTCTTATATAGACTCGCCTTTTGATAGGTGTGGAATTGTCCTTTACAGGAAGATGTAGGTAGTCACAGGGTGTGACCTCATATTCTTTCTTATTTTTAGTAATTAATTTTTTTGTGCTTTATTTTAATAAGATATTAATAAAAGTTAGATGTTATTATTAAACACTGGGTCTTTTAGTAAGAGGACTGCCACCTCTAAAAGGCTCTCTTCTTCAAGGACATTTAATTATTTAGAGGAGCCAATATTAGATGTGTCATGGAACAGAGGAACCAGAATTAGATATGATATGCTATAGATGAGCCAGAATCAGATGTGATATAGCACAGTGGTCGTCAACCTGGTCCCTACCGCCCACTAGTGGGCGATTCAAGCTTTCATGGTGGATGGTGGGGTAATCGATAGGTGGCATTACTGACAAGTGATGTCACACACCGGAGATCCACATCACCAAACTTGGCTGATTGGAGAGCTGTGTCCCTCTGGCCTCATTGGTCTATATATGTGATTTATTGATACTGTAATGGAATTATAAGTGGGTATAATATCTCTCTAATTTAGTCTTCATATCAACAGTTGTATAACTGACCCTATTCTAATATTTTTTTTCTCCAGTAGTTTTTATTGTCATACATGACATCAAATAAAGTAATTCTTGACACGCAGGTCAAGAGAGTTATTATAATAACATTACCTCCATAAAGTCCTAGTAAAGCAAGTCAAACCGACTACTATATGACTACTCTACATCGTTTTCCTTTTTCAACTATTAACCATTAACCGTAATAAAAAAAGGAAAAAGAATGTCTAATAACTAAGAAAGTAACAACCAGATAAATCTAAAAAGCGATTCCTGAAATTTGTCTAGTTAATTTCCCCTAATTGTGATGGGAAGGGATCGGAAAAAATATAGAACTCTAGGTAAAATATTAATTTGATGGCGTTTATGCGCCCCATGAGAAATGGAACCTATTCCAATTCACCAAATCTGCCATTAAATAGGGGAATATAATTAGCCTTATAAAGGTCTGTGACCTCAGGAGTCAAATTTAAGCCAAGGTATTTTAGATTATTTTTTAGCCAAGAAAAAGAGTAATTATTCTTCAACTAAGCCAATGTCTGGTCAGGTATATGGGCACAAATTATTTCAGTCTAATCCACAGTAACTCGAAGACCCGAAATCCGCCCAAAAGACTCAAGAACTAACATTAAAGGCGGTAATGAGAGGGATTCGTGAACCTACACAAAATGTCGTATGGAGCGTATGGCTTGTGCTAGTGGTTCAATGGTTAGGGCAAACAACAGCAGGGATAAGGGGCATCCCTGTCTTGTCCCCTCTGAATTTTTATTTGATCTAAGGCATCCCAGGCAATTTAAGATACGCTACCATATCTTTATAGTATGTTGCAATGAGATTTATAAAGTTCCCCTTAATACCAAATATAGATAGGGTAGCATAAAGATAAGGCCATTCAGTAGAATTAAATGCCTTCTCTAGGTCAAAGGCGATAATGCATAGAGGGGTGTTTTGCAATTTTAGCTAGATGGAAAATATTGAGTATTCTCCTTATATTGTCCCCTGCCTGCCTGAAAGGGACAAAGCCCACCTGATCTTTGTGAATCAGGTTAGGCAGGAATTTGGACATCCTGACAGACATTAGCTTAGACAAAAATTGTTATGTCTCCATTTAATAGAGATATTGGACAACAATTCATAGCCTGTAAGGGGTCACGCCCAACTTTAGGAAAAACAATAAAATTAGCTTGGTTTAATTACAGAGGCATTTGTTTGCCTTCCAAAATATTGTTAAATAATCTTCTTAAATAGGGGACCAGAAGATTTGCAAACGTTTTGTAATAGACAGAGAATCCGTCTGGTGCGGGTGTTTTCCCTACTTTTACATTTTTAAGGGTTTCTCAGATTTCTTCATTGGTTACCTCGGCATTGAGCATTTCTAGATCTTGAGAGGTAACTGAGGGTAGAACATACCTATTTAAAAAATAATTGATTTCGAATTTGCTAACTGAGAGGAAATGGGAGGAATATATATTCTGAAAGTATTTCAGAAAAGTTTCTTTCATTTTTGATTGATTTATGGTTAAGTTTCCTTCTCAGGTTTTAATTTGGGTTATTGGGGCATGATTCTGTCTGACTTTGACTCTCCTGGCTAGCATGGGTGAAGGTTTGTTCATCTGAGTATAGATTTTATAACAGGTTCTTCTGTCCTGACAGAACTGCTTTTAATTTGATTCTTATTTTGTCAATCTTTTGTTTAGTAGACTTAGAGTATTTGTCTTGATTTTGTTTCTCTAGTTGTTGTAGCTCTGCAAATAGATTAGCTTCTTTCAATCTTTGTTTTTTTCTTTTAGGCAGAGGCAATAAGTGAGCCTCTTATAAAGGCATTGTGGGTCACCCAAGTCCAGCCTAACGCAGTTTAAGGAATATTGTTTTGGGCAAAATATAACCTACGCTCTTTTGCAATCTGTGTCTAGTTTTCAGAGCTAGACAGAAGTATTTAATTTATCCTCCAGTTAAATTTAGTCCTAATGTTTAAAACCAAGTCCAAATCTATAGACACAGAAACAAGATCCGACCAGGGGCACGGAATAATTTTAGCATTCTTAGACTGTTCAAATAATTTGGCTTCAGTTAACCAAGTATCAATTCTTGAGTAAGTATTGTGGTAAGGAGAATAGTATATTGAGAGTGATGTCCTCTCCAGTCATCAACTGATCCCAAGTTTTATACGAAAGTATTAATCCGTTTTAGCTTATTCGAATAACGTGTATCAGATGATCCTCTAGATCTGTCTAAATGTGGCTGCAAAACCAGATTAAGAGCCCCCTCCAAAACTATTTTACCCATTTCTATGCAGCCCAGTGAATTTAGCAATTTTCTAAGTGAGTTATGAGGAGCAATTGTGGGAGAATAAAGATTTATTAAGGAGACCTTATTATTCAATATGAACCCTGTCAGGATAAGATAGCTACCTTTCTTATCCACTATTTTTTTCTCTAATTTGAGGGTAAATGTGTTATGAACAATGGTAGCTATACCCGTTTTTTTGTTTTGTTACAGGTATGGTATGTCGGATAATCTTTATGTAAAAAGGATGGAACCTTCGTGTTGGCAAAGTGGATCTCCTGTATAAAGATCACAGCAGGCTTAACACACTTATAAAATATAAAGGCTTTCCTCCTTTTGAAAGGAGAGTTGAACCCTCTCACATTGTGGGTTAAAAATGTAAATGTGTTGTCCGTCATTTATCTATTGAGTGGGTGTCAGTGTTCCAGTTAAAAATGTTACCTGGGGGAAGTTCATTATAGGCGGTAAGGGTACACTTGCCCCCGAGCCATAGAGCAGGCCCTCCACCGACACAGGTTCTTTTCAGGTCTATCAAAGGTAAAATTGACATTAGCGATAAAACAACAAAACCCTGGTGTTATAAACAGTAGTATAATGTTCACTTTTTCTCCCTACTCTCCACAGAGATCTTCGTTGTTTAGGGTAGTTAAAAATTAAAAAGGCCCTCCTAATCCCTAAAGGGAGAAAGTCCTCTTCTAGCTTAACTAACATATTTAATGTCAAGGGTCTAATACTCTCCCAATGTCACCTACCTGGCACTCAACCAGGGCTAGCGTGAATTTTTAAAAACTATTGATGATTGCATAAATAAAGCTCTACTTCGTTCAACATTCTCAATAAATGTTATATGTCACAATTGTACATTTAACAAACCAAATTTATAAAGCTTTTAGGGATATTCCACAAGCAATTGAATAACAATAACTATATAGTACTTAAGGTCCTGAAGTGGACTTATTTATCAACTAAGACCTAGAACTAAGTCCAGGGGATAAATGTAAATCAAAGTTCAATACATTTTCACATTCGGTACTGTCCATTCAAACTTTCGATTTTAGTAACAAGGACACCAAAAAAGATTAGTGATAATCACTTGGGAGCAGTATCAGTAATGCCTCTGTGTCTCTCAGAGCTCGTTAAAGCGCCTCCAGCTACTTTGTTGGGACGATTGTGTCTTTCGTCTTCCGTCCAGTTTTCGGTGGGCCTGATGGCCTGTAAAGAGGTTGTTTGTTCCTCTGCTTCCTTATCAGTGTTTAGACGTAGCCAAAAACTTTTGTTAAATTGAATTACTGTGGCACCGGTGGGCGTTAAGGAAATGTTACAATCAACAAAGATACAAAAGTGGATGGTAGGTATTAAAAGACTGATTACCCCAGATATAGAGGAACCAAAGTTAGATCTGGCATGACACAGAGGAACCAGAGTTAGCTATGGCATTATGTAGAGAGGTCAGCATTAGATATGATATAGAGGCTCAGAGTTAGGTGTGACATGACATAGAGATTTCAACCGGGAGATCCACACCTCCAAAAACAAACACAAGATCTTCCTATTTCACATAGAGGAGTTTCCAGTAGAAGCAGAAGAAACCAGTTCTTAAATTCCTGGTCCAATCAGGGAATACTTGAGGGTATTTAGTTCAGCCTCTCCCAGAGACCTCTGCTAGGTTATAGCAGTCACTCAGTAAATTCTTCCCTATCTAATCCTGTTGGACCCTAAACCCTGAACCTGACTGCCTCTATCCTTGAGTTCCAGTCCATACTTACTTGTTTCTGCCGTGGAGTTCTTGTCTCAACCTGTTGGCTCATTTCTTAATTTCCAATCCATTCTCAGCCTATGTCTACCCTGGAGCTATTATCTCTCAATCTGTTGGCTCTTTTCCAGAAGTTCCAGTTTAGAACTTGACCGATCCTATCAAACTCCTGTCAAAAGTTCTGTTGCATTTAGTCTGGGTCAAGACCCCTGGTCTTGTGTTGTTTTCTAGACTCCTACCTCAGGCAAGCCTGTTTACAGTCGAGAAGGTTTATCTTCCAGCTGTTGCTAATCACAATTGACAAAGCACAGCTCGGCGCCAGGTACACCCTGACAATAAATGTGTCAATTAAATCATAAGCTGAAAGTGGTCAGTAAATTTGATTCAACACAGGACTAATCAAGGAACAAATATACTTTCTGTGTATCACACATCACATCACTTCTCTTCTACAGAGCTGTCACCGGATAATTCACACAAGGTGTCTACATTACACACTAAAGCTGATGAGAGATCTCTGCTTTCTGGATTCTGCAGTCTGTCTCTTCTAGGGGCTGTCTCAGCCCAGCACCACTTCATTGACTGGCTACATCAAACAGCTTACAACCTGTGTAGCCATGTCTCTACCCTCATTATAAATTAGCTTTATATAAAAAGGCTTCAATAACTAATAGGATTGGCAATAATCAGAACAGTAGTGACATGGTATGAGATTGTAGAGGTTCAAGAATAAGTTGACAGGTCAACAAGGACTGGGAAAAGAACAAGACATGTGGAATGGTATAACCTAGAGGAGTCGTGGAGATAGTGAATGAAGGACCTTGGTGCCAACTCACTCCGTGCCACCCTCCCCTCCATCCCTGTGCCATTAGCAAAAACACACCTATCTAAAGCAAGTCCCTTCCCCCAAGACCACCTCTTCAAACTTCCCCCCTCCAATAGTAACTCTCCACACCAAGACCCCTTTCCAAAGCATAACTTCTTAAAAGACCCCTTCCCTATTCATATCCCCTCCACAAGACTCTTTCCCATAACTGGTCCCCACCCCTTACCTTCTTTGTTGCTCCGGTGGCACCTCCAGAGTGGTCAGTCACTCCTGTGATCTAGCACTGGCACATGCACGGGTCCCCAGTGCAGGTGACATTGTGACATCATAAAGCACCATCATAAATCCATCATTCATAGGATTCACCATAAAGTGACATCCACAGGAAGCACCAACAAATTAAAGTGACTCCAAGAACAAACAACAATGACTTTAGAGGTAGAGGTTAACTTGCCCCAACATAGGATATATTGACACAAGTACAATTTGGTCATTATGGATAATGTTAAAAAAGTTTCACTCAACGAACTAATGTCTATTTCCAATTTTATATATTTCAATTATTCTCACAGTAGTCATCATATTGGTTAAAGCTAATAACAAGGGTCTTCTTGTGTTCATTCACAGCACCATCTCTCCAAGACAGCTCGGCATCTTTACAGATCTGAGAGCCTTTAGCAACTTCCACCTTAGAGAACATTTCAAATAAACGTAGTAATGATATAAGTGGTAGGATATTGTTACATTAATCCTGACCTGGAAACCTAAGGAAAAATAAGCCCATTTAGTATGCCAATTGTATCTACCCTTTAAGATTAAGCCATTCACAGATCACACAGCCACTGTTTCGTACAAGGATCTGTTCTACATCGTAATCAGCAACATTTTATCTAGACCACGAACTAGCATTTCTGGGATATTCATACTGTTTTTTACACTATGCCAGTACAGAAATTAAAGGATCACTGTACAAATATGACCAAATATAAATGTTTAAAAATAGAGTCAGACAGAGTATAATTAATTAGGGAAAATGTTTATTTATAAAAAAATATGTATTGGCTACTCCCTGGAGGCATCCATGTTATTTTGGTAATGGTGTGAGAGGGACACTTACATTTCTGCAGGACCAAAGCTTGCAGTTATTGTTAAGAGCTTCCTGCTTTTAAGCATCAGCAGGGGGAAGGGGTAGCATTCTAAATTATACAATTATTTTAAAAAGTTACCTCCCATTTTCACTTTTATAGAGAAGTAGCTTCTGGCTTCCAGTTTACTCGGTGTCACTGATCCTATCTTATCTATTGGATTCAATCTTGTGATACCAGATTTTACGTAACATATTGTCCCAGTCTATCTTCATTCGCCTCTTCTAGACCAATAGCTATGAATGTCCTGATGTCAACTCTTTTCTATCAGTTTGTATAAACATACAAACATTCTGGAGTGGGTTGCCAGTACCTGCTCCAGTCGACCACAATTGTCCAACCTCTCTACTATGACCTGCCCACCATGGGTGACCATACATGGTATAGCTCACAGCTTCATTGAGGAACACAAGGCACAAGGGGATTAGATCATCCCAAAAAAATTATATTACATCAACACCAGGATGATTTAGGGCCATTCCACATCATTTCAACGAGGTCATGTCACCCTTTGTCTCGGATTTTGATTAAACTTGGTGTACACCCTTCCCTTATGGTTGAAAGAAACCCCCTTAAGTTATTTCCCTCTAAACGGTTTTAATTTTATAGCACTCAAAAGTATTTATAAATGCCAAAAAAATGTATAAATGTACTCGTAGCTTCGTGTTTTTTTGTGTGGAAAAACTAGGTTTAGAAAACCTGAATTTTCAGCATGTGGACATGATGGAACCAAAAGTTTTTAATGTTGAAAACTATTGCAAAGACATGATCTTTCTTGACAAAGAAAAAAAAAATATGTTTTTTTTTATTCCTTGTAACGAAGATTTTGTGTTTTTTGGACATCGTGGGGAAAAATGGCCATTTTGTACTACTTTCCTACAATCCTTAGCTGTAATAGAAAAAAATGAACGAAACAAGGTTGTTCATCTTAAAAATTAACATAATATTGGTTATTATAGTTTTTTTTTTTAATTGCAGACTTGTTTTTAGTTTTGGGGTATTTAAAATAATGAAAATTGGCTATCGGGAAATCCACAAAAAAAATTCGGTCAGAAACTTTAAATGCTGTCAAGTAAGGTAATAAGACCTAGTAAGAATAATATTAAAATAATTTTAAATTATGTATTCTATTCAATTATTCAACATTACATGATCCCCAATTTGTTTTTCAGAATATTATTGCATACAAAGACATGTCTATCTTACAAAAGAAAACAAAAACAAAATTAAAGATGTTTGCGTGCCATCTTGAAATAACGGATGCATGGAGACTTTTTAATATTCATTATAAATATATTGAGGCGTAATTCACAATGAAGCAGTTTTATGACAGCAGATAGATTAATAACAATAAGGACAACAATAAAACTTAAGTAAAAAATTACCACAGACTATGCTATTATCACAGTTGATTACCTTACAAGTTTAATGGTCCTCAGTTTCTTTGCTGTAGCCTCAGTATCACCTGTAAGTTTTCCACTTTTTCTTCCATCAACGCCATACACTCATTGGGAAAGAAGTATCTTCTGCCAGTTTTGTCTGTGGGGGTTGTACAATACCGAGCATATCAGGAAATGGTATTGCGCAAGAATCGTCACGGCTAGGCCAGCAGAATGAAGATGAAGGTCTATTTGGATGAAGAAATTTTTACAAAAGCATCTCCTTCGTCTTGATTAATCTCCAATATCATTCCAAAGTACCACATATAACCATACTTGCAAGCAACAAAACATCCAGGACACAGATCATCAGCATTCACAGGAAGTTTGGGGAGACTCCTCGTCCTTCTTGCTTCAATTGTGCTTGTAGAATTGAGAAGTTTAAAGTTGTGGAAATTGCGAGTTCCAGGGAGTGTCTGCACGTCTCTGAAATGGGTTTTGAGGGAAGGGCAGATTATGTCTATGTCTTCCCTTGCAATATAATAGAATTTGACCTTTTAAATTTTTTTGTCACAGAAATAAAAAAAAACTTTGGGAGTAGTAATCTGCTTGTCAAGGGGTCTCTGAAGACCCTCTTTTCTAACTAGACGTTTTGTAGTTCCACCAATACCATCACATTCTGACTCATCTGCATTGCATCACCCAACTTCAGCTATGACCCTTCAGAGGGCACCATTGCATAAAAGGAGATTCCCTGTCATTAAAGTGATAGTTCTACTTGACCCTTCAAAACGTAGCATCGTCTCGTTCTTAGAGGGGATCGCTATATCCTACTGGGGATTGCTATGCTTTTGCATACTCCCTTGAGCTGTAACTACTGAACGCTTGTTCCTGATGTACTATCCTTGAAGGAGAGGTCTTCCCCCCACGGTCCTGGATGCTGGAGATTCATACAGGGTGGAAGGAAGACGGCGCGGCTCCAGCTAAGCTACGGCTGTTGTGGAGTCTGTGGTGGTTGTGGTGTCCGGTGCGGTGCTTGTAGGCCTCGACGCAAACTAGGACGCGTCTATCAACGGAGGTACCCGGTCGGGGTGCCAGTAGATCCGTTACATTGGCTGGCAGTGGTGGGATGGCGTCCTAGTAAGAGGAAAAGCAGCACGGAGACACCGGTAACGTTTGGAGTTACAAATTGAGGGCAACGCTAGTATCCGTACAGCGCCCCTGGCTACAGCAGGATGGAACCGGCTAGTTTTCGGACAGCGTTCCATGATGAGGATGAGGAGGAGGCCGCGGACTACAGGGATGCAGACAGAAAGGAACTCTGGTATGATGCCCTGGAAGATGCCCAATGGCGGCGAGGTGAGAGTCTCCCCAGTGATGAGCAGCGGCTACAGAAGCGTGTGGCGATGCGGATGTATCTATTGGGAGAGCAGCCCCTGGATGAGTGGGTGACAAGACTAGAGACCCTGGTACGGCGAGAGATCTGGCTAGACAACGCATACCAGGCCCTCTGGTGGCATACCGTTCGACTTACCCCCTGGACGGCTGAACACGACTTACCGGAGGGAGATGATTATGATGGCCCGGGTTTATTATGGGATGCCTTGGAGGACGACATTGATCTTGGCAGCACGGAGGAGTCTAGGTTTTGGGACATCTACGACTACCGGATGGGCATGTATGTCTGGGATGACGAAGGCGAGGTGAGCAAAGACATGACCCACCTGGTAACAAGAGAGTGGGAGCTGGAGCAGGACTACCAACACCTGCTCAGCTTCGTGCAGCCCCAACCTACTCGACAAGCGGAACCAGACTTCATTGACTGGTCCTGGGATGACCTCCAGATGGCAAGTAGACCGAGGTCTCTCTACCGGCCCTACAGGGGGCAGAAGGTGTCGTCCTTCCCCCCCAGCGGCAGTGTGAACCCCAGGGGGCAGAAGGTGTCATCCTTCCCCCCCAGCGGCAGTGTGAACACCAGGGGGCAGAAGGTGTCGTCCTTACCCCCCAGCGGCAGTGTGAACCCCAGGGGGCAGAAGGTGTCGCCCTTCCCCCCCAGCGGCAGTGTGAACCCCAGGGGGCAGAAGGTGTCGTCCTTCCCCCCCCAGCAGCAGTGTGAACCCCAGGGGGCAGAAGGTGTCGTCCTTCCCCCCCAGCGGCAGTGTGAAGCTTTCATGGTGGATGGTGGGGTAATCGATAGGTGGCATTACTGACGAGTGATGTCACACACCGGAGATCCACATCACCAAACTTGGCTGATTGGAGAGCTGTGTCCCTCTGGCCTCATTGGTCTATATATGTGATTTATTGATACTGTAATGGAATTATAAGTGGGTATAATATCTCTCTAATTTAGTCTTCATATCAACAGTTGTATAACTGACCCTATTCTAATATTTTTTTTCTCCAGTAGTTTTTATTGTCATACATGACATCAAATAAAGTAATTCTTGACACGCAGGTCAAGAGAGTTATAATAATAACATTACCTCCATAAAGTCCTAGTAAAGCAAGTCAAACCGTCTACTATATGACTACTCTACATCGTTTTCCTTTTTCAACTATTAACCATTAACCGTAATAAAAAAAGGAAAAAGAATGTCTAATAACTAAGAAAGTAACAACCAGATAAATCTGAAAAGCGATTCCTGAAATTTGTCTAGTTAATTTCCCCTAATTGTGATGGGAAGGGATCGGAAAAAATATAGAACTCTAGGTAAAATATTTATTTTGATGGCGTTTATGCGCCCCGTGAGAAATGGAACCTATTCCAATTCACCAAATCTGCCATTAAATAGGGGAATATAATTAGCCTTATAAAGGTCTGTGACCTCAGGAGTCAAATTTAAGCCAAGGTATTTTAGATTATTTTTTAGCCAAGAAAAAGAGTAATTATTCTTCAACTAAGCCAATGTCTGGTCAGGTATATGGGCACAAATTATTTCAGTCTAATCCACAGTAACTCGAAGACCCGAAATCCGCCCAAAAGACTCAAGAACTTACATTAAAGGCGGTAATGAGAGGGATTTGTGAACCTACACAAAATGTCTTCTTCAAACAGACAACATTTGAACTGATGTAAGCCTACCGTAAACCCCTGAATCCTAGGAGTGGAGCATATGGCTTGTGCTAGTGGTTCAATGGTTAGGGCAAACAACAGCAGGGATAAGGGGCATCCCTGTCTTGTCCCCTCTGAATTTTTATTTGATCTAAGGCATCCCAGGCAATTTAAGATACGCTACCATATCTTTATAGTATGTTGCAATGAGATTTATAAAGTTCCCCTTAATACCAAATATAGATAGGGTAGCATAAAGATAAGGCCATTCAGTAGAATTAAATGCCTTCTCTAGGTCAAAGGCGATAATGCATAGAGGGGTGTTTTGCGATTTTAGCTAGATGGAAAATATTGAGTATTCTCCTAATATTGTCCCCTGCCTGCCTGAAAGGGACAAAGCCCACCTGATCTTTGTGAATCAGGTTAGGCAGGAATTTGGACATCCTGACAGACATTAGCTTAGACAAAAATTGTTATGTCTCCATTTAATAGAGATATTGGACAACAATTCATAGCCTGTAAGGGGTCACGCCCAACTTTAGGAAAAACAATAAAATTAGCTTGGTTTAATTACAGAGGCATTTGTTTGCCTTCCAAAATTTGGTTAAATAATCTTCTTAAATAGGGGACCAGAAGATTTGCAAACGTTTTGTAATAGACAGAGAATCCGTCTGGTCCGGGTGTTTTCCCTACTTTTACATTTTTAAGGGTTTCTCAGATTTCTTCATTGGTTACCTCGGCATTGAGCATTTCTAGATCTTGAGAGGTAACTAAGGGGAAGAACATACCTATTTAAAAAATAATTGATTTCGAATTTGCTAACTGGGAGGAAATGGGAGGAATATATATTCTGAAAGTATTTCAGAAAAGTTTCTTTCATTTTTGATTGATTTATGGTTGTTTCCTTCTCAGGTTTTAATTTGGGTTATTGGGGCATGATTCTGTCTGACTTTGAGTCTCCTGGCTAGCATGGGTGAAGGTTTGTTCACCTGAGTATAGATTTTATAACAGGTTCTTCTGTCCTGACAGAACTGCTTTTAATTTGATTCTTATTTTGTCAATCTTTTGTTTAGTAGACTTAGAGTATTTGTCTTGATTTTGTTTCTCTAGTTGTTGTAGCTCTGCAAATAGATTAGCTTCTTTCAATCTTTGTTTTTTTCTTTTAGGCAGAGGCTATTCTAATAAGTGAGCCTCTTATAAAGGCATTGTGGGTCACCCAAGTCCAGCCTAACGCAGTTTAAGGAATATTGTTTTGGGCAAAATATAACCTACGCTCTTTTGCAATCTGTGTCTAGTTTTCAGAGCTAGACAGAAGTATTTAATTTATCCTCCAGTTAAATTTAGTCCTAATGTTTAAAACCAAGTCCAAATCTATAGACACAGAAACAAGATCCGACCAGGGGCACGGAATAATTTTAGCATTCTTAGAGTGTTCAAATAATTTGGCTTCAGTTAACCAAGTATCAATTCTTGAGTAAGTATTGTGGTAAGGAGAATAGTATATTGAGAGTGATGTCCTCTCCAGTCATCAACTGATCCCAAGTTTTATACGAAAGTATTAATCCGTTTTAGCTTATTCGAATAACGTGTATCAGATGATCCTCTAGATCTGTCTAAATGTGGCTGCAAGACCAGATTAAGATCCCCATCCAAAACTATTTTACCAATTTCTATGCAGCCCAGTGAATTTAGCAATTTTCTAAGTGAGTTATGAGGAGCAATTGTGGGAGAATAAAGATTTATTAAGGAGACCTAATTATTCAATATGAACCCTGTCAGGATAAGATAGCTACCTTTCTTATCCACTATTTTTTTCTCTAATTTGAGGGTAAATGTGTTATGAACAATGGTAGCTATACCCGTTTTTTTGTTTTGTTACAGGTATGGTATGTCGGATAATCTTTATGTAAAAAGGATGGAACCTTCGTGTTGGCAAAGTGGATCTCCTGTATAAAGATCACAGCAGGCTTAACACACTTATAAAATATAAAGGCTTTCCTCCTTTTGAAAGGAGAGTTGAACCCTCTCACATTGTGGGTTAAAAATGTAAATGTGTTGTCCGTCATTTATCTATTGAGTGGGTGTCAGTGTTCCAGTTAAAAATGTTACCTGGGGAAAGTTCATTATAGGCGGTAAGGGTACACTTGCCCCCGAGCCATAGAGCAGGCCCTCCACCGACACAGGTTCTTTTCAGGTCTATCAAAGGTAAAATTGACATTAGCGATAAAACAACAAAACCCTGGTGTTATAAACAGTAGTATAATGTTCACTTTTTCTCCCTACTCTCCACAGAGATCTTCGTTGTTTAGGGTAGTTAAAAATTAAAAAGGCCCTCCTAATCCCTAAAGGGAGAAAGTCCTCTTCTAGCTTAACTAACATATTTAATGTCAAGGGTCTAATACTCTCCCAATGTCACCTACCTGGCACTCAACCAGGGCTAGCGTGAATTTTTAATAACTATTGATGATTGCATAAATAAAGCTCTACTTCGTTCAACATTCTCAATAAATGTTATATGTCACAATTGTACATTTAACAAACCAAATTTATAAAGCTTTTAGGGATAGTCCACAAGCAATTGAATAACAATAACTATATAGTACTTAAGGTCCTGAAGTGGACTTATTTATCAACTAAGACCTAGAACTAAGTCCAGGGGATAAATGTAAATCAAAGTTCAATACATTTTCACATTCGGTACTGTCCATTCAAACTTTCGATTTTAGTAACAAGGACACCAAAAAAGATTAGTGATAATCACTTGGGAGCAGTATCAGTAATGCCTCTGTGTCTCTCAGAGCTTGTTAAAGCGCCTCCAGCTACTTTGTTGGGACGATTGTGTCTTTCGTCTTCCGTCCAGTTTTCGGTGGGCCTGATGGCCTGTAAAGAGGTTGTTTGTTCCTCTGCTTCCTTATCAGTGTTTAGACGTAGCCAAAAACTTTTGTTAAATTGAATTACTGTGGCACCGGTGGGCGTTAAGGAAATGTTACAATCAACAAAGATACAAAAGTGGATGGTAGGTATTAAAAGACTGATTACCCCAGATATAGAGGAACCAAAGTTAGATCTGGCATGACACAGAGTTAGCTATGGAATTATGTAGAGAGGCCAGCATTAGATATGATATAGAGGCTCAGAGTTAGGTGTGACATGACATAGAGATTTCAACCGGGAGATCCACACCTCCAAAAACAAACACAAGATCTTCCTATTTCACATAGAGGAGTTTCCAGTAGAAGCAGAAGAAACCAGTTCTTAAATTCCTGGTCCAATCAGGGAATACTTGAGGGTATTTAGTTCAGCCTCTCCCAGAGACCTCTGCTAGGTTATAGCAGTCACTCAGTAAATTCTTCCCTATCTAATCCTGTTGGACCCTAAACCCTGAACCTGACTGCCTCTATCCTTGAGTTCCAGTCCATACTTACTTGTTTCTGCCGTGGAGTTCTTGTCTCAACCTGTTGGCTCATTTCTTAATTTCCAATCCATTCTCAGCCTATGTCTACCCTGGAGCTATTATCTCTCAATCTGTTGGCTCTTTTCCAGAAGTTCCAGTTTAGAACTTGACCGATCCTATCAAACTCCTGTCAAAAGTTCTGTTGCATTTAGTCTGGGTCAAGACCCCTGGTCTTGTGTTGTTTTCTAGACTCCTACCTCAGGCAAGCCTGTTTACAGTCGAGAAGGTTTAGCTTCCAGCTGTTGCTAATCACAATTGACAAAGCACAGCTCGGCGCCAGGTACACCCTGACAATAAATGTGTCAATTAAATCATAAGCTGAAAGTGGTCAGTAAATTTGATTCAACACAGGACTAATCAAGGAACAAATATACTTTCTGTGTATCACACATCCCATCACTTCTCTTCTACAGAGCTGTCACCGGATAATTCACACAAGGTGTCTACATTACACACTAAAGCTGATGAGAGATCTCTGCTTTCTGGATTCTGCAGTCTGTCTCTTCTAGGGGCTGTCTCAGCCCAGCACCACTTCATTGACTGGCTACATCAAACAGCTTACAACCTGTGTAGCCATGTCTCTACCCTCATTATAAATTAGCTTTATATAAAAAGGCTACAATAACTAATAGGATTGGCAATAATCAGAAGAGTAGTGACATGGTATGAGATTGTAGAGGTTCAAGAATAAGTTGACAGGTCAACAAGGACTGGGAAAAGAACAAGACATGTGGAATGGTATAACCTAGAGGAGTCGTGGAGATAGTGAATGAAGGACCTTGGTGCCAACTCACTCCGTGCCACCCTCCCCTCCATCCCTGTGCCATTAGCAAAAACACACCTATCTAAAGCAAGTCCCTTCCCCCAAGACCACCTCTTCAAACTTCCCCCCTCCAATAGTAACTCTCCACACCAAGACCCCTTTCCAAAGCATAACTTCTTAAAAGACCCCTTCCCTATTCATATCCCCTCCACAAGACTCTTTCCCATAACTGGTCCCCACCCCTTACCTTCTTTGTTGCTCCGGTGGCACCTCCAGAGTGGTCAGTCACTCCTGTGATCTAGCACTGGCACATGCACGGGTCCCCAGTGCAGGTGACATTGTGACATCATAAAGCACCATCATAAATCCATCATTCATAGGATTCACCATAAAGTGACATCCACAGGAAGCACCAACAAATTAAAGTGACTCCAAGAACAAACAACAATGACTTTAGAGGTAGAGGTTAACTTGTCCCCAACATAGGATATATTGACACAAGTACAATTTGGTCATTATGGATAATGTTAAAAAAGTTTCACTCGACGAACTAATGTCTATTTCCAATTTTATATATTTCAATTATTCTCACAGTAGTCATCATATTGGTTAAAGCTAATAACAAGGGTCTTCTTGTGTTCATTCACAGCACCATCTCTCCAAGACAGCTCGGCATCTTTACAGATCTGACAGCTGTCATGAATCACCCAGGGGCCATATTGGATTTGGTGTGAACTATGCTGGGGCCATTTTGTGACTGGCAGCAGTGGCCATTTTGGGCTGGATTATCTTACACATGCTGTTGCCATGTGGAAGAACAAAAGGTTTGGGTTGTGGTGATAATATGTTAGTGTTATATTGTATATTGTATTATGGAGTGATAGCTATGTTTTAATTAGTCAACCATCCCCCAGTAGATAAACACTGAGGCAGGAGCTGAGCCAAATGGGTTTATCCTAATCAAGATAAACCTCACAGGGTGTCGCCAGAACCTAAACAAAGAGATTTGCCAGACAGCCAGGCACCTAGATAACAATGGGGGGGCCTAGGAGCAAACAGGAAGTTTCCCCTGGGACCGCCTGGGTCAGAATGAGCTTGGTTGCCACGCCTGGGGTTGGCCCAGGGGAGGGGTCTGGTGGTTCCCATAGCCTCCCTCTACTACATTGGACAGAGGTAATTAGGTTACTGTAGAGGTTATCCTATTGGCCAGAGAGAGGGGGATGAGGGTTTGACTAAAGGTAGCCACTCCCTATAATGTGTTGTGCAAGGTTTTAAATATGCTGTTCTAAAATAAAACTTGGTTCATAATTTTCATCAAGACTTTGTGTGCAGATGTATTATTTACCCAGGGACATATGCTTGCAGTAAGATTCGTCAGACTTACTGTCAATATTGCTCAGTCTAAACCAAGGGCTGAGACATGATGTTCCTGTACTCAAAGCTACTCCAAGGTCCAGAGTAACCCAAATCAAGTCAGCAGACCCCAGCCAGAGAGTGGGTCGTGATAACAGCCTTTAGCAACTTCCACCTTAGAGAACATTTCAAATAAACGTAGTAATGATATAAGTGGTAGGATATTGTTACATTAATCCTGACCTGGAAACCTAAGGAAAAATAAGCCCATTTAGTATGCCAATTGTATCTTCCCTTTAAGATTAAGCCATTCACAGATCACACAGCCACTGTTTCGTACAAGAATCTGTTCTACATCGTAATCAGCAACATTTTATCTAGACCACGAACTAGCATTTCTGGGATATTCATACTGTTTTTTACACTATGCCAATACAGAAATTAAAGGATCACTGTACAAATATGACCAAATATAAATGTTTAGAAATAGAGTCAGACAGAGTATAATTAATTAGGGAAAATGTTTATTTATAAAAAAATATGTATTGGCTACTCCCTGGAGGCATCCATGTTATTTTGGTAATGGTGTGAGAGGGACACTTACATTTCTGCAGGACCAAAGCTTGCAGTTATTGTTAAGAGCTTCCTGCTTTTAAGCATCAGCAGGGGGAAGGGGTGGCATTCTAAATTATACAATTATTTTAAAAAGTTACCTCCCATTTTCACTTTTATAGAGAAGTAGCTTCTGGCTTCCAGTCTACTCGGTGTCACTGATCCTATCTTATCTATTCGATTCAATATTTTGATACCAGATTTTACGTAACATATTGTCCCAGTCTATCTTCATTAGCCTCTTCTAGACCAATAGCTATGAATGTCCTGATGTCAACTCTTTTCTATCAGTTTGTATAAACATACAAACATTCTGGAGTGGGTTGCCAGTACCTTCTCCAGTCGACCACAATTGTCCAACCTCTCTACTATGACCTGCCCACCATGGGTGACCATACATGGTATAGCTCACAGCTTCATTGAGGAACACAAGGCACAAGGGGATTAGATCATCCCAAAAAAATTATATTACATCAACACCAGGATGATTTAGGTCCATTCCACATCATTTCAACGAGGTCATGTCACCCTTTGTCTCGGATTTTGATTAAACTTGGTGTACACCCTTCCCTTATGGTTGAAAGAAACCCCCTTAAGTTATTTCCCTCTATCTCAAACGGTTTTAATTTTATAGCACTCAAAAGTTTTTATAAATGCCAAAAAAATGTATAAATGTACTCGTAGCTTCGTGTTTTTTTTTGTGGAAAAACTAGGTTTAGAAAACCTGAATTTTCAGCGTGTGGACATGATGGAACCTAAAGTTTTTAATGTTGAAAACTATTGCAAAGACATGATCTTTCTTGACAAAGAAAAAAAATATGTTTTTTTTTATTCCTTGTAACGAAGATTTTGTGTTTTTTGGACATCGTGGGGAAAAATTGCCATTTTGTACTACTTTCCTACAATCCTTAGCTGTAATAGAAAAAAATGAACGAAACAAGGTTGTTCATCTTAAAAATTAACATAATATTGGTTATTATAGTTTTTTTTTTAATTGCAGACTTGTTTTTAGTTTTGGGGTATTTAAAATAATGAAAATTGGCTATCGGGAAATCCACAAAAAAAATTCGGTCAGAAACTTTAAATGCTGTCAAGTAAGGTAATAAGACCTAGTAAGAATAATATTAAAATAATTTTAAATTATGTATTCTATTCAATTATTCAACATTACATGATCCCCAATTTGTTTTTCAGAATATTATTGCATACAAAGACATGTCTATCTTACAAAAGAAAACAAAAAAAAAAATAAAGATGTTTGCGTGCCATCTTGAAATAACGGATGCATGGAGACTTTTTAATATTCATTATAAATATATTGAGGCGTAATTCACAATGAAGCAGTTTTATGACAGCAGATAGATTAATAACAATAAGGACAACAATAAAACTTAAGTAAAAAATTACCACAGACTATGCTATTATCACAGTTGATTACCTTACAAGTTTAATGGTCCTCAGTTTCTTTGCTGTAGCCTCAGTATCACCTGTAAGTTTTCCACTTTTTCTTCCATCAACGCCATACACTCATTGGGAAAGAAGTATCTTCTGCCAGTTTTGTCTGTGGGGGTTGTACAATACCGAGCATATCAGGAAATAGTATTGCGCAAAAATCGTCACGGCTAGGCCAGCAGAATGAAGATGAAGGTCTATTTGGATGAAGACATTTTTACAAAAGCATCTCCTTCGTCTTGATTAGTCTCCAATATCATTCCAAAGTACCACATATAACCATACTTGCAAGCAACAAAACATCCAGGACACAGATCATCAGCATTCACAGGAAGTTTGGGGAGACTCCTCGTTCTTCTTGCTTCAATTGTGCTTGTAGAATTGAGAATAGATACAATATAGAAAGAATGGGTGGCTCTAGGTATAAATAAA
Organism: Discoglossus pictus; assembly: GCA_027410445.1. NCBI lineage: Eukaryota > Metazoa > Chordata > Amphibia > Anura > Alytidae > Discoglossus > Discoglossus pictus. The sequence goes on from CM050176.1 coordinate 56,940,866, forward strand.
TACTGGGAGTGAAACAAGGGGTGCTACTTGAGGATATTATTGACTAAGTAACAAACAAAGGGAGGACAGAACAGATATCCTTTAGAGATTGAAGTGCACACCCTCTGCCCAAATAACAATATAGAGCAGCAGAAAGTACTAAAACTTAACGTTTATTAATATAATGTAAAACTGGATATTAAAATATAGGTTAAAATGTGGAAATTCTGACAAGATAAAGTAAGTAGGGATAGTATGAATTATGCTGGACTCTTAGAAATTAACTGGAATATATGAGACTGTTGAATATACCCTAAATCCCTTGATATACTTAAGGAAATCCCCCAAATATGGGATAATAGTGTAATACTGTAATATTAGTAAGCAGCAGAAACAAAGGTCCATAAATTAGACTTCTGTGTTTGCACTTCTATGTTTGTTGCACCTATTAAAGTGTCTAGTGCTATTGATAGGGAATATAGTGGTATACCATTAGTATACAATTGAGCTTCTTAGAGAATTAATATTGCACTGTGATAAAGTGGCTAGTGCTCATATAGGAAAATTAATAATAATAAATAAATGGTAATAAATACAACCAGTGATAATCAATGCCGTGACAAATAAAGTGCAAGTGCTGCGTGAGGTTCAGGGATAATGGCCAGTCTTGTATTTAAACAGTAAAGAGTCCAGTACTTGAATACTGTAACAATATTATATTCCTCTACTTAAACTTAGGAGCTAGGGGTTATACTATCTGATACCATATATTTTGTTATCTTCATTAGTAATTTGTAGAAAGGTATCGATAGTATAAATATGATTAAATGATCTGGATGTTCTCAATAATAATGAAACGCCAGAGCTCCTAAACTACCCGCGTGTCGTCCATGCGTCTACGTGATGACGTCATAGAACAGCGACGCGGCGTAGTGCGTGCAACCCGAAGCACGTTTCTGAATATTTCATCAGGAGTTACCGACAGGGTGTCAGACAGGCTATTTATGCTCATTGGTTGGCATAGCAACCTTGAGAGCTCGTGGAGTAGCTTTGTATAAATAAAATTAAGTTCAAATGGGTTAAAATATAACTGTACACTGGTGGGAAGTAAATGAAGTGTGGAGAATCGATTATGTTGAGAATAGCCTATATGAACATTATGGTCAAGCTATTGCTGATATAGAGAAAGAACATGTGTGTTATGGAATACAACATTAACTATTGAAAATACTTATAAGGTGCAAAGTAATATGACATACAATTGTAATGAATGAGATATCTCAGTGTGCATGAACACTATTGTTAAACAATATGGCATAAGAAGGAGGAAATAAGAAAAGATATATCTATCTTGATGAATATATGTAATGATTAATTATATGACAGGATCTAATTTGGTACAATTTGCACATTATTCTTTTCACTATAATAGTGTTTGGAAATATATTAAATTGTTCCAAATAGCTTATTGAACATAAGTAGTTTATAGATTGTAAACCACATAAATTGTTCATCTTTTTCCTTTATCTCTTAAAGTATTACATGGGAGATATAGGGAAGATAGATCCAAGGAAAGTTAATTTCCCCAATGTACCCCATTTAATCCACGTCATAGCATATTATGATATGTTCATGGTGTATGGATTGCCTTTATAATTAAATAAATGGTGTAAAGGTAAATCCATCATTGAGGCCCCACGGTTTTTTGGTTTTCAATGTAAAGATCCAGTAGGCCTCCTTTTTTAATAATTCCTTATCAATGTTTCCCCTTCTGATATTGTGTTTGATGCCATCAATGGCTATAAACGTTATATTTTTAAGGTCTCCATTATGTTGAGAATTAACATGGTTAGCCACTGGTGTGTCATATTCTTTAGTGATGCTGTATACATGTTCTAATATTCTCTGTCTGAATTCTCTACTGGTTTTCCCTACGTATTTCATACCACATTTGCAAAGCATCAAATATATAACTCCTACCGTTTTACATGTTATTAATTGTTGGATCTTAAAATTTCCCAATCCCTCCTTGTGGGGAAATGTTTTAGTGGTAGTTACAAATTTGCATGCTTTGCATGATAGGCATTTGAAGCAGCCCTTTGTTCTATTGAGCCAAGTATTATTTTTAATCCCTTCTAGGTGACTTTTAGATAGCATATCTCTCAGGTTAGTTGATCTTCGGCTGGTGATTTGGGCCCGATTGCTTAAAAATGGTCTCAGATCTTCATCATCTAGAAGAATCTTCCAGTTGTCATTGAGTATTCTTCTAATTTCATGCCATTTACCATTGTAAGTGCCTATGCACCTAACCATTTCATCTTGTTCTTTATTTTTGTTAGATAGTAGTGAATCTCTATCTACTGTCCTTGCTCTTTGATATGCTCTCTTTAGGGGTTTGTTTTTATATCCCCTCTCCTTAAACCGGTTTTGTAATTCTCTGGCTTCAATCTCAAAGTTGGTTTGACTGGAGCAGTTTCTTTTAAATCTTAAATACTGCCCTACTGGTATCCCATCAATTAATGATTTGGGATGGCTGCTATCCGCTTGCAACAAACTATTCGTGGCTGTAGGTTTCCTATATGTGGTTGTTTGTAATTTACCATCATCTAGTTTTGTAATTTTCAAATCTAAAAAAGTAATTTCATTCTCACTCACTTCTGAGGTTAAATAGAGTCCCATATTATTTTCATTGAGTATTTCAATGAAAGTTTTTAAGTCTTTTTGATTCCCATTCCACACTAACAAGATATCATCGATGAATCTTATCCACAGTTCAATGTACTGAGTGTAGTAGTCCAATTGGTCAGTGAAGACTACTTGCTCTTCCCACCAGCCTAAATATAAATTGGCATATGTGGGGGCACATGCTGTGCCCATAGCTGTGCCACATATTTGCTGGTAAAACTTATTGAGAAAGACAAAGTAGTTATGCGTTAATATGAACTCCAGTAATTCAAGTATGAATTTGTTATGATTAAGATATTGAGTACCTCTTTTAGACAAAAAATAATTGACTGCTTCTATACCTCTTGGATGTTGTATATTTGTGTATAGAGACTCAACGTCTAATGAAACCAAAAGTGCTTTATTACTGACTGAGATGTCATTTAATTTCAGTAGAACATCTTTTGTGTCTTTTACATGTGATGCCAATGTAAACACAAATTCTTGTAACATGGAGTCCACATATTTGCTGGGATTTTCTGTAACACTCTCTATGCCTGACACAATTGGTCTACCTGGAGGTTTTATAGGATTCTTGTGTATCTTTGGAATGGTGTAAAAAGTGGCTATTTTTGGGTTCGGATTTAAAAGGAAGTCAAACTCAGATTTACAAATAGCTTTGATGTTTAAACCACTCGTAAGAATGTTTTTAAGCTCCTCAATGAAATCATCAGTTGGATCTTTTTCTAGTTTTTTGTAACTTTTTTGATCTTTCAGGAGTCTTTCACATTCTAGAATGTAGTCAATTTTGTCAAGTATAACTATGTTACCTCCCTTGTCTGAGTTTCTGATAATGATATTATTATCTTGTTGTAGTTGTTTTAATGCCAATCTTTCAGATTTAGTCAAATTATGGTTGACATTACTCTTGTTAGACATATTAGTCATATCACAAACCACATTGTTTACAAATAGCTCTATACTGGGACTTATGCTGAAAGGTGGTGTATATTTACTTTTTGGTTTGAAGGCAGAGTAGGGACCAGTAGACTGAAATTCTTCGTTTTCTGCTAATAAACTTTCAAGACTTCTCAAAGTCTTAGAATGCATTGTTTCTATTTGACTTTTGTTCTTCTTTTTAGAAAAAAACTTCTTTAAAGCCAATTTCCTGGCGAATAAATGAATATCCTTTACCCATTCAAAGAGGTTGAAATCCCCTGTAGGTGAAAAGTTTAGGCCTTTTTTGAGAACTGCTAGATGTTCATTTGATAGAATTGTGGTTGATAGGTTAAAAATTTGTAAAGAGTCTAGTTCTTCCGTACTCTCTTTTGTTGGGGTTTGTAAGTGTCTTGATTTTTTCTTACCCCTCCTGATCTTATTCTTTGATCTAAAAAAGTTTTGGTTGGTCTTTTTACCAATAAGGGGTTAGTTAATCCTGACGTGTCATTTGTTTCCAAGTCAGACCATTCTGATTCAGATGTAGTGTTGTCTACATGTGTTCTTGGAATGAATTGTTTTCTAGATCTTCTAAAGATATTGCCACTTTGGAAGTCATTTAAATCCCTCTGGAATTTCTTTTGTTTCCTATCAACCAACATTTTTTAAAATTTTTCTATATCTCTTTGTAGTTTATTTTCTAATTCAATAAAGTTGGGGTCTGTATTGTATTCTCTTATTTTTTCCACTTCTTTTTTCAATTTTGGATCTATTTCCTTGAATTGTGATTGTTCCCATTCTAAAATTAGACTCATGAGTTCCTTGGAACATCTTAACAATACAGAATCCCATTTCTTTACAAATTCCTCTGGTAGGCCTTGAATTGTGGGGAATAAATTGATGCGTAAACCTCTGGGTACTAAATTGTTCGCCAGATAGTTCTCCAAACTTTCTATTTCCCACCATATTCTATATTGTTGTTTATATAATTTATTCAGTTCAAAGAACTGATTCTTTAATATGGGCTCTTTATGTTGACCCAGATTTGAATCTTTATTGAATATACTTTTGGCTTCATTTAGCCAACTTTCTTGGTTCCAATTCTGGAACAAGAATCCTGTTACAGGTTCCATATTTTTTAGTATATAATTGTATATTCAGATACCGAGCTTAACACCTCAGATAGAACTTAGTTCAAGGAATGATAATAGATACAATATAGAAAGAATGGGTGGCTCTAGGTATAAATAAATACTGGGAGTGAAACAAGGGGTGCTACTTGAGGATATTATTGACTAAGTAACAAACAAAGGGAGGACAGAACAGATATCCTTTAGAGATTGAAGTGCACACCCTCTGCCCAAATAACAATATAGAGCAGCAGAAAGTACTAAAACTTAACGTTTATTAATATAATGTAAAACTGGATATTAAAATATAGGTTAAAATGTGGAAATTCTGACAAGATAAAGTAAGTAGGGATAGTATGAATTATGCTGGACTCTTAGAAATTAACTGGAATATATAAGACTGTTGAATATACCCTAAATCCCTTGATATACTTAATGAAATCCCCCAAATATGGGATAATAGTGTAATACTGTAATATTGGTAAGCAGCAGAAACAAAGGTCCATAAATTAGACTTCTGTGTTTGCACTTCTATGTTTGTTGCACCTATTAAAGTGTCTAGTGCTATTGATAGGGAATATAGTGGTATACCATTAGCTTCTTAGAGAATTAATATTGCACTGTGATAAAGTGGCTAGTGCTCATATAGGAAAATTAATAATAATAAATAAATGGTAATAAATACAACCAGTGATAATCAATGCCGTGACAAATAAAGTGCAAGTGCTGCGTGAGGTTCAGGGATAATGGCCAGTCTTGTATTTAAACAGTAAAGAGTCCAGTACTTGAATACTGTAACAATATTATATTCCTCTACTTAAACTTAGGAGCTAGGGGTTATACTATCTGATACCATATATTTTGTTATCTTCATTAGTAATTTGTAGAAAGGTATCGATAGTATAAATATGATTAAATGATCTGGATGTTCTCAATAATAATGAAACGCCAGAGCTCCTAAACTACCCGCGTGTCGTCCATGCGTCTACGTGATGACGTCATAGAACGGCGACGCGGCGTAGTGCGTGCAACCCGACGCACGTTTCTGAATATTTCATCAGGAGTTACCGACAGGGTGTCAGACAGGCTATTTATGCTCATTGGTTGGCATAGCAACCTTGAGAGCTCGTGGAGTAGCTTTGTATAAATAAAATTAAGTTCAAATGGGTTAAAATATAACTGTACACTGGTGGGAAGTAAATGAAGTGTGGAGAATCGATTATGTTGAGAATAGCCTATATGAACATTATGGTCAAGCTATTGCTGATATAGAGAAAGAACATGTGTGTTATGGAATACAACATTAACTATTGAAAATACTTATAAGGTGCAAAGTAATATGACATACAATTGTAATGAATGAGATATCTCAGTGTGCATGAACACTATTGTTAAACAATATGGCATAAGAAGGAGGAAATAAGAAAAGATATATCTATCTTGATGAATATATGTAATGATTAATTATATGACAGGATCTAATTTGGTACAATTTGCACATTATTCTTTTCACTATAATAGTGTTTGGAAATATATTAAATTGTTCCAAATAGCTTATTGAACATAAGTAGTTTATAGATTGTAAACCACATAAGTTGTTCATCTTTTTCCTTTATCTCTTAAAGTATTACATGGGAGATATAGGGAAGATAGATCCAAGGAAAGTTAATTTCCCCAATGTACCCCATTTAATCCACGTCATAGCATATTATGATATGTTCATGGTGTATGGATTGCCTTTATAATTAAATAAATGGTGTAAAGGTAAATCCATCATTGAGGCCCCACGTTTTTTTGGTTTTCAATGTAAAGATCCAGTAGGCCTCCTTTTTTAATAATTCTTTATCAATGTTTCCCCTTCTGATATTGTGTTTGATGCCATCAATGGCTATAAACGTTATATTTTTAAGGTCTCCATTATGTTGAGAATTAACATGGTTAGCCACTGGTGTGTCATATTCTTTAGTGATGCTGTATACATGTTCTAATATTCTCCGTCTGAATTCTCTACTGGTTTTCCCTACGTATTTCATACCACATTTGCAAAGCATCAAATATATAACTCCTACCGTTTTACATGTTATTAATTGTTGGATCTTAAAATTTCCCAATCCCTCCTTGTGGGGAAATGTTTTAGTGGTAGTTACAAATTTGCATGCTTTGCATGATAGGCATTTGAAGCAGCCCTTTGTTCTATTGAGCCAAGTATTATTTTTAATCCCTTCTAGGTGACTTTTAGATAGCATATCTCTCAGGTTAGTTGATCTTCGGCTGGTGATTTGGGCCCGATTGCTTAAAAATGGTCTCAGATCTTCATCATCTAGAAGAATCTTCCAGTTGTCATTGAGTATTCTTCTAATTTCATGCCATTTACCATTGTAAGTGCCTATGCACCTAACCATTTCATCTTGTTCTTTATTTTTGTTAGATAGTAGTGAATCTCTATCTACTGTCCTTGCTCTTTGATATGCTCTCTTTAGGGGTTTGTTTTTATATCCCCTCTCCTTAAACCGGTTTTGTAATTCTCTGGCTTCAATCTCAAAGTTGGTTTGACTGGAGCAGTTTCTTTTGATTCTTAAATACTGCCCTACTGGTATCCCATCAATTAATGATTTGGGATGGCTGCTATCCGCTTGCAACAAACTATTCGTGGCTGTAGGTTTCCTATATGTGGTTGTTTGTAATTTACCATCATCTAGTTTTGTAATTTTCAAATCTAAAAAAGTAATTTCATTCTCACTCACTTCTGAGGTTAAATAGAGTCCCATATTATTTTCATTGAGTATTTCAATGAAAGTTTTTAAGTCTTTTTGATTCCCATTCCACACTAACAAGATATCATCGATGAATCTTATCCACAGTTCAATGTACTGAGTGTAGTAGTCCAATTGGTCAGTGAAGACTACTTGCTCTTCCCACCAGCCTAAATATAAATTGGCATATGTGGGGGCACATGCTGTGCCCATAGCTGTGCCACATATTTGCTGGTAAAACTTATTGAGAAAGACAAAGTAGTTATGCGTTAATATGAACTCCAGTAATTCAAGTATGAATTTGTTATGATTAAGATATTGAGTACCTCTTTTAGACAAAAAATAATTGACTGCTTCTATACCTCTTGGATGTTGTATATTTGTGTATAGAGACTCAACGTCTAATGAAACCAAAAGTGCTTTATTACTGACTGAGATGTCATTTAATTTCAGTAGAACATCTTTTGTGTCTTTTACATGTGATGCCAATGTAAACACAAATTCTTGTAACATGGAGTCCACATATTTGCTGGGATTTTCTGTAACACTCTCTATGCCTGACACAATTGGTCTACCTGGAGGTTTTATAGGATTCTTGTGTATCTTTGGAATGGTGTAAAAAGTGGCTATTTTTGGGTTCGGATTTAAAAGGAAGTCAAACTCAGATTTACAAATAGCTTTGATGTTTAAACCACTCGTAAGAATGTTTTTAAGCTCCTCAATGAAATCATCAGTTGGATCTTTTTCTAGTTTTTTGTAACTTTTTTGATCTTTCAGGAGTCTTTCACATTCTAGAATGTAGTCAATTTTGTCAAGTATAACTATGTTACCTCCCTTGTCTGAGTTTCTGATAATGATATTATTATCTTGTTGTAGTTGTTTTAATGCCAATCTTTCAGATTTAGTCAAATTATGGTTGACATTACTCTTGTTAGACATATTAGTCATATCACAAACCACATTGTTTACAAATAGCTCTATACTGGGACTTATGCTGAAAGGTGGTGTATATTTACTTTTTGGTTTGCAGGACAAAGTATAATAATAAACTTTCAAGACTTCTCAAAGTCTTAGAATGCATTGGTTCTATTTGACTTTTGTTCTTCTTTTTAGAAAAAAACTTCTTTAAAGCCAATTTCCTGGCGAATAAATGAATATCCTTTACCCATTCAAAGAGGTTGAAATCCCCTGTAGGTGAAAAGTTTAGGCCTTTTTTGAGAACTACTAGATGTTCATTTGATAGAATTGTCAGAATTTCCACATTTTAACCTATATTTTAATATCCAGTTTTACATTATATTAATAAACGTTAAGTTTTAGTACTTTCTGCTGCTCTATATTGTTATTTGGGCAGAGGGTGTGCACTTCAATCTCTAAAGGATATCTGTTCTGTCCTCCCTTTGTTTGTTACTTAGTCAATAATATCCTCAAGTAGCACCTCTTGTTTCACTCCCAGTATTTATTTATACCTAGAGCCACCCATTCTTTCTATATTGTATCTATTATCATTCCTTGAACTAAGTTCTATCTGAGGTGTTAAGCTCGGTATCTGAATATACAATTATATACTAAAAAATATGGAACCTGTAACAGGATTCTTGTTCCAAAATTGGAACCAAGAAAGTTGGCTAAATGAAGCCAAAAGTATATTCAATAAAGATTCAAATCTGGGTCAACATAAAGAGCCCATATTAAAGAATCAGTTCTTTGAACTGAATAAATTATATAAACAACAATATAGAATATGGTGGGAAATAGCAAGTTTGGAGAACTATCTGGCGAACAATTTAGTACCCAGAGGTTTACGCATCAATTTATTCCCCACAATTCAAGGCCTACCAGAGGAATTTGTAAAGAAATGGGATTCTGTATTGTTAAGATGTTCCAAGGAACTCATGAGTCTAATTTTAGAATGGGAACAATCACAATTCAAGGAAATAGATCCAAAATTGAAAAAAGAAGTGGAAAAAATAAGAGAATACAATACAGACCCCAACTTTATTGAATTAGAAAATAAACTACAAAGAGATATAGAAAATTTTAAAAAAATGTTGGTTGATAGGAAACAAAAGAAATTCCAGAGGGATTTAAATGACTTCCAACGTGGCAATATCTTTAGAAGATCTAGAAAACAATTCATTCCAAGAACACATGTAGACAACACTACATCTGAATCAGAATGGTCTGACTTGGAAACAAATGACACGTCAGGATTAACAAACCCTTATTGGTAAAAAGACCAACCAAAACTTTTTTAGATCAAAGAATAAGATCAGGAGGGGTAAGAAAAAATCAAGACACTTACAAACCCCAACAAAAGAGAGTACGGAAGAACTAGACTCTTTACAAATTTTTAACCTATCAACCACAATTCTATCAAATGAACATCTAGCAGTTCTCAAAAAAGGCCTAAACTTTTCACCTACAGGGGATTTCAACCTCTTTGAATGGGTAAAGGATATTCATTTATTCGCCAGGAAATTGGCTTTAAAGAAGTTTTTTCCTAAAAAGAAGAACAAAAGTCAAATAGAACCAATGCATTCTAAGACTTTGAGAAGTCTTGAAAGTTTATTAGCAGAAAACGAAGAATTTCAGTCTACTGGTCCCTACTCTGCCTTCAAACCAAAAAGTAAATATACACCACCTTTCAGCATAAGTCCCAGTATAGAGCTATTTGTAAACAATGTTTTGACTAAATCTGAAAGATTGGCATTAAAACAACTACAACAAGATAATAATATCATTATCAGAAACTCAGACAAGGGAGGTAACATAGTTATACTTGACAAAATTGACTACATTCTAGAATGTGAAAGACTCCTGAAAGATCAAAAAAGTTACAAAAAACTAGAAAAAGATCCAACTGATGATTTCATTGAGGAGCTTAAAAACATTCTTACGAGTGGTTTAAACATCAAAGCTATTTGTAAATCTGAGTTTGACTTCCTTTTAAATCCGAACCCAAAAATAGCCACTTTTTACACCATTCCAAAGATACACAAGAATCCTATAAAACCTCCAGGTAGACCAATTGTGTCAGGCATAGAGAGTGTTACAGAAAATCCCAGCAAATATGTGGACTCCATGTTACAAGAATTTGTGTTTACATTGGCATCACATGTAAAAGACACAAAAGATGTTCTACTGAAATTAAATGACATCTCAGTCAGTAATAAAGCACTTTTGGTTTCATTAGACGTTGAGTCTCTATACACAAATATACAACATCCAAGAGGTATAGAAGCAGTCAATTATTTTTTGTCTAAAAGAGGTACTCAATATCTTAATCATAACAAATTCATACTTGAATTACTGGAGTTCATATTAACGCATAACTACTTTGTCTTTCTCAATAAGTTTTACCAGCAAATATGTGGCACAGCTATGGGCACAGCATGTGCCCCCACATATGCCAATTTATATTTAGGCTGGTGGGAAGAGCAAGTAGTCTTCACTGACCAATTGGACTACTACACTCAGTACATTGAACTGTGGATAAGATTCATCGATGATATCTTGTTAGTGTGGAATGGGAATCAAAAAGACTTAAAAACTTTCATTGAAATACTCAATGAAAATAATATGGGACTCTATTTAACCTCAGAAGTGAGTGAGAATGAAATTACTTTTTTAGATTTGAAAATTACAAAACTAGATGATGGTAAATTACAAACAACCACATATAGGAAACCTACAGCCACGAATAGTTTGTTGCAAGCGGATAGCAGCCATCCCAAATCATTAATTGATGGGATACCAGTAGGGCAGTATTTAAGATTTAAAAGAAACTGCTCCAGTCAAACCAACTTTGAGATTGAAGCCAGAGAATTACAAAACCGGTTTAAGGAGAGGGGATATAAAAACAAACCCCTAAAGAGAGCATATCAAAGAGCAAGGACAGTAGATAGAGATTCACTACTATCTAACAAAAATAAAGAACAAGATGAAATGGTTAGGTGCATAGGCACTTACAATGGTAAATGGCATGAAATTAGAAGAATACTCAATGACAACTGGAAGATTCTTCTAGATGATGAAGATCTGAGACCATTTTTAAGCAATCGGGCCCAAATCACCAGCCGAAGATCAACTAACCTGAGAGATATGCTATCTAAAAGTCACCTAGAAGGGATTAAAAATAATACTTGGCTCAATAGAACAAAGGGCTGCTTCAAATGCCTATCATGCAAAGCATGCAAATTTGTAACTACCACTAAAACATTTCCCCACAAGGAGGGATTGGGACATTTTAAGATCCAACAATTAATAACATGTAAAACGGTAGGAGTTATATATTTGATGCTTTGCAAATGTGGTATGAAATACGTAGGGAAAACCAGTAGAGAATTCAGACGGAGAATATTAGAACATGTATACAGCATCACTAAAGAATATGACACACCAGTGGCTAACCATGTTAATTCTCAACATAATGGAGACCTTAAAAATATAACGTTTATAGCCATTGATGGCATCAAACACAATATCAGAAGGGGAAACATTGATAAGGAATTATTAAAAAAGGAGGCCTACTGGATCTTTACATTGAAAACCAAAAAACCGTGGGGCCTCAATGATGGATTTACCTTTACACCATTTATTTAATTATAAAGGCAATCCATACACCATGAACATATCATAATATGCTATGACGTGGATTAAATGGGGTACATTGGGGAAATTAACTTTCCTTGGATCTATCTTCCCTATATCTCCCATGTAATACTTTAAGAGATAAAGGAAAAATATGAACAACTTATGTGGTTTACAATCTATAAACTACTTATGTTCAATAAGCTATTTGGAACAATTTAATATATTTCCAAACACTATTATAGTGAAAAGAATAATGTGCAAATTGTACCAAATTAGATCCTGTCATATAATTAATCATTACATATATTCATCAAGATAGATATATCTTTTCTTATTTCCTCCTTCTTATGCCATATTGTTTAACAATAGTGTTCATGCACACTGAGATATCTCATTCATTACAATTGTATGTCATATTACTTTGCACCTTATAAGTATTTTCAATAGTTAATGTTGTATTCCATAACACACATGTTCTTTCTCTATATCAGCAATAGCTTGACCATAATGTTCATATAGGCTATTCTCAACATAATCGATTCTCCACACTTCATTTACTTCCCACCAGTGTACAGTTATATTTTAACCCATTTGAACTTAATTTTATTTATACAAAGCTACTCCACGAGCTCTCAAGGTTGCTATGCCAACCAATGAGCATAAATAGCCTGTCTGACACCCTGTCGGTAACTCCTGATGAAATATTCAGAAACGTGCTTCGGGTTGCACGCACTACGCCGCGTCGCTGTTCTATGACGTCATCACGTAGACGCATGGACGACACGCGGGTAGTTTAGGAGCTCTGGCGTTTCATTATTATTGAGAACATCCAGATCATTTAATCATATTTATACTATCGATACCTTTCTACAAATTACTAATGAAGATAACAAAATATATGGTATCAGATAGTATAACCCCTAGCTCCTAAGTTTAAGTAGAGGAATATAATATTGTTACAGTATTCAAGTACTGGACTCTTTACTGTTTAAATACAAGACTGGCCATTATCCCTGAACCTCACGCAGCACTTGCACTTTATTTGTCACGGCATTGATTATCACTGGTTGTATTTATTACCATTTATTTATTATTATTAATTTTCCTATATGAGCACTAGCCACTTTATCACAGTGCAATATTAATTCTCTAAGAAGCTCAATTGTATACTAATGGTATACCACTATATTCCCTATCAATAGCACTAGACACTTTAATAGGTGCAACAAACATAGAAGTGCAAACACAGAAGTCTAATTTATGGACCTTTGTTTCTGCTGCTTACTAATATTACAGTATTACACTATTATCCCATATTTGGGGGATTTCATTAAGTATATCAAGGGATTTAGGGTATATTCAACAGTCTCATATATTCCAGTTAATTTCTAAGAGGCCAGCATAATTCATACTATCCCTACTTACTTTATCTTGTCAGAATTTCCACATTTTAACCTATATTTTAATATCCAGTTTTACATTATATTAATAAACGTTAAGTTTTAGTACTTTCTGCTGCTCTATATTGTTATTTGGGCAGAGGGTGTGCACTTCAATCTCTAAAGGATATCTGTTCTGTCCTCCCTTTGTTTGTTACTTAGTCAATAATATCCTCAAGTAGCACCCCTTGTTTCACTCCCAGTATTTATTTATACCTAGAGCCACCCATTCTTTCTATATTGTATCTATTATCATTCCTTGAACTAAGTTCTATCTGAGGTGTTAAGCTCGGTATCTGAATATACAATTATATACTAAAAAATATGGAACCTGTAACAGGATTCTTGTTCCAAAATTGGAACCAAGAAAGTTGGCTAAATGAAGCCAAAAGTATATTCAATAAAGATTCAAATCTGGGTCAACATAAAGAGCCCATATTAAAGAATCAGTTCTTTGAACTGAATAAATTATATAAACAACAATATAGAATATGGTGGGAAATAGCAAGTTTGGAGAACTATCTGGCGAACAATTTAGTACCCAGAGGTTTACGCATCAATTTATTCCCCACAATTCAAGGCCTACCAGAGGAATTTGTAAAGAAATGGGATTCTGTATTGTTAAGATGTTCCAAGGAACTCATGAGTCTAATTTTAGAATGGGAACAATCACAATTCAAGGAAATAGATCCAAAATTGAAAAAAGAAGTGGAAAAAATAAGAGAATACAATACAGACCCCAACTTTATTGAATTAGAAAATAAACTACAAAGAGATATAGAAAATTTTAAAAAAATGTTGGTTGATAGGAAACAAAAGAAATTCCAGAGGGATTTAAATGACTTCCAAAGTGGCAATATCTTTAGAAGATCTAGAAAACAATTCATTCCAAGAACACATGTAGACAACACTACATCTGAATCAGAATGGTCTGACTTGGAAACAAATGACACGTCAGGATTAACAAACCCTTATTGGTAAAAAGACCAACCAAAACTTTTTTAGATCAAAGAATAAGATCAGGAGGGGTAAGAAAAAATCAAGACACTTACAAACCCCAACAAAAGAGAGTACGGAAGAACTAGACTCTTTACAAATTTTTAACCTATCAACCACAATTCTATCAAATGAACATCTAGCAGTTCTCAAAAAAGGCCTAAACTTTTCACCTACAGGGGATTTCAACCTCTTTGAATGGGTAAAGGATATTCATTTATTCGCCAGGAAATTGGCTTTAAAGAAGTTTTTTCCTAAAAAGAAGAACAAAAGTCAAATAGAACCAATGCATTCTAAGACTTTGAGAAGTCTTGAAAGTTTATTAGCAGAAAACGAAGAATTTCAGTCTACTGGTCCCTACTCTGCCTTCAAACCAAAAAGTAAATATACACCACCTTTCAGCATAAGTCCCAGTATAGAGCTATTTGTAAACAATGTGGTTTGTGATATGACTAATATGTCTAACAAGAGTAATGTCAACCATAATTTGACTAAATCTGAAAGATTGGCATTAAAACAACTACAACAAGATAATAATATCATTATCAGAAACTCAGACAAGGGAGGTAACATAGTTATACTTGACAAAATTGACTACATTCTAGAATGTGAAAGACTCCTGAAAGATCAAAAAAGTTACAAAAAACTAGAAAAAGATCCAACTGATGATTTCATTGAGGAGCTTAAAAACATTCTTACGAGTGGTTTAAACATCAAAGCTATTTGTAAATCTGAGTTTGACTTCCTTTTAAATCCGAACCCAAAAATAGCCACTTTTTACACCATTCCAAAGATACACAAGAATCCTATAAAACCTCCAGGTAGACCAATTGTGTCAGGCATAGAGAGTGTTACAGAAAATCCCAGCAAATATGTGGACTCCATGTTACAAGAATTTGTGTTTACATTGGCATCACATGTAAAAGACACAAAAGATGTTCTACTGAAATTAAATGACATCTCAGTCAGTAATAAAGCACTTTTGGTTTCATTAGACGTTGAGTCTCTATACACAAATATACAACATCCAAGAGGTATAGAAGCAGTCAATTATTTTTTGTCTAAAAGAGGTACTCAATATCTTAATCATAACAAATTCATACTTGAATTACTGGAGTTCATATTAACGCATAACTACTTTGTCTTTCTCAATAAGTTTTACCAGCAAATATGTGGCACAGCTATGGGCACAGCATGTGCCCCCACATATGCCAATTTATATTTAGGCTGGTGGGAAGAGCAAGTAGTCTTCACTGACCAATTGGACTACTACACTCAGTACATTGAACTGTGGATAAGATTCATCGATGATATCTTGTTAGTGTGGAATGGGAATCAAAAAGACTTAAAAACTTTCATTGAAATACTCAATGAAAATAATATGGGACTCTATTTAACCTCAGAAGTGAGTGAGAATGAAATTACTTTTTTAGATTTGAAAATTACAAAACTAGATGATGGTAAATTACAAACAACCACATATAGGAAACCTACAGCCACGAATAGTTTGTTGCAAGCGGATAGCAGCCATCCCAAATCATTAATTGATGGGATACCAGTAGGGCAGTATTTAAGATTTAAAAGAAACTGCTCCAGTCAAACCAACTTTGAGATTGAAGCCAGAGAATTACAAAACCGGTTTAAGGAGAGGGGATATAAAAACAAACCCCTAAAGAGAGCATATCAAAGAGCAAGGACAGTAGATAGAGATTCACTACTATCTAACAAAAATAAAGAACAAGATGAAATGGTTAGGTGCATAGGCACTTACAATGGTAAATGGCATGAAATTAGAAGAATACTCAATGACAACTGGAAGATTCTTCTAGATGATGAAGATCTGAGACCATTTTTAAGCAATCGGGCCCAAATCACCAGCCGAAGATCAACTAACCTGAGAGATATGCTATCTAAAAGTCACCTAGAAGGGATTAAAAATAATACTTGGCTCAATAGAACAAAGGGCTGCTTCAAATGCCTATCATGCAAAGCATGCAAATTTGTAACTACCACTAAAACATTTCCCCACAAGGAGGGATTGGGACATTTTAAGATCCAACAATTAATAACATGTAAAACGGTAGGAGTTATATATTTGATGCTTTGCAAATGTGGTATGAAATACGTAGGGAAAACCAGTAGAGAATTCAGACGGAGAATATTAGAACATGTATACAGCATCACTAAAGAATATGACACACCAGTGGCTAACCATGTTAATTCTCAACATAATGGAGACCTTAAAAATATAACGTTTATAGCCATTGATGGCATCAAACACAATATCAGAAGGGGAAACATTGATAAGGAATTATTAAAAAAGGAGGCCTACTGGATCTTTACATTGAAAACCAAAAAAACGTGGGGCCTCAATGATGGATTTACCTTTACACCATTTATTTAATTATAAAGGCAATCCATACACCATGAACATATCATAATATGCTATGACGTGGATTAAATGGGGTACATTGGGGAAATTAACTTTCCTTGGATCTATCTTCCCTATATCTCCCATGTAATACTTTAAGAGATAAAGGAAAAATATGAACAACTTATGTGGTTTACAATCTATAAACTACTTATGTAAATAAGCTATTTGGAACAATTTAATATATTTCCAAACACTATTATAGTGAAAAGAATAATGTGCAAATTGTACCAAATTAGATCCTGTCATATAATTAATCATTACATATATTCATCAAGATAGATATATCTTTTCTTATTTCCTCCTTCTTATGCCATATTGTTTAACAATAGTGTTCATGCACACTGAGATATCTCATTCATTACAATTGTATGTCATATTACTTTGCACCTTATAAGTATTTTCAATAGTTAATGTTGTATTCCATAACACACATGTTCTTTCTCTATATCAGCAATAGCTTGACCATAATGTTCATATAGGCTATTCTCAACATAATCGATTCTCCACACTTCATTTACTTCCCACCAGTGTACAGTTATATTTTAACCCATTTGAACTTAATTTTATTTATACAAAGCTACTCCACGAGCTCTCAAGGTTGCTATGCCAACCAATGAGCATAAATAGCCTGTCTGACACCCTGTCGGTAATTCCTGATGAAATATTCAGAAACGTGCGTCGGGTTGCACGCACTACGCTGCGTCGCTGTTCTATGACGTCATCACGTAGACGCATGGACGACACGCGGGTAGTTTAGGAGCTCTGGCGTTTCATTATTATTGAGAACATCCAGATCATTTAATTATATTTATACTATCGATACCTTTCTACAAATTACTAATGAAGATAACAAAATATATGGTATCAGATAGTATAACCCCTAGCTCCTAAGTTTAAGTAGAGGAATATAATATTGTTACAGTATTCAAGTACTAGACTCTTTACTGTTTAAATACAAGACTGGCCATTATCCCTGAACCTCACGCAGCACTTGCACTTTATTTGTCACGGCATTGATTATCACTGGTTGTATTTATTACCATTTATTTATTATTATTAATTTTCCTATATGAGCACTAGCCACTTTATCACAGTGCAATATTAATTCTCTAAGAAGCTCAATTGTATACTAATGGTATACCACTATATTCCCTATCAATAGCACTAGACACTTTAATAGGTGCAACAAACATAGAAGTGCAAACACAGAAGTCTAATTTATGGACCTTTGTTTCTGCTGCTTACTAATATTACAGTATTACACTATTATCCCATATTTGGGGGATTTCCTTAAGTATATCAAGGGATTTAGGGTATATTCAACAGTCTCATATATTCCAGTTAATTTCTAAGAGGCCAGCATAATTCATACTATCCCTACTTACTTTATCTTGTCAGAATTTCCACATTTTAACCTATATTTTAATATCCAGTTTTACATTATATTAATAAACGTTAAGTTTTAGTACTTTCTGCTGCTCTATATTGTTATTTGGGCAGAGGGTGTGCACTTCAATCTCTAAAGGATATCTGTTCTGTCCTCCCTTTGTTTGTTACTTAGTCAATAATATCCTCAAGTAGCACCCCTTGTTTCACTCCCAGTATTTATTTATACCTAGAGCCACCCATTCTTTCTATATTGTATCTATTATCATTCCTTGAACTAAGTTCTATCTGAGGTGTTAAGCTCGGTATCTGAATATACAATTATATACTAAAAAATATGGAACCTGTAACAGGATTCTTGTTCCAAAATTGGAACCAAGAAAGTTGGCTAAATGAAGCCAAAAGTATATTCAATAAAGATTCAAATCTGGGTCAACATAAAGAGCCCATATTAAAGAATCAGTTCTTTGAACTGAATAAATTATATAAACAACAATATAGAATATGGTGGGAAATAGCAAGTTTGGAGAACTATCTGGCGAACAATTTAGTACCCAGAGGTTTACGCATCAATTTATTCCCCACAATTCAAGGCCTACCAGAGAAATTTGTAAAGAAATGGGATTCTGTATTGTTAAGATGTTCCAAGGAACTCATGAGTCTAATTTTAGAATGGGAACAATCACAATTCAAGGAAATAGATCCAAAATTGAAAAAAGAAGTGGAAAAAATAAGAGAATACAATACAGACCCCAACTTTATTGAATTAGAAAATAAACTACAAAGAGATATAGAAAATTTAAAAAAAATGTTGGTTGATAGGAAACAAAAGAAATTCCAGAGGGATTTAAATGACTTCCAAAGTGGCAATATCTTTAGAAGATCTAGAAAACAATTCATTCCAAGAACACATGTAGACAACACTACATCTGAATCAGAATGGTCTGACTTGGAAACAAATGACACGTCAGGATTAACAAACCCTTATTGGTAAAAAGACCAACCAAAACTTTTTTAGATCAAAGAATAAGATCAGGAGGGGTAAGAAAAAATCAAGACACTTACAAACCCCAACAAAAGAGAGTACGGAAGAACTAGACTCTTTACAAATTTTTAACCTATCAACCACAATTCTATCAAATGAACATCTAGCAGTTCTCAAAAAAGGCCTAAACTTTTCACCTACAGGGGATTTCAACCTCTTTGAATGGGTAAAGGATATTCATTTATTCGCCAGGAAATTGGCTTTAAAGAAGTTTTTTCCTAAAAAGAAGAACAAAAGTCAAATAGAACCAATGCATTCTAAGACTTTGAGAAGTCTTGAAAGTTTATTAGCAGAAAACGAAGAATTTCAGTCTACTGGTCCCTACTCTGCCTTCAAACCAAAAAGTAAATATACACCACCTTTCAGCATAAGTCCCAGTATAGAGCTATTTGTAAACAATGTGGTTCGTGATATGACTAATATGTCTAACAAGAGTAATGTCAACCATAATTTGACTAAATCTGAAAGATTGGCATTAAAACAACTACAACAAGATAATAATATCATTATCAGAAACTCAGACAAGGGAGGTAACATAGTTATACTTGACAAAATTGACCACATTCTAGAATGTGAAAGACTCCTGAAAGATCAAAAAAGTTACAAAAAACTAGAAAAAGATCCAACTGATGATTTCATTGAGGAGCTTAAAAACATTCTTACGAGTGGTTTAAACATCAAAGCTATTTGTAAATCTGAGTTTGACTTCCTTTTAAATCCGAACCCAAAAATAGCCACTTTTTACACCATTCCAAAGATACACAAGAATCCTATAAAACCTCCAGGTAGACCAATTGTGTCAGGCATAGAGAGTGTTACAGAAAATCCCAGCAAATATGTGGACTCCATGTTACAAGAATTTGTGTTTACATTGGCATCACATGTAAAAGACACAAAAGATGTTCTACTGAAATTAAATGACATCTCAGTCAGTAATAAAGCACTTTTGGTTTCATTAGACGTTGAGTCTCTATACACAAATATACAACATCCAAGAGGTATAGAAGCAGTCAATTATTTTTTGTCTAAAAGAGGTACTCAATATCTTAATCATAACAAATTCATACTTGAATTACTGGAGTTCATATTAACGCATAACTACTTTGTCTTTCTCAATAAGTTTTACCAGCAAATATGTGGCACAGCTATGGGCACAGCATGTGCCCCCACATATGCCAATTTATATTTAGGCTGGTGGGAAGAGCAAGTAGTCTTCACTGACCAATTGGACTACTACACTCAGTACATTGAACTGTGGATAAGATTCATCGATGATATCTTGTTAGTGTGGAATGGGAATCAAAAAGACTTAAAAACTTTCATTGAAATACTCAATGAAAATAATATGGGACTCTATTTAACCTCAGAAGTGAGTGAGAATGAAATTACTTTTTTAGATTTGAAAATTACAAAACTAGATGATGGTAAATTACAAACAACCACATATAGGAAACCTACAGCCACGAATAGTTTGTTGCAAGCGGATAGCAGCCATCCCAAATCATTAATTGATGGGATACCAGTAGGGCAGTATTTAAGATTTAAAAGAAACTGCTCCAGTCAAACCAACTTTGAGATTGAAGCCAGAGAATTACAAAACCGGTTTAAGGAGAGGGGATATAAAAACAAACCCCTAAAGAGAGCATATCAAAGAGCAAGGACAGTAGATAGAGATTCACTACTATCTAACAAAAATAAAGAACAAGATGAAATGGTTAGGTGCATAGGCACTTACAATGGTAAATGGCATGAAATTAGAAGAATACTCAATGACAACTGGAAGATTCTTCTAGATGATGAAGATCTGAGACCATTTTTAAGCAATCGGGCCCAAATCACCAGCCGAAGATCAACTAACCTGAGAGATATGCTATCTAAAAGTCACCTAGAAGGGATTAAAAATAATACTTGGCTCAATAGAACAAAGGGCTGCTTCAAATGCCTATCATGCAAAGCATGCAAATTTGTAACTACCACTAAAACATTTCCCCACAAGGAGGGATTGGGACATTTTAAGATCCAACAATTAATAACATGTAAAACGGTAGGAGTTATATATTTGATACTTTGCAAATGTGGTATGAAATACGTAGGGAAAACCAGTAGAGAATTCAGACGGAGAATATTAGAACATGTATACAGCATCACTAAAGAATATGACACACCAGTGGCTAACCATGTTAATTCTCAACATAATGGAGACCTTAAAAATATAACGTTTATAGCCATTGATGGCATCAAACACAATATCAGAAGGGGAAACATTGATAAGGAATTATTAAAAAAGGAGGCCTACTGGATCTTTACATTGAAAACCAAAAAACCGTGGGGCCTCAATGATGGATTTACCTTTACACCATTTATTTAATTATAAAGGCAATCCATACACCATGAACATATCATAATATGCTATGACGTGGATTAAATGGGGTACATTGGGGAAATTAACTTTCCTTGGATCTATCTTCCCTATATCTCCCATGTAATACTTTAAAAGATAAAGGAAAAATATGAACAACTTATGTGGTTTACAATCTATAAACTACTTATGTTCAATAAGCTATTTGGAACAATTTAACATATTTCCAAACACTATTATAGTGAAAAGAATAATGTGCAAATTGTACCAAATTAGATCCTGTCATATAATTAATCATTACATATATTCATCAAGATAGATATATCTTTTCTTATTTCCTCCTTCTTATGCCATATTGTTTAACAATAGTGTTCATGCACACTGAGATATCTCATTCATTACAATTGTATGTCATATTACTTTGCACCTTATAAGTATTTTCAATAGTTAATGTTGTATTCCATAACACACATGTTCTTTCTCTATATCAGCAATAGCTTGACCATAATGTTCATATAGGCTATTCTCAACATAATCGATTCTCCACACTTCATTTACTTCCCACCAGTGTACAGTTATATTTTAACCCATTTGAACTTAATTTTATTTATACAAAGCTACTCCACGAGCTCTCAAGGTTGCTATGCCAACCAATGAGCATAAATAGCCTGTCTGACACCCTGTCGGTAACTCCTGATGAAATATTCAGAAACGTGCGTCGGGTTGCACGCACTACGCCGCGTCGCCGTTCTATGACGTCATCACGTAGACGCATGGACGACACGCGGGTAGTTTAGGAGCTCTGGCGTTTCATTATTATTGAGAACATCCAGATCATTTAATCATATTTATACTATCGATACCTTTCTACAAATTACTAATGAAGATAACAAAATATATGGTATCAGATAGTATAACCCCTAGCTCCTAAGTTTAAGTAGAGGAATATAATATTGTTACAGTATTCAAGTACTGGACTCTTTACTGTTTAAATACAAGACTGGCCATTATCCCTGAACCTCACGCAGCACTTGCACTTTATTTGTCACGGCATTGATTATCACTGGTTGTATTTCTTACCATTTATTTATTATTATTAATTTTCCTATATGAGCACTAGCCACTTTATCACAGTGCAATATTAATTCTCTAAGAAGCTCAATTGTATACTAATGGTATACCACTATATTCCCTATCAATAGCACTAGACACTTTAATAGGTGCAACAAACATAGAAGTGCAAACACAGAAGTCTAATTTATGGACCTTTGTTTCTGCTGCTTACTAATATTACAGTATTACACTATTATCCCATATTTGGGGGATTTCATTAAGTATATCAAGGGATTTAGGGTATATTCAACAGTCTCATATATTCCAGTTAATTTCTAAGAGTCCAGCATAATTCATACTATCCCTACTTACTTTATCTTGTCAGAATTTTCACATTTTAACCTATATTTTAATATCCAGTTTTACATTATATTAATAAACGTTAAGTTTTAGTACTTTCTGCTGCTCTATATTGTTATTTGGGCAGAGGGTGTGCACTTCAATCTCTAAAGGATATCTGTTCTGTCCTCCCTTTGTTTGTAGAATTGAGAAGTTTAAAGTTGTGGAAATTGCAAGTTCCAGGGAGTGTCTGCACGTCTCTGAAATGGGTTTTGAGGGAAGGGCAGATTATGTCTATGTCTTCCCTTGCAATATAATAGAATTTGACCTTTTAAATTTTTTTGTCACAGAAATAAAAAAAAAATTGGGGAGTAGTAATCTGCTTGTCAAGGGGTCTCTGAAGACCCTCTTTTCTAACTAGACGTTTTGTAGTTCCACCAATACCATCACATTCTGACTCATCTGCACTGCATCACCCAACTTCAGCTATCCATGATTCATCCACACACTGAAAAATACCATACACAAATAGCATATGAAAGAGATCTCTGAGCTGCAATCTGAGAAAACATTTTAAAATATCTAATATATTTCATATTTATGAAATGAATAATTATTATTTTTAAATAATTTAAGCCTAATTTGATGTACTCATATGTGACGAGCAAAGAGTAGGGGCAATACAAGCCCAGAGCCACCTGCTATAGACTACAGGTTATCTATCCACAAGGATCGTTGGGTTCTTTGAAATCTCGGAGCCAGCACCCTGATATCTTACTTCTGCATCAGTCAGAGCCTCTCCATCAGGAATCAGCATTTCCAGGAGTTCCAGTAACCTTCCTGTGGTAGTGAACAGGACAGGTTACTTGTAGGATGGAGATAGGTTCAGTATCGCAGCCACCAGTAACATAATCAGAGATACAGGATTTCTATGTATCTCCAATGAACTGATTTATTTTTGAAAATCACAGCAGTATTTATAGCAGTTACACAGAGGGGATGTACACAGCACAACAATGGAAGGCGGTGTGGCAGACAATTACAGGAGATGACTCCACATCCTTAGATTAATAGGATTAACTCCAATACACATCCTGCCGTCTCTAGCACATATCAGACGTGTCTGACCTCCTCTCTTCCTGATGGGATTAGCTTAATCTGGCAAACAATGGAACAAAGCATGTTTGGGGCCAACACCAAGGCTGGGGAAAGGGGTCCGTGACATTTTATTTGTATATAATACTCACTATTTTATTTTTTGGAATATTTTTCTTGCTAGGTCTTATTTCCTTACATGTCAGTATTTAATGTTCTACTGACTGTAAATTATTTTTGTGACGAAGTGCCCTTCGCCACTTTGTCTTGGAGAGGACTGTTTGCCAGCCTCCTGCCCTGCGACTATGGCCCTGGTACATATTGCCCTTCAAACACAGTATTCGGCCATACCAGAGTGTATGTCACTCATTCTGGCCCTTTACATACAGGGGGGTCATTCGGTACTTGCCCTGTGTGAACCATGATACCACAGAAAGCTATGCCATGGAGCCCATTCATATAATGAAAGACTATGGGAAAGACTTTAGCTACATGGCAATTGAACTGTGTGAAGAGGATCTGAGCTCTATTCGGTAGTTTTATGCGCTCAGACCCCAGCTGTAACGGAACCCATCACTGTTTTACCCTGTTTTATGATTATTTAATTCTTGGTTAAAATATGATCACATTGCTGTACTGTAGATATGTTGTTTTATGTTCTACAGAATATATTGGCTCAGAATATCAAAGCTACTAGGCTAATAGATAATCCTGTTACAGATAAGAAAAGTCGATTGTATAAACTGTTTTCATTCTCAGATAAGAACAAAGAAGGCTGATTTAATCATTGTCTGATTATATCAAGTTGCCTCAGGGAGGGGTGACCACACCTATTGTCCTATATGTGTATTGTGTGGGGGATATGTGACATGTCTGTGTGTTATGTGAAAAACATACTTTTACTAACTTTTGAACCCCTGGTCTGATTCATGCCATTTTTTTAATATGTTGTTCCCCTGGGTGAGAGATATTGAACGGTGCTGGACTTAAAGGTGTACCCCCTGTTTTTGGGGTACATCCAGAATGTGGTTAAAATTGTGTCTGTTTTAATTGTGTTACCTGTTATCTGAGGGGAGGAGACGTGGGGGTTGAACCATGTATATAATTGGCTGTGATAATTATGTGGGTGTAGCCCTTCAGAGGGCACCATTGCATAAAAGGAGATTCCCTGTCATTAAAGTGATAGTTCTACTTGACCCTTCAAAACGTAGCATCGTCTCGTTCTTAGAGGGGATCGCTATATCCTACTGGGGATTGCTATGCTTTTGCATACTCCCTTGAGCTGTAACTACTGAACGCTTGTTCCTGATGTACTATCCTTGAAGGAGAGGTCTTCCCCACATGGTCCTGGATGCTGGAGATTCATACAGGGTGGAAGGAAGACGGCGCGGCTCCAGCTAAGCTACGGCTGTTGTGGAGTCTGTGGTGGTTGTGGTGTCCGGTGCGGTGCTTGTAGGCCTCGACGCAAACTAGGAGGCGTCTATCAACGGAGGTACCCGGTCGGGGTGCCAGTAGATCCGTTACATTGGCTGGCAGTGGTGGGATGGCGTCCTAGTAAGAGGAAAAGCAGCACGGAGACACCGGTAACGTTTGGAGTTACAAATTGAGGGCAACGCTAGTATCCGTACAGCGCCCCTGGATACAGCAGGATGGAACCGGCTAGTTTTCGGACAGCGTTCCATGATGAGGATGAGGAGGAGGCCGCGGACTACAGGGATGCAGACAGAAAGGAACTCTGGTATGATGCCCTGGAAGATGCCCAATGGCGGCGAGGTGAGAGTCTCCCCAGTGATGAGCAGCGGCTACAGAAGCGTGTGGCGATGCGGATGTATCTATTGGGAGAGCAGCCCCTGGATGAGTGGGTGACAAGACTAGAGACCCTGGTACGGCGAGAGATCTGGCTAGACAACGCATACCAGGCCCTCTGGTGGCATACCGTTCGACTTACCCCCTGGGCGGCTGAACACGACTTACCGGAGGGAGATGATTATGATGGCCCGGGTTTATTATGGGATGCCTTGGAGGACGACATTGATCTTGGCAGCACGGAGGAGTCTAGGTTTTGGGACATCTACGACTACCGGATGGGCATGTATGTCTGGGATGACGAAGGCGAGGTGAGCAAAGACATGACCCACCTGGTAACAAGAGAGTGGGAGCTGGAGCAGGACTACCAACACCTGCTCAGCTTCGTGCAGCCCCAACCTACTCGACAAGCGGAACCAGACTTCATTGACTGGTCCTGGGATGACCTCCAGATGGCAGGTAGAGATGGGACCGAGGTCTCTCTACCGGCCCTACAGGGGGCAGAAGGTGTCGTCCTTCCCCCCCAGCGGCAGTGTGAACCCCAGGGGGCAGAAGGTGTCATCCTTCCCCCCCAGCGGCAGTGTGAACACCAGGGGGCAGAAGGTGTCGTCCTTAACCCCCTGCGGCAGTGTGAACCCCAGGGGGCAGAAGGTGTCGTCCTTCCCCCCCAGCGGCAGTGTGAACCCCAGGGGGCAGAAGGTGTCGTCCTTCCCCCCCAGCGGCAGTGTGAACACCAGGGGGCAGAAGGTGTCGTCCTTCCCCCCCAGCGGCAGTGTGAACTCCAGGGGACAGAAGGTGTTGTCCTTCCCCCCCAGCGGCAGTGTGAACCACAGGGGGCAGAAGGTGTCGTCCTTCCCCCCCAGCAGCAGTGTGAACCCCAGGGGGCAGAAGGTGTCGTCCTTCCCCCCCAGCGGCAGTGTGAACCCCAGGGGGCAGAAGGTGTTGTCCTTCCCCCACAGCGGCAGTGTGAACCCCAGGGGGCAGAAGGTGTCGTCCTTCCCCCCCAGCGGCAGTGTGAACCACAGGGGGCAGAAGGTGTCGTCCTTCCTCCCCAGCAACAGTTTACCCTGACAAGGGGAGACACCAATCTCCCAGACGGCGCAGATGGGAACGTGGTCTCTGCGCCCACAGCCTGTACAGATCCCCAACTACCCTCACTGGGACAACCGGAGGAGGGGGTAAGTACAAATTCCCCTCCCCAGCTAACTTCTAATGTGGCCCCAGGGTTAACAGAGGAAATGTTAACCCCCACTGACTCCCACGTTTCCCTGGCTACTGAGCCGGAATATGTCCCAAGTACCCCAGCAGAAGAGCTGACAGCGGGGCAGAGTGCAGTCGGCCTCTGCCCTCCCTTTGTCCCTTGTACAGAGCAGGATGTCCTGCAGGTTATACCAGCAGAAGAGCTGGCATCAGGGCAGAGTGCCGCTGGCCTCTGCCCCTCAAGTCCCCTCAGCGTGTTGCCCCATCACCACAGCGAAATATCCAGGTGCCGTAACTGTTTGTTGTGGGTGGGCTGCTCTTGCACTTTGTTGTTGTGGGGGGGCTGCTCTAGCACTGGTTTATTGTGGGTTGGTGGATCATCTAACGGAGGCACTGACCGGCAGAAGGTCAGGTGCCTGGTTAGACTTCCCCCCAAAGGGGAGATGTGTGACGAAGTGCCCTTCGCCACTTTGTCTTGGAGAGGACTGTTTGCCAGCCTCCTGCCCTGCGACTATGGCCCTGGTACATATTGCCCTTCAAACACAGTATTCGGCCATACCAGAGTGTATGTCACTCATTCTGGCCCTTTACATACAGGGGGGTCATTCGGTACTTGCCCTGTGTGAACCATGATACCACAGAAAGCTATGCCATGGAGCCCATTCATATAATGAAAGACTATGGGAAAGACTTTAGCTACATGGCAATTGAACTGTGTGAAGAGGATCTGAGCTCTATTCGGTAGTTTTATGCGCTCAGACCCCAGCTGTAACGGAACCCATCACTGTTTTACCCTGTTTTATGATTATTTAATTCTTGGTTAAAATATGATCACATTGCTGTACTGTAGATATGTTGTTTTATGTTCTACAGAATATATTGGCTCAGAATATCAAAGCTACTAGGCTAATAGATAATCCTGTTACAGATAAGAAAAGTCGATTGTATAAACTGTTTTCATTCTCAGATAAGAACAAAGAAGGCTGATTTAATCATTGTCTGATTATATCAAGTTGCCTCAGGGAGGGGTGACCACACCTATTGTCCTATATGTGTATTGTGTGGGGGATATGTGACATGTCTGTGTGTTATGTGAAAAACATACTTTTACTAACTTTTGAACCCCTGGTCTGATTCATGCCATTTTTTTAATATGTTGTTCCCCTGGGTGAGAGATATTGAACGGTGCTGGACTTAAAGGTGTACCCCCTGTTTTTGGGGTACATCCAGAATGTGGTTAAAATTGTGTCTGTTTTAATTGTGTTACCTGTTATCTGAGGGGAGGAGACGTGGGGGTTGAACCATGTATATAATTGGCTGTGATAATTATGTGGGTGTAGCCCTTCAGAGGGCACCATTGCATAAAAGGAGATTCCCTGTCATTAAAGTGATAGTTCTACTTGACCCTTCAAAACGTAGCATCGTCTCGTTCTTAGAGGGGATCGCTATATCCTACTGGGGATTGCTATGCTTTTGCATACTCTCTTGAGCTGTAACTACTGAACGCTTGTTCCTGATGTACTATCCTTGAAGGAGAGGTCTTCCCCACACGGTCCTGGATGCTGGAGATTCATACAGGGTGGAAGGAAGACGGCGCGGCTCCAGCTAAGCTACAGCTGTTGTGGAGTCTGTGGTGGTTGTGGTGTCCGGTGCTGTGCTTGTAGGCCTCGACGCAAACTAGGACGCGTCTATCAATGGAGGTACCCGGTCGGGGTGCCAGTAGATCCGTTACATTGGCTGGCAGTGGTGGGATGGCGTCCTAGTAAGAGGAAAAGCAGCACGGAGACACCGGTAACGTTTGGAGTTACAAATTGAGGGCAACGCTAGTATCCGTACAGCGCCCCTGGCTACAGCAGGATGGAACCGGCTAATTTTCGGACAGCGTTCCATGATGAGGATGAGGAGGAGGCCGCGGACTACAGGGATGCAGACAGAAAGGAACTCTGGTATGATGCCCTGGAAGATGCCCAATGGCGGCGAGGTGAGAGTCTCCCCAGTGATGAGCAGCGGCTACAGAAGCGTGTGGCGATGCGGATGTATCTATTGGGAGAGCAGCCCCTGGATGAGTGGGTGACAAGACTAGAGACCCTGGTACGGCGAGAGATCTGGCTAGACAACGCATACCAGGCCCTCTGGTGGCATACCGTTCGACTTACCCCCTGGACGGCTGAACACGACTTACCGGAGGGAGATGATTATGATGGCCCGGGTTTATTATGGGATGCCTTGGACGACGACATTGATCTTGGCAGCACGGAGGAGTCTAGGTTTTGGGACATCTACGACTACCGGATGGGCATGTATGTCTGGGATGACGAAGGCGAGGTGAGCAAAGACATGACCCACCTGGTAACAAGAGAGTGGGAGCTGGAGCAGGACTACCAACACCTGCTCAGCTTCGTGCAGCCCCAACCTACTCGACAAGCGGAACTAGACTTCATTGACTGGTCCTGGGATGACCTCCAGATGGCAGGTAGAGATGGGACCGAGGTCTCTCTACCGGCCCTACAGGGGGCAGAAGGTGTCGTCCTTCCCCCCCAGCGGCAGTGTGAACCCCAGGGGGCAGAAGGTGTCGTCCTTCCCCCCCAGCGGCAGTGTGAACACCAGGGGGCAGAAGGTGTCGTCCTTACCCCCCAGCGACTGTGTGAACCCCAGGGGGCAGAAGGTGTCGTCCTTCCCCCCCAGCGGCAGTGTGAACCCCAGGGGGCAGAAGGTGTCGTCCTTCCCCCCCCAGCGGCAGTGTGAACCCCAGGGGGCAGAAGGTGTCGTCCTTCCCCCCCAGCGGCAGTAAGAACTCCAGGGGGCAGAAGGTGTTGTCCTTCCCCCCCAGCGGCAGTGTGAACCACAGGGGGCAGAAGGTGTCGTCCTTCCCCCCCCAGCGGCAGTGTGAACCCCAGGGGGCAGAAGGTGTCGTCCTTCCCCCCCAGCTGCAGTGGGAACTCCAGGGGGCAGAAGGTGTTGTCCTTCCCCCCCAGCGGCAGTGTGAACCACAGGGGGCAGAAGGTGTCGTTCTTCCCCCTAGCAGCAGTGTGAACCCCAGGGGGCAGAAGGTGTCGTCCTTCCCCCCCAGCGGCAGTGTGAACCCCAGGGGGCAGAAGGTGTCGTCCTTCCCCCCCAGCGGCAGTGTGACCCCCAGGGGGCAGAAGGTGTCGTCCTTCCCCCCCAGCGGCAGTGTGAACCACAGGGGGCAGAAGGTGTCGTCCTTCCTCCCCAGCAACAGTTTACCCTGACAAGGGGAGACACCAATCTCCCAGACGGCGCAGATGGGACCGTGGTCTCTGCGCCCACAGCCTGTACAGATCCCCAACTACCCTCACTGGGACAACCGGAGGAGGGGGTAAGTACAAATTCCCCTCCCCAGCTAACTTCTAATGTGGCCCCAGGGTTAACAGAGGAAATGTTAACCCCCACTGACTCCCACGTTTCCCTGGCTACTGAGCCGGAATATGTCCCAAGTACCCCAGCAGAAGAGCTGACAGCGGGGCAGAGTGCAGTCGGCCTCTGCCCTCCCTTTGTCCCTTGTACAGAGCAGGATGTCCTGCAGGTTATACCAGCAGAAGAGCTGGCATCAGGGCAGAGTGCCGCTGGCGTCTGCCCCTCAAGTCCCCTCAGCGTGTTGCCCCATCACCACAGCGAAATATCCAGGTGCCGTAACTGTTTGTTGTGGGTGGGCTGCTCTTGCACTTTGTTGTTGTGGGGGGGCTGCTCTAGCACTGGTTTATTGTGGGTTGGTGGATCATCTAACGGAGGCACTGACCGGCAGAAGGTCAGGTGCCTGGTTAGACTTCCCCCCAAAGGGGAGATGTGTGACGAAGTGCCCTTCGCCACTTTGTCTTGGAGAGGACTGTTTGCCAGCCTCCTGCCCTGCGACTATGGCCCTGGTACATATTGCCCTTCAAACACAGTATTCGGCCATACCAGAGTGTATGTCACTCATTCTGGCCCTTTACATACAGGGGGGTCATTCGGTACTTGCCCTGTGTGAACCATGATACCACAGATAGCTATGCCATGGAGCCCATTCATATAATGAAAGACTATGGGAAAGACTTTAGCTACATGGCAATTGAACTGTGTGAAGAGGATCTGAGCTCTATTCGGTAGTTTTATGCGCTCAGACCCCAGCTGTAACGGAACCCATCACTGTTTTACCCTGTTTTATGATTATTTAATTCTTGGTTAAAATATGATCACATTGCTGTACTGTAGATATGTTGTTTTATGTTCTACAGAATATATTGGCTCAGAATATCAAAGCTACTAGGCTAATAGATAATCCTGTTACAGATAAGAAAAGTCGATTGTATAAACTGTTTTCATTCTCAGATAAGAACAAAGAAGGCTGATTTAATCATTGTCTGATTATATCAAGTTGCCTCAGGGAGGGGTGACCACACCTATTGTCCTATATGTGTATTGTGTGGGGGATATGTGACATGTCTGTGTGTTATGTGAAAAACATACTTTTACTAACTTTTGAACCCCTGGTCTGATTCATGCCATTTTTTTAATATGTTGTTCCCCTGGGTGAGAGATATTGAACGGTGCTGGACTTAAAGGTGTACCCCCTGTTTTTGGGGTACATCCAGAATGTGGTTAAAATTGTGTCTGTTTTAATTGTGTTACCTGTTATCTGAGGGGAGGAGACGTGGGGGTTGAACCATGTATATAATTGGCTGTGATAATTATGTGGGTGTAGCCCTTCAGAGGGCACCATTGCATAAAAGGAGATTCCCTGTCATTAAAGTGATAGTTCTACTTGACCCTTCAAAACGTAGCATCGTCTCGTTCTTAGAGGGGATCGCTATATCCTACTGGGGATTGCTATGCTTTTGCATACTCCCTTGAGCTGTAACTACTGAACGCTTGTTCCTGATGTACTATCCTTGAAGGAGAGGTCTTCCCCACACGGTCCTGGATGCTGGAGATTCATACAGGGTGGAAGGAAGACGGCGCGGCTCCAGCTAAGCTACAGCTGTTGTGGAGTCTGTGGTGGTTGTGGTGTCCGGTGCTGTGCTTGTAGGCCTCGACGCAAACTAGGACGCGTCTATCAATGGAGGTACCCGGTCGGGGTGCCAGTAGATCCGTTACATTGGCTGGCAGTGGTGGGATGGCGTCCTAGTAAGAGGAAAAGCAGCACGGAGACACCGGTAACGTTTGGAGTTACAAATTGAGGGCAACGCTAGTATCCGTACAGCGCCCCTGGCTACAGCAGGATGGAACCGGCTAATTTTCGGACAGCGTTCCATGATGAGGATGAGGAGGAGGCCGCGGACTACAGGGATGCAGACAGAAAGGAACTCTGGTATGATGCCCTGGAAGATGCCCAATGGCGGCGAGGTGAGAGTCTCCCCAGTGATGAGCAGCGGCTACAGAAGCGTGTGGCGATGCGGATGTATCTATTGGGAGAGCAGCCCCTGGATGAGTGGGTGACAAGACTAGAGACCCTGGTACGGCGAGAGATCTGGCTAGACAACGCATACCAGGCCCTCTGGTGGCATACCGTTCGACTTACCCCCTGGACGGCTGAACACGACTTACCGGAGGGAGATGATTATGATGGCCCGGGTTTATTATGGGATGCCTTGGACGACGACATTGATCTTGGCAGCACGGAGGAGTCTAGGTTTTGGGACATCTACGACTACCGGATGGGCATGTATGTCTGGGATGACGAAGGCGAGGTGAGCAAAGACATGACCCACCTGGTAACAAGAGAGTGGGAGCTGGAGCAGGACTACCAACACCTGCTCAGCTTCGTGCAGCCCCAACCTACTCGACAAGCGGAACTAGACTTCATTGACTGGTCCTGGGATGACCTCCAGATGGCAGGTAGAGATGGGACCGAGGTCTCTCTACCGGCCCTACAGGGGGCAGAAGGTGTCGTCCTTCCCCCCCAGCGGCAGTGTGAACCCCAGGGGGCAGAAGGTGTCATCCTTCCCCCCCAGCGGCAGTGTGAACACCAGGGGGCAGAAGGTGTCGTCCTTACCCCCCAGCGGCAGTGTGAACCCCAGGGGGCAGAAGGTGTCGTCCTTCCCCCCCAGCGGCAGTGTGAACCCCAGGGGGCAGAAGGTGTCGTCCTTCCCCCCCCCAGCGGCAGTGTGAACCCCAGGGGGCAAAAGGTGTCGTCCTTCCCCCCCAGCGGCAGTAAGAACTCCAGGGGGCAGAAGGTGTTGTCCTTCCCCCCCAGCGGCAGTGTGAACCACAGGGGGCAGAAGGTGTCGTCCTTCCCCCCCAGCGGCAGTGTGAACCCCAGGGGGCAGAAGGTGTCGTCCTTCCCCCCCAGCTGCAGTGTGAACTCCAGGGGGCAGAAGGTGTTGTCCTTTCCCCCCAGCGGCAGTGTGAACCACAGGG
Source organism: Discoglossus pictus (assembly GCA_027410445.1). Lineage (NCBI taxonomy): Eukaryota > Metazoa > Chordata > Amphibia > Anura > Alytidae > Discoglossus > Discoglossus pictus. Next base: position 56,974,430 of record CM050176.1, read on the forward strand.
GGCAGAAGGTGTCGTCCTTCCCCCCTAGCAGCAGTGTGAACCCCAGGGGGCAGAAGGTGTCGTCCTTCCCCCCCAGCGGCAGTGTGAACCCCAGGGGGCAGAAGGTGTCGTCCTTCCCCCCCAGCGGCAGTGTGAACCCCAGGGGGCAGAAGGTGTCGTCCTTCCCCCCCAACGGCAGTGTGAACCACAGGGGGCAGAAGGTGTCGTCCTTCCTCCCCAGCAACAGTTTACCCTGACAAGGGGAGACACCAATCTCCCAGACGGCGCAGATGGGACCGTGGTCTCTGCGCCCACAGCCTGTACAGATCCCCAAATACCCTCACTGGGACAACCGGAGGAGGGGGTAAGTACAAATTCCCCTCCCCAGCTAACTTCTAATGTGGCCCCAGGGTTAACAGAGGAAATGTTAACCCCCACTGACTCCCACGTTTCCCTGGCTACTGAGCCGGAATATGTCCCAAGTACCCCAGCAGAAGAGCTGACAGCGGGGCAGAGTGCAGTCGGCCTCTGCCCTCCCTTTGTCCCTTGTACAGAGCAGGATGTCCTGCAGGTTATACCAGCAGAAGAGCTGGCATCAGGGCAGAGTGCCGCTGGCCTCTGCCCCTCAAGTCCCCTCAGCGTGTTGCCCCATCACCACAGCGAAATATCCAGGTGCCGTAACTGTTTGTTGTGGGTGGGCTGCTCTTGCACTTTGTTGTTGTGGGGGGGCTGCTCTAGCACTGGTTTATTGTGGGTTGGTGGATCATCTAACGGAGGCACTGACCGGCAGAAGGTCAGGTGCCTGGTTAGACTTCCCCCCAAAGGGGAGATGTGTGACGAAGTGCCCTTCGCCACTTTGTCTTGGAGAGGACTGTTTGCCAGCCTCCTGCCCTGCGACTATGGCCCTGGTACATATTGCCCTTCAAACACAGTATTCGGCCATACCAGAGTGTATGTCACTCATTCTGGCCCTTTACATACAGGGGGGTCATTCGGTACTTGCCCTGTGTGAACCATGATACCACAGAAAGCTATGCCATGGAGCCCATTCATATAATGAAAGACTATGGGAAAGACTTTAGCTACATGGCAATTGAACTGTGTGAAGAGGATCTGAGCTCTATTCGGTAGTTTTATGCGCTCAGACCCCAGCTGTAACGGAACCCATCACTGTTTTATGATTATTTAATTCTTGGTTAAAATATGATCACATTGCTGTACTGTAGATATGTTGTTTTATGTTCTACAGAATATATTGGCTCAGAATATCAAAGCTACTAGGCTAATAGATAATCCTGTTACAGATAAGAAAAGTCAATTGTATAAACTGTTTTCATTCTCAGATAAGAACAAAGAAGGCTGATTTAATCATTGTCTGATTATATCAAGTTGCCTCAGGGAGGGGTGACCACACCTATTGTCCTATATGTGTATTGTGTGGGGGATATGTGACATGTCTGTGTGTTATGTGAAAAACATACTTTTACTAACTTTTGAACCCCTGGTCTGATTCATGCCATTTTTTTAATATGTTGTTCCCCTGGGTGAGAGATATTGAACGGTGCTGGACTTAAAGGTGTACCCCCTGTTTTGGGGGTACATCCAGAATGTGGTTAAAATTGTGTCTGTTTTAATTGTGTTACCTGTTATCTGAGGGGAGGAGACGTGGGGGTTGAACCATGTATATAATTGGCTGTGATAATTATGTGGGTGTAGCCCTTCAGAGGGCACCATTGCATAAAAGGAGATTCCCTGTCATTAAAGTGATAGTTCTACTTGACCCTTCAAAACGTAGCATCGTCTCGTTCTTAGAGGGGATCGCTATATCCTACTGGGGATTGCTATGCTTTTGCATACTCCCTTGAGCTGTAACTACTGAACGCTTGTTCCTGATGTACTATCCTTGAAGGAGAGGTCTTCCCCACACGGTCCTGGATGCTGGAGATTCATACAAGGTGGAAGGAAGACGGCGCGGCTCCAGCTAAGCTACGGCTGTTGTGGAGTCTGTGGTGGTTGTGGTGTCCGGTGCTGTGCTTGTAGGCCTCGACGCAAACTAGGACGCGTCTATCAACGGAGGTACCCGGTCGGGGTGCCAGTAGATCCGTTACATTGGCTGGCAGTGGTGGGATGGCGTCCTAGTAAGAGGAAAAGCAGCACGGAGACACCGGTAACGTTTGGAGTTACAAATTGAGGGCAACGCTAGTATCCGTACAGCGCCCCTGGCTACAGCAGGATGGAACCGGCTAATTTTCGGACAGCGTTCCATGATGAGGATGAGGAGGAGGCCGCGGACTACAGGGATGCAGACAGAAAGGAACTCTGGTATGATGCCCTGGAAGATGCCCAATGGCGGCGAGGTGAGAGTCTCCCCAGTGATGAGCAGCGGCTACAGAAGCGTGTGGCGATGCGGATGTATCTATTGGGAGAGCAGCCCCTGGATGAGTGGGTGACAAGACTAGAGACCCTGGTACGGCGAGAGATCTGGCTAGACAACGCATACCAGGCCCTCTGGTGGCATACCGTTCGACTTACCCCCTGGACGGCTGAACACGACTTACCGGAGGGAGATGATTATGATGGCCCGGGTTTATTATGGGATGCCTTGGACGACGACATTGATCTTGGCAGCACGGAGGAGTCTAGGTTTTGGGACATCTACGACTACCGGATGGGCATGTATGTCTGGGATGACGAAGGCGAGGTGAGCAAAGACATGACCCACCTGGTAACAAGAGAGTGGGAGCTGGAGCAGGACTACCAACACCTGCTCAGCTTCGTGCAGCCCCAACCTACTCGACAAGCGGAACTAGACTTCATTGACTGGTCCTGGGATGACCTCCAGATGGCAGGTAGAGATGGGACCGAGGTCTCTCTACCGGCCCTACAGGGGGCAGAAGGTGTCGTCCTTCCCCCCCAGCGGCAGTGTGAACCCCAGGGGGCAGAAGGTGTCATCCTTCCCCCCCAGCGGCAGTGTGAACACCAGGGGGCAGAAGGTGTCGTCCTTACCCCCCAGCGGCAGTGTGAACCCCAGGGGGCAGAAGGTGTCGTCCTCCCCCCCCAGCGGCAGTGTGAACCCCAGGGGGCAGAAGGTGTCGTCCTTCCCCCCCCAGCGGCAGTGTGAACCCCAGGGGGCAAAAGGTGTCGTCCTTCCCCCCCAGCGGCAGTAAGAACTCCAGGGGGCAGAAGGTGTTGTCCTTCCCCCCCAGCGGCAGTGTGAACCACAGGGGGCAGAAGGTGTCGTCCTTCCCCCCAAGCGGCAGTGTGAACCCCAGGGGGCAGAAGGTGTCGTCCTTCCCCCCCAGCGGCAGTGTGAACCCCAGGGGGCAGAAGGTGTCGTCCTTCCCCCCCAGCTGCAGTGTGAACTCCAGGGGGCAGAAGGTGTTGTCCTTCCCCCCCAGCGGCAGTGTGAACCACAGGGGGCAGAAGGTGTCGTCCTTCCCCCCTAGCAGCAGTGTGAACCACAGGGGGCAGAAGGTGTTGTCCTTCCCCCCCAGCGGCAGTGTGAACCCCAGGGGGCAGAAGGTGTCGTCCTTCCCCCCCAGCGGCAGTGTGAACCCCAGGGGGCAGAAGGTGTCGTCCTTCCCCCCCAACGGCAGTGTGAACCACAGGGGGCAGAAGGTGTCGTCCTTCCTCCCCAGCAACAGTTTACCCTGACAAGGGGAGACACCAATCTCCCAGACGGCGCAGATGGGACCGTGGTCTCTGCGCCCACAGCCTGTACAGATCCCCAACTACCCTCACTGGGACAACCGGAGGAGGGGGTAAGTACAAATTCCCCTCCCCAGCTAACTTCTTATGTGGCCCCAGGGTTAACAGGGGAAATGTTAACCCCCACTGACTCCCACGTTTCCCTGGCTACTGAGCCGGAATATGTCCCAAGTACCCCAGCAGAAGAGCTGACAGCGGGGCAGAGTGCAGTCGGCCTCTGCCCTCCCTTTGTCCCTTGTACAGAGCAGGATGTCCTGCAGGTTATACCAGCAGAAGAGCTGGCATCAGGGCAGAGTGCCGCTGGCCTCTGCCCCTCAAGTCCCCTCAGCGTGTTGCCCCATCACCACAGCGAAATATCCAGGTGCCGTAACTGTTTGTTGTGGGTGGGCTGCTCTTGCACTTTGTTGTTGTGGGGGGGCTGCTCTAGCACTGGTTTATTGTGGGTTGGTGGATCGTCTAACGGAGGCACTGACCGGCAGAAGGTCAGGTGCCTGGTTAGACTTCCCCCCAAAGGGGAGATGTGTGACGAAGTGCCCTTCGCCACTTTGTCTTGGAGAGGACTGTTTGCCAGCCTCCTGCCCTGCGACTATGGCCCTGGTACATATTGCCCTTCAAACACAGTATTCGGCCATACCAGAGTGTATGTCACTCATTCTGGCCCTTTACATACAGGGGGGTCATTCGGTACTTGCCCTGTGTGAACCATGATACCACAGAAAGCTATGCCATGGAGCCCATTCATATAATGAAAGACTATGGGAAAGACTTTAGCTACATGGCAATTGAACTGTGTGAAGAGGATCTGAGCTCTATTCGGTAGTTTTATGCGCTCAGACCCCAGCTGTAACGGAACCCATCACTGTTTTATGATTATTTAATTCTTGGTTAAAATATGATCACATTGCTGTACTGTAGATATGTTGTTTTATGTTCTACAGAATATATTGGCTCAGAATATCAAAGCTACTAGGCTAATAGATAATCCTGTTACAGATAAGAAAAGTCGATTGTATAAACTGTTTTCATTCTCAGATAAGAACAAAGAAGGCTGATTTAATCATTGTCTGATTATATCAAGTTGCCTCAGGGAGGGGTGACCACACCTATTGTCCTATATGTGTATTGTGTGGGGGATATGTGACATGTCTGTGTGTTATGTGAAAAACATACTTTTACTAACTTTTGAACCCCTGGTCTGATTCATGCCATTTTTTTAATATGTTGTTCCCCTGGGTGAGAGATATTGAACGGTGCTGGACTTAAAGGTGTACCCCCTGTTTTGGGGGTACATCCAGAATGTGGTTAAAATTGTGTCTGTTTTAATTGTGTTACCTGTTATCTGAGGGGAGGAGACGTGGGGGTTGAACCATGTATATAATTGGCTGTGATAATTATGTGGGTATAGCCCTTCAGAGGGCACCATTGCATAAAAGGAGATTCCCTGTCATTAAAGTGATAGTTCTACTTGACCCTTCAAAACGTAGCATCGCCTCGTTCTTAGAGGGGATCGCTATATCCTACTGGGGATTGCTATGCTTTTGCATACTCCCTTGAGCTGTAACTACTGAACGCTTGTTCCTGATGTACTATCCTTGAAGGAGAGGTCTTCCCCACACGGTCCTGGATGCTGGAGATTCATACAGGGTGGAAGGAAGACGGCGCGGCTCCAGCTAAGCTACGGCTGTTGTGGAGTCTGTGGTGGTTGTGGTGTCCGGTGCTGTGCTTGTAGGCCTCGACGCAAACTAGGACGAGTCTATCAACGGAGGTACCCGGTCGGGGTGCCAGTAGATCCGTTACATTGGCTGGCAGTGGTGGGATGGCGTCCTAGTAAGAGGAAAAGCAGCACGGAGACACCGGTAACGTTTGGAGTTACAAATTGAGGGCAACGCTAGTATCCGTACAGCGCCCCTGGCTACAGCAGGATGGAACCGGCTAATTTTCGGACAGCGTTCCATGATGAGGATGAGGAGGAGGCCGCGGACTACAGGGATGCAGACAGAAAGGAACTCTGGTATGATGCCCTGGAAGATGCCCAATGGCGGCGAGGTGAGAGTCTCCCCAGTGATGAGCAGCGGCTACAGAAGCGTGTGGCGATGCGGATGTATCTATTGGGAGAGCAGCCCCTGGATGAGTGGGTGACAAGACTAGAGACCCTGGTACGGCGAGAGATCTGGCTAGACAACGCATACCAGGCCCTCTGGTGGCATACCGTTCGACTTACCCCCTGGACGGCTGAACACGACTTACCGGAGGGAGATGATTATGATGGCCCGGGTTTATTATGGGATGCCTTGGACGACGACATTGATCTTGGCAGCACGGAGGAGTCTAGGTTTTGGGACATCTACGACTACCGGATGGGCATGTATGTCTGGGATGACGAAGGCGAGGTGAGCAAAGACATGACCCACCTGGTAACAAGAGAGTGGGAGCTGGAGCAGGACTACCAACACCTGCTCAGCTTCGTGCAGCCCCAACCTACTCGACAAGCGGAACTAGACTTCATTGACTGGTCCTGGGATGACCTCCAGATGGCAGGTAGAGATGGGACCAAGGTCTCTCTACCGGCCCTACAGGGGGCAGACGGTGTCGTCCTTCCCCCCCAGCGGCAGTGTGAACCCCAGGGGGCAGAAGGTGTCATCCTTCCCCCCCAGCGGCAGTGTGAACACCAGGGGGCAGAAGGTGTCGTCCTTACCCCCCAGCGGCAGTGTGAACCCCAGGGGGCAGAAGGTGTCGTCCTTCCCCCCCAGTGGCAGTGTGAACCCCAGGGGGCAGAAGGTGTCGTCCTTCCCCCCCCAGCGGCAGTGTGAACCCCAGGGGGCAAAAAGTGTCGTCCTTCCCCCCCAGCGGCAGTGTGAACTCCAGGGGGCAGAAGGTGTTGTCCTTCCCCCCCAGCGGCAGTGTGAACCACAGGGGGCAGAAGGTGTCGTCCTTCCCCCCCAGCGGCAGTGTGAACCCCAGGGGGCAGAAGGTGTCGTCCTTCCCCCCCAGCTGCAGTGTGAACTCCAGGGGGCAGAAAATGTTGTCCTTCCCCCCCAGCGGCAGTGTGAACCACAGGGGGCAGAAGGTGTCGTCCTTCCCCCCTAGCAGCAGTGTGAACCCCAGGGGGCAGAAGGTGTCGTCCTTCCCCCCCAGCGGCAGTGTGAACCCCAGGGGGCAGAAGGTGTCGTCCTTCCGCCCCCAGCGGCAGTGTGAACCCCAGGGGGCAAAAGGTGTCGTCCTTCCCCCCCAGCGGCAGTGTGAACCCCAGGGGGCAGAAGGTGTCGTCCTTCCCCCCCAGCGGCAGTGTGAACCACAGGGGGCAGAAGGTGTCGTCCTTCCTCCCCAGCAACAGTTTACCCTGACAAGGGGAGACACCAATCTCCCAGACGGCGCAGATGGGACCGTGGTCTCTGCGCCCACAGCCTGTACAGATCCCCAACTACCCTCACTGGGACAACCGGAGGAGGGGGTAAGTACAAATTCCCCTCCCCAGCTAACTTCTAATGTGGCCCCAGGGTTAACAGAGGAAATGTTAACCCCCACTGACTCCCACGTTTCCCTGGCTACTGAGCCGGAATATGTCCCAAGTACCCCAGCAGAAGAGCTGACAGCGGGGCAGAGTGCAGTCGGCCTCTGCCCTCCCTTTGTCCCTTGTACAGAGCAGGATGTCCTGCAGGTTATACCAGCAGAAGAGCTGGCATCAGGGCAGAGTGCCGCTGGCCTCTGCCCCTCAAGTCCCCTCAGCGTGTTGCCCCATCACCACAGCGAAATATCCAGGTGCCGTAACTGTTTGTTGTGGGTGGGCTGCTCTTGCACTTTGTTGTTGTGGGGGGGCTGCTCTAGCACTGGTTTATTGTGGGTTGGTGGATCGTCTAACGGAGGCACTGACCGGCAGAAGGTCAGGTGCCTGGTTAGACTTCCCCCCAAAGGGGAGATGTGTGACGAAGTGCCCTTCGCCACTTTGTCTTGGAGAGGACTGTTTGCCAGCCTCCTGCCCTGCGACTATGGCCCTGGTACATATTGCCCTTCAAACACAGTATTCGGCCATACCAGAGTGTATGTCACTCATTCTGGCCCTTTACATACAGGGGGGTCATTCGGTACTTGCCCTGTGTGAACCATGATACCACAGAAAGCTATGCCATGGAGCCCATTCATATAATGAAAGACTATGGGAAAGACTTTAGCTACATGGCAATTGAACTGTGTGAAGAGGATCTGAGCTCTATTCGGTAGTTTTATGCGCTCAGACCCCAGCTGTAACGGAACCCATCACTGTTTTATGATTATTTAATTCTTGGTTAAAATATGATCACATTGCTGTACTGTAGATATGTTGTTTTATGTTCTACAGAATATATTGGCTCAGAATATCAAAGCTACTAGGCTAATAGATAATCCTGTTACAGATAAGAAAAGTCGATTGTATAAACTGTTTTCATTCTCAGATAAGAACAAAGAAGGCTGATTTAATCATTGTCTGATTATATCAAGTTGCCTCAGGGAGGGGTGACCACACCTATTGTCCTATATGTGTATTGTGTGGGGGATATGTGACATGTCTGTGTGTTATGTGAAAAACATACTTTTACTAACTTTTGAACCCCTGGTCTGATTCATGCCATTTTTTTAATATGTTGTTCCCCTGGGTGAGAGATATTGAACGGTGCTGGACTTAAAGGTGTACCCCCTGTTTTTGGGGTACATCCAGAATGTGGTTAAAATTGTGTCTGTTTTAATTGTGTTACCTGTTATCTGAGGGGAGGAGACGTGGGGGTTGAACCATGTATATAATTGGCTGTGATAATTATGTGGGTGTAGCCCTTCAGAGGGCACCATTGCATAAAAGGAGATTCCCTGTCATTAAAGTGATAGTTCTACTTGACCCTTCAAAACGTAGCATCGTCTCGTTCTTAGAGGGGATCGCTATATCCTACTGGGGATTGCTATGCTTTTGCATACTCCCTTGAGCTGTAACTACTGAACGCTTGTTCCTGATGTACTATCCTTGAAGGAGAGGTCTTCCCCACACGGTCCTGGATGCTGGAGATTCATACAGGGTGGAAGGAAGACGGCGCGGCTCCAGCTAAGCTACGGCTGTTGTGGAGTCTGTGGTGGTTGTGGTGTCCGGTGCTGTGCTTGTAGGCCTCGACGCAAACTAGGACGCGTCTATCAACGGAGGTACCCGGTCGGGGTGCCAGTAGATCCGTTACAATTTTCTTTTTTCTTTTCTTTTTTTTTGTATTCCCGATAGCCAATTTTCATAACTTCAAATTCAAATATCCTAAAACAAGTATGCACTTTCGACAAAAACATATAATAACCAATATTATGTTACATTTTAAGATAAACAACTTTATTTCATTATTTTTTTCTATTACAGCTATGGAGTGTATGAAAGTTGTTCAAAATGGCTACCCAGTATCCATTTTTTCCCACGATGTCCAAAAAACGTAAAATTTTAATTATAAGGAATAAAAAACCCATACATTTATTTATTCGTTAAGAAGGAGCATATCTTTGCAATAATTTTCAACATCAAAAAATGTGGTTCCATCATGCTCACAAGCTAAAAATTCAGGTTTCCTAAACCTAGTTTTTCCACAAAAAAACGAGGCTACAAGTAAATTTATACATTTTTTTAGGCATTTAAATTTTTGAGTGTATTTTTTTCTGACATCCTCATTATTGTATTGATCTATGTGTAAAAATTCAGAGATCTGATTATTGGTTATGGAGAAATAAAATAAAATGTATGCAAGGGTATCTTGTGCCAAGGGTCTCAAGAGGGACAGACAACACAGATGTAATGAAACTTTGAAGTGTTATAAAATTAAAACCGTTTTAGATAGAGGGAAACAATGTAATGGTGTTTCTTTCAACCATAAGGGAAGGGTGTACACCAAGTTTCATCAAAATCTGAGATGGTGGGTGACAAAACCCTTGTTTTTTGTGTTGATTTGATGTGGAGTGACCATTTAGTAAGATGAATTTATGTGAAACGTTTATTGATAAAGTGCACAGATATCCAGACACAAATACACATATGTTTTATTTTGATATGTTCTCTTCATTTGCCCTTAAAATCACAACAGGTTATGCTCAATAATGGCCGCTTCCTGTGTCAACCTATAAAGCAAAAAAATATGACTACATAGATAAGTAGTTCTCAATAGCCAGCAGTAAGTTCAGGGCTGGTCCTAAGACCTTATCTGCTGGTTCTCAAAGAGGGATCAGAACTTTAAAGATAAAATCAATATCAATCCCGTTAAGATAACTAAAAATTCTTATACATTTTCTCATCATATCTCACCTCAACTATTGCATCTCTCTCCTTGCTGGCCTCCCTATCTATCATCCATCTTTCATCATTCCAGTCTATAATGAATTCCTCTGCTAGACGCATCTATCATGCTCAACGCTTAGTATCTGCAGAACCTCTCTGTCAATCACTCTACTGGCTTCCATAGACTCCAAAATAAAAACATGATTCTAACATATAAAGTCCTCAACAACAGTACACCTCCTTATATCTCTGCTCTTGTTCTTCTTTTCGCCTTATCCCCTCCATTCACTCCCGCCTTCAGGACTATTCTTGTGCTGCCCTTATTCTTTGTAACTCCTTGCCTTGCTCCACTAGACAATATTCCTGACTCAAAGCCTCTCTAAAAATTATCTCTGTAAAGCAGCTCATCATCTTCTGCCTAAAATGCATCTTTCATCCTTCTGTACCACACCAAACCCTGTAGATTGTAAATTTGCACGTTTTCAATCTTGTAAGGTGTTTTAGGGAAATCACTCTGCACACTAGCTTCTAAGCTCAAAGATAGGGCCATTCATTCTTTTTCAATGTGTTAAAATAGTTTTTGCCTTTTAATAACCCCTGCCTAGTGCTACACAATATGCTGGTGCATTACAATTAAATGTTACAATTAATAATAATGTAAATGTTTTCTCTTATTTTTATATTTTCTTTTTTATATGGCTGCTTTTACACCCTGCACCTGTGTGAACTCTTTGGTGGGTAATCAGATTTGACTGCTGGCTAAAGCATTTCCCACACTGATTGCATGCATAGGGCTTTTCATCTGTGTGAACTCTCTGGTGTGAAACAAGGCTCGACTGCTGACTGAAGCATTTCCCACATTCGAGACATACAAATGGTTTCTCACCTGTGTGAGTTCTCTCATGGGAAACAAGATTGGTCTTAAGTGTAAAACATTTGCTGCATACAGAACATGTAAATCTTTTCTCGCCTGTGTGTGTTCTGATATGGGAAATAAGATTTGGCTTGAGTGTAAAACATTTTCCACATACAGAACATTCAAAAGGTTTCTCACCTGTGTGAATTCTGTGATGTTTAATAAGATTTGATTTACGACTAAAACATTTCCCACATTCAGAACATATAAATGGTTTCTCACCTGTGTGAACTCTCTTGTGTATAATAAGATATGACTTATGACTAAAACATTTCTCACATTCAGAACACGCAAATCCTATATGACCTTTTTCATGTCTAACAAGTTCACCCTTGAGCGTAAAACATTTCCCACATTCTGAACAAGTAAATGGTTTTAAGCCTGTGTGCTGAGCTTCGTGTCTAGCAAGCAAACTCCTAAGCCTAAAGCACTGACCACATTTAGAGCATAAAAATGACTTCTCCCTTGCATGAATCTTTTCATGGGAAACAAGGAGAGACTTTAACCTAAAACATTTTCCACATTCAGAACATGTAAAACTGTTTAATTCTGTGTGAGTTTTCCTATGTGAAACAAGAGATGATTTCTGCCAAAAACATTCCCCACATTCAGAACATGCAAATAGCTTTTGACCACTGTGAATTCTCTTATGGCGAACGAGATTAGCTTTGCGATTAAAATATTTTCCACATTCAAAACAAGCAAATTCTTTTTGTAATGTGAGAATACTTTGATGTTCAAGAGCTTGTGAATTATATGTGAAAGAGTTTTCTCCATATTCGGTGCTTTTATTCTTCATTACTATAAAGTTCTTGTGACTTTCCACTGATCTGTATAAACTTTGCTGTTGTCCAGGAGAAATCTGGCTCATAGATCCTTCTGTTGTTAAAAATATAGAGGAAAAAAAAAACAATATATTTACAGGCAAAATATATGCAGTAATGCTCTTTAAATAAACTACTTGTTAGAGGGTCATAGTGATCTAAAATAATGGGAATGAGTGTATCAACAGCTGTTTCAGAGAGTGAGATTGAGTTATCTGACATTAAAGACAACTATTTACCAGTTTGGTGTCTTCTTTATAAGTCAGTATATAAAAAAAATGGAAGTATAGCAAAAGGTGTACCATAACCTGTGAAACTGTGGGTTTTCAGAAAATGTTAAGATGTCTGAAGACTAGAAGAGAGTCTCATGAAGTTAAATAAGCATTGAAAGTAGTCAATAAATAATATAAGTGGATTTTAGTGTATTTGGAGAAACTAGTTTAGATACAGGAGGAAAATGTAAAAGATGTGCCTGGTGTGTTATGGTCCATGAGGTCACAAAGAGTCGGACACGACTGAACGACAAAAAACACACCAAAAAAAACAGTGTTGTGCATGAGGAAGAGATGAATTTTGGAGATATCCCAGTGCTGGATAAAGCAGAACTTAGTTATGAATAAGATATGTGAAATGAAAAAAGACATCTGAGTAAAATGTGAAACCAAGACACAGATTTGAAATGTTGGGGTGATTGTGGTATTGTCAAAAGACTGGGAAATTTCAGATGTAAAAGTAGCGGAATGAGGAATAAATAATAATCCTTCCTTGGAGATGTTAAATTTTAGGCAGTGGGAAGTTTACCCGGAGGATATGCTACTAGGGGCTTCATAGGATTGGGGTAGAGAGATAGCTTTGGGTACTGTCAACATAAGGATAACGCTGAGACTGCAAGGGGCCAATTAGTTTGCCAATATCAGAAGAGAGTGGATTAGAAGACGCCATGGTAGGAGAAACCGAAAAGACAGTTGATAGAGATGGCTCAAACTGTGAGAGTACTCGGCCTTGGGAGGAGAGAATTTCCAGGAGGAGTGGGTGATCTGCTGTGTGAAAGCAGCAGAGAAACAAAGGCATATTCGTAAGAAGAAATGTCCATTTGATTTGGCAGTGGACAGGTTGTTGGTTATCTACGTGAGTGCAGATATAGTTGAGTGCTGGGACAGAGACCAGATTGCTGGGGGTCAAATAAGGAAGTGTTGGGTCAGAAATTAGTAAGATGGTTGTAAACTAGTCATTCTAGCATTTTGGAGTTTAAAGAGAGTAGCGAGATATGGAGATATTTAGAAATGGGTAAGATAGATCTTCGTGAGAATGGGAGAGATGTGAGTTTTCTTGAAGGAGGATGGACAGAAATGTGCTAGTGGAGACAGGCTGAAGAGACGAGTCTGGACTAGGATTAGTGAGCAGGTAATGAAATAAGAGGAAGAAAGTTTGGACATCTCATCCACTGTGGACCATCTGAAGCAGCTGGGTATGTCTGTGGAAGAGGAGAGAAATAATGTGTCTGTGGGGTTGTGTAGACATATTGTGAGGTATTGGGCTGGTGATAGAATAAGGTGTTAAGGTCTTAAGGATGAGCTGAAATTGGAAAAAAGGCATTTGGGACTGAAAATTTGTTATTATCATTATAATTATTATTGTTATTATGTTTTATTTCTAGAGTGTCAAAAGATCCTGTAGCACTAGGGGGGACAATAAACACATGAATAAAATATACATGCATCTTAAGACAGAGAGCATTTAAATATCTGAAGACTAGGGAACAGTCTAATTGAATGAGGTAGGAATTTCAAAAGAATGGGGGATGCTCTTAGGAAGGTGATTGTGGGAGGAGGTAATGATGGGGTATGAGAGGTACACATTATGAACAGAGTGTAGAGGGCCATTTGGGGTGTATTAGGTACTAAGGGTGAAGATGTAGACAGGTGCAGGGCAGTTCAGGGCTTTGAAAGTTAGGGTTAGAATTTTCAATTGTATCGTTATTAAGATAGGGAGCCAAAGGGGAGCAGCAGATGGAGTGGGGAGAGGCCGTTGAACTGAAGGCAAATTAAAATAGAGTTGCGATAGTCAATCCTGGATATAATGAGAGCATGAGTTATGGTCTATGCAGTGTCGTGGTTGAGAATGGACACGTTTTGGAGACATTCCAGAGGTGAAGATGGCAGGATATGCCGAGTAATGAGAGATGATGGGAGAGATCACTATAGCTGTGGACTTGAGTTGTTGCGTGATTGCGTGGTGGACTGTTCAAAAGGCAATTTCAGATGTATAGGTGGTGGGTGATGGGGACATTTCTTTAGAATGGAAGTGATTAGTGGATGTGTAGAGGTTGGATATGTGCATTAGAGTTGTGGTAATGAGAGGAAAATTTGTAATGGAGTAAAGGCAGAAAGAGGAAACGATGATACAAATGTAGACAAGTGTTCTTATTCTACTGGGTAAAGGTCCTGAGTGTGGATGTAAGTGGGGGAGGCAAGGTTTGGACATGTGTGGCCTGTAGTGATCACTTGAATGTGTTGGTTGGCTGCAGGAAAAGGTCATTGCCATTGTTGTGAATTTAGTTGGTTGTTTTCAAGCTCTTGGGCTGTCAGATAATTATTTGTGACAAGTGGCTGTCTGTACAAAATAATATAAAATGTAGAGAAAAAAAGTTTAGGGTTGTAAAACGTATAAAGATGAGTTAGGTGATGAAAAATAGGTTTGCTTGGAGAAGAAGAGATCAGAGAACTTGGAGGAAGTCTGTTGTCTCCAACAGAGAGATTGGTGAGATTTGGAGAAGCTTGACATTTGTAGGTTTAGAGCCAGGTGGAGATAGTTACTTGAAAAAAAGTTTAAGGGAGCAGATAAGGAGAACAAGTACTCCTGAATTTCGAAAAAAACATTTTTTCAAACACTGAGTTTTCAATAATTCCCCCATATAACTCACCACTGACAACTTCTCTTTCCCTCATCCACTGTCTTGGTACAACCCTTGATTACATACAGGATCACACCACACAAATAGTCATTATCCAAATCTTGCTATTTGCACCACAAAATATCTCAAAACTAATTCCTTTCTCACACCAACCAAAGTCCGAATTCCCTTGTGTATTATGTCCTGTAGCTCATTCCTAATTGGACTTCCATTCACTCCCCTACAAAACAATCGCTTACAGAAAAGTACATTACGATTGTAGTGCTTGTTTTTCAGTAAGACTTTTGATGTTCTCAGTTAGTCCTTGTCTAGAGTATAATAATTATGAATTATTGGGAAATGCCTTCCTGGATGTCCGCACAAGCTCAGATTTTTTCTAGAAATAGTTTTTGGCCATGTGCGGAGCAAATGAGTAATTAGATATGATTAGTAAACATTATATTCTAGCAAAAAGGCCGGGCTAAGAGAACAATCAGAAAAACAACCAACTTTACTTATTAAAATATTGTTGTTTTTTAAATAGCATTCAGTAAATAAAGAATACCTTATGTGGAATCTTCTACTTCTACTACACTTGTCCATCTCACCGGTTGTTCCTCATATGCAGCTTTGTTCCACCAGTTTCACCAAGAACTACGTTCAAAATGTTGACCCTCATTTACAATGACCACAATTAAAATGCACTGACCTACATCTTTCATCTGATATCCATATAAGAGCCTAAACACTCATTTGGCCCTGACATAAGCTTCTCTTCTCCAATGTCTTCCCACTCCTGTCGATAGGTATTCTTCTTACTCTTCAAAGCATACGGGATTTAGTCAAACTCTTCACAGCTGTGCACTCTTCGAAAACCCATTTCTTCAAACATTACAGCCATGTTCCCCATTGTCCAATAAACAATCCAGCAATTCCATAATTGTTGTAGTGAGTACCCCTCTACATCCACCAAAACTGTCAACTCTCACAAGATTAGGACCTTCTCCTCGTTCTGTCATAGAATTTCTTATTTCATCTTGTCTGTCTTTATTTTTTGCTTTTACCCTGTACAAATATGCCGGTGCTCCATAAATTAATGACTATAATAATGATATTTAAATAATTTCCAATTGAAATATAATATTAAAATAATTAAAAATGAAAAGAAAAACAGTGTGAAACATTATATGTACCACAATGTATTCTTAAAATAAAAAATAGGAAAAGAATGACCATTCGGAAAGCAATCACATATAATAGTTGTCAAACTGCGAGTTGTTGTCACGCTTTGCGGCCGCAACTGACAACTCGCAGTTTCACAACTCCCCCTGCCCCACTGATGCTCGAGATGAGCCCCCGCCAATACATTGCAGGACTCGCAGCCCCCCCCCCCCCCCATACTCCCTGCTCCATGTTCCAGGGGGCGGGGGGGGCGGGGGGTTGCATGGGCAGTCGTACGCACGCACGGGAGGCCGGGCACGCTCGCGCACGCATGAGTGGGGCGCTCGCACACGCGTGCTCTTACGAGCACACGGGAGGTGGCTGCAGCATAAGGTGAGGGAGGAGTGGGTGAGACACATAGGAGGGACAGCTGTGGGGAAGACAGACAAAGCGGAGGGAGAGGAGAGGGGAAGAGCGACACAGGGGAGGTTGCGGAGGGGGGAAGAGAGACACAGGGGAGGGAGAGGAGAAGAGAGACACAGGGGAGGGGGGAGAGACACAGTGGAGAGAGGAGGGGGAAGAGACACGGGACGGAGGAGGGGGAAGAGAGACACAGTGGAGGGAGGGGGGAGAGAGACACAGTGGAGGAAGGAGGGGGGAGGGAGACACAGGGGAAGATACAAAGGGGAGGGAGAGGAGGGGGGAAGAGATACAGAGGAGGGGGGATACAGGGGAGAGACACGGGGGAGGGAGGAGGGGGGAGAGACAGAGGGGGAAGAGACACAGGGGAGGCGCTCATTGCGAGGCCCATGATGAGTGCCGATGACGCTCATTGCGAGGCCTGTGATAAGCGCTAAAGGCGCTCATTGCGAAGCCCGTGATGAGCATCAAAGGCACTCATTGCAAGGCCAGTAAAGTAGAGGGGGGAGAGGTAATGGGATGGAGAGGATCGTGAGGAGTGCCGGAGGCGCTCATCGCGAGGCCAGTAAAGTAGAGGGGGAGAGGCTCCCAATGTGAGGCAAATACCATTGCCAGGCTTCAAATTTTATTGCCGTCATTTTTGACGGGCAAGCCACTAGTTATATATATGTTTACCCACAGAAATTCTAAGTGACTTACTGCCGCTAAGGTTTCCGGGTAGTGATTTGCAACTCAGGCAGAAGATGTACTAGCGTCTTTGCCTGTTGCCACTTAGCATGGGATCCTTTTAGTTCTTCTAGTTTCTCTTAGGAAACCTTAGGAGCATAGCCGTATTTTAGGCTATAGCACCAAATACCGACTCACAGCCTGCTATATGGAGCTCATCGGTGTGAGGTTTGTTTGGTGTGAGAAATAATGCATTTGATTTCCATGAAGATGAACATTAAGAGTGAAAGCTTCCAAAAGTTGTCTGAACTACTCTATTGGGGTTTTAGATTAACAGTTATTCAAGATGAATAGATATCCAGAAAAGTAAAGTGAGTTACTAATTAGTTAACAAACACAAATAAGTTTGTTGAAAATACATATCCCTCACCAGCACATGGATCGGAGGGATTCTGCACCTGCTGAATATACTTTTCTACTGTTTCATTCCCTCCTTCCTCTTTAACATCCCAGAGCCCTGTTAGAGGAATAGAGGATACAAGGTAACAACAACAAACTTTAAATCTTTGTTTTATTATATAAATACAAAACTGATTCATTGTTCATTTATGTCTTACACATTTTAATATATATATATATATTATACAATGCTCTGCTTTTTCATGTATATATTGATGTATATGTGTATATAATATGTGTATTTATGTTTTCTTTACTATGGTGTATTTATTCCCCATATATATATATTTACCTGATGCTGTCTCCACTCTCTCTGCATCTGCTGTTATTATTCAAACTGAGGGACCTATCTCATGTAGTATTGCTTGAGACTTGATAAAGAGAGGTTGAGCCTCTCAAAAGCTCGTCATTATAAATAAGACGTTTGTCCAATACAAAAGGTATCAAATTATATTGCAATATGCATTATTAATCTATATATATATATATATATATATATATATATATATATATATATATATATATATATATAGTGGAACCTCTATATTCATCATTAATCAATTTCTGAGGAACTGACAGATACCGAGTCAGATGAAAATAGAATCCATTTTTCCATAGGAATTAGCTCAAATTGGAATAATTAGTTCCCAGCCCCGAATCTGATATATAAGTAGATAAAAAATGTAAAATGTTTTTTTTTCTGTTTGCCTTCCGCTGGATTCATTAATAATTAAAATAATTATAATAATAATTAAATAGTTGATTAATAATTAACAACTAATTAATTAATAACTAACCCTCATATTGCAGATCAGAGGAGATCTTAAAAGGTTGAACTTGATGGACTGAAAGTCTTTTTTCAACCTTAAATACTGTGGGCCTCATTCTATTATCGGCCGTAAATCGGCCGTAAGGCTGCGATTCCTTGCGAGGGTTCAGTTAACTCGCGATTCTATTATACTGCCCCGCAAGGATCTCCTTTTACGGCCGGCCGCATATCTTGGAACCGGCCGTAATCTCAGAAATATAAAAACTCAAAAATAAATTCAAGCCTGCACTGTACAGCTCTGTAAATGCTAGGGATCATATTGGGGGACATGAGGATTAAAAGGAACCCACTCTCAAGCTTGCACATCTGCCCAAACCCGAGTTCAAATTAACTGTTTATTTTCCGGCTGCGGCGTGGGTGTGTCTGAAGTGCTCCAAGCACTCTGGACTTTTTACATGGATATTTTACGGATATTAAAAATAAAATATTTTACGGATTTGAGTACAGGATAATTATGTGCTATTTTTTCTAACACCTAAAATCCCTTTATAGTCTTCTCAAAGTGCAGGATGGCTTTATTTGAGCTATTTTATGTGCTTAATTGGTGCTAGCGAGACCTCTTTCCTGCAAGTAAGCAGCGGCTCGTTTTTAGCCTTGCAGAGAGGTTTCCCGGAGGAATTGAATTGCAAAACTCTTGCGGCCGTTTTAGATCAAAGGCTTTCCTCCGGCGCGTGCGGCCGCAAGAGATAGCAAGGCACCGGCCGCAAGCCTGCCGGAGCCTCCGGCCGTAAGGGAATAGAATAGCAGAATAGCTTCCGGCCGGTCCTTGCGGCCCCGCAACGGCTGCGGCCGCTAATAGAATGAGGCCCTATGTAACTATTTAAAATGCGTTGACATTGTATTAAAAATATGACATACACAGTTTCTTATAGAACCAAATATTATGTTTCTAATTACAGACTTATTGAATATTTATTATTTACCTTTGATAATTTTTATGGGAATGTCCTCCTCCTTAACCTGCAGATATTCTCGTTCAGTCTTTGAGACATCGGAGGGTCCTATATGGATACCCAGAAATAACTCTACAATTATCGCCAGTTAATAATGAAAAACAATTAAAATACACAAAGACAGAAACAAATACTATGAATTTGTATCAACACAAGAATATAAATTGTGTCATCATTGTTAAATAATCTTTGTTTTGGGCTGCTTTTATATAATAAAAAAAATACAAATTAAATTATAGATATTTTTTTTTCTTCAGTACTAACCATTTTATGGAGATTTCACATTACTACTTATTCAAGAATTACGAATTACAAAATATACTAATAGTGTGATTTAGAATAATATTTTTTAAAAGTGCTGTTATTTCTCAAATTATGTTAAAAATAATCTTTTGTGAAAGGCAAAGTTCATCCAGTTGGCAGCTCTCGCTGTGCTTCAGACACTCCTGAAGAAGCCCAAAAGTTGATAAAACGCGTAAAGAAATTGCCACGGAGATGCCTAGGTAAAACCAATGCCAATGTCTTCACTTTACAAGACGACCTCATATGGCGCTACATGCCGTTAACTTGTACATAGCTCTGTGTTACATAACTAATTGTATTAGACACATTTACTAATGTTTACCCTTGTAAGTTATTATTGAATATATCACTCACCTACACTTGTATCTGAATGGATTTCCACCTGCTGAATATCCTTTTCATCCATCTCACCCTCTCCTTCCACTTTAATGGACATATGGAACCCTGGGAGTCCAATAAAGAATAACATACAGTTGTGAAATTTACTAGAGATGAGGAGCCCTTGGTTTGTGAAGTCTGTCCATTGGATGTCATCTTATCTCCACACAAGACTTGGTTGATTTCAGCATGGACAACTTACCTACACCACAACAAAAATGAAAAACATTTACAGGGGTTGGTAAAAAATAACAAACGACACAAGACAAAAGGAAATTAACGTAACTAAACCACAATGACAAATGCAAAAGTGAGTGATATTAGGTTGATTTCCGATTAGCAGTATATGTCACAGGCCTGCCAATTAGCACTTTTGATATGTGAGCAACCTGAGGCCACTATTTGTAGATCCATTGGTCACAAAATCTGCAAAGTTATTTAATGTGTCAAGTGGAACAATCTCAGCACACGCCAAATGTGGACAAACTACATCGGCAAAGGGGAATTTGAACCTCATTGATAAGGGTTACATGGAAACTGCCACAAAAATGATCACAGGATGGAATCGGCACCTCTGTGACCCAGACTCAAAAAAATGATACGTAGTATACTTCACAAAGCTTTTTATGGCATGGTAGCCATTGGGAAACTACTTGTATCTAAGGCCAATGCAGAAAGACACGAAACCTGGTGCACAAAATCTGGACCCCAAGTAATGGAATAAAGTAATATGGTCTGAGCAGTCATCATTAACACTATATCCTACATCTGGACTGGTTCATCTTTGGAAAAAGTACACTCCTTTATCAGGGCTGGGATGTTAATATGTTGTTAGTTGTTTCCATTATTTTCTCCACCACCTGTATTATACCTCAATTCTCATCTGGCAAACAACCCAAACTGCTCCTTATAAGGGGTTGACAGATTTGCACCAAACATAGGAGCCGGTAATCAAACTTGAAAAGACCAAAGATTGAAATGTTGACCACAAGGACAAAAATATTCAAAGTGACTCTTTAGTTTTTTATTTTTTTCTAAGTCCCAATTTCCTTTCACATTTTTTTTTTTTCGAAGTCCCGCGGGTCGTATTTTTTTTTCAGCGTCGCGCTTTTCTCTGTTGTTTTTTACCGTGAGTGAGGCGCCGTAGAGCCACCACCTCCGCAAATGCAGACATTCGCTTCACGAGGGTCCACATTTGCGGCCTGCAATGAGCCGTCGGCACATATACAATCGCCGCCATTTGACAACACTAACTTGTAACTAATAACTAAAATAACGATTTACACAACTAAACAAGCGGTTTAGCCTCGCGCACGCAGCCTATTTACACTGCACACATTGCTGACACTTACACCTCAGTCCAGATGTACATTGTATGCTGCAGGAAAATCTAAAGCGATTGTTAGCTCTTCAGCATATTGATTGCTGGATATATTAATTACAAATAGGTAAAGTATATTAATTTATTATTTAATTAATTAGCATTAAAAAATATATATATTTAAAAAATTAAAATACCAGAGGCTCGCAATGAGCGCCGAAGGAGGTCACAAGACCAAAACTACACCAGGGGAACGTCTCGCTAAGAGCGCCGAAGGAGGTCACAAGACCAAAACTACACCAGGGGAACGCCTCGCAATGAGCGCCGAAGGAGGTCACAAGACCAAAACTACACCAGGGGAACGCCTTGCAATGAGCGCCGAAGGTACTCAGAGGACCAAAAGTCTTACATTGTGTGGCAAACAGCATTGCCTGGCTTACAATTTTATTGCCATCATTTTTTGCGGGCAAGTCGCTAGTCACATATATACACACACAGGCACATCAGACTATCAAGGAGAACTCAGCTTAGAAAAACTCCCCTGTCCTTCCCATGGGCTCAGAAGAGGCAATTTGCCCCACTCTGTAGCCTCCCTCTTGTGCCTTGAAAAGGAAGTATGTCTG
>CM050176.1:57001130-57091130 GCA_027410445.1 Discoglossus pictus
GTCTGACATTG
The DNA here is from genome assembly GCA_027410445.1 of Discoglossus pictus. Classification (NCBI taxonomy): domain Eukaryota; kingdom Metazoa; phylum Chordata; class Amphibia; order Anura; family Alytidae; genus Discoglossus; species Discoglossus pictus. Next base: position 57,001,142 of record CM050176.1, read on the forward strand.
TTATAGTAGATATTGTTGTTTTTTGTAAGTGGTTGAGTATGATGTTATTAATGTTCAATGCCTAATATTAGATCATATAGCTGACGTTGTTAGGGCACCACAGTGGTCCTTGACTTGGGGATGGCATAACATAGATGTCTAAAGAATCCATAATTACTACCTATTATGGTTCTAGTATCTATTGATGCCTGACTCAAGAACACAAATATTGCTGTTGTTGCAGAACATGTGAGTAGAGAATATTTCCTCTACACCCTCCTTGTTCCCATTGGTATGACTAGAATGTGTACAATATCTATCGCTAACCGGATATAATATTGTTCTTCTGTAGCTCAAAGAGTTTTTTTGTAAATACATTAATAGAAGAAGGCCAGGAAGGAAGCTATAGGAACATTATAAAGTGAAACAGACCAACTGATAAATAGTGACCAGGCAGATGAGCTGAATAATTTCTCTCCAAGCACAAAGTAAGGAGTACGAGATCTACACCCACAGATAACACTTTGCCTCATGATAATTAGACATTCTTCCACTGCTTGCTTGCCAACAGATTAACACATCACATATCACATATATACTTGTCCGTCACGCTATGATAAAAATTACAGGCTTGTGCATTCGCATTCAGCACTGAAGGCCTGAAAGTTACGGGTTTGCATAGCTCTGCAGTGAGCGCCAAAGGAGCTCATTGCAGAGCTTGTGAGGAGCGCAGAAGACGCCCATCGCAAGGCCCGTAAAGTAGAAAGGATGCAAAGAGCAGAGAAGGTGCACATTGCGGGGTTCACAATGAGTACCAAAGGCGCTCATCGCGAGCCCCATAAGGTAGAGAGGATGCATTGAGCGGCAAAGGCGCTCATTGCGGGCTTGCGATGAGCGCTGAAGGCGCCAATCTTGAGGCCCGCTAGTTAGAGGGGGGAGAGTCTTGCATTGTGTGGCAAACAGCATTGCCTTGTTACGATTGCCTTGAAAAGGAAGTAAGACCGACATGGAAGCTTCCATGCCCAGATTGGTGGTGATTGTGTGCCTCAACTATATAGACCCCTCTAACACACTAATGAACGCATGTAATAACACTATAAGTGCCATGAGGGTCATCCAGGACCCTCATGACCCAAAGTGTAAGCACTACACAATTTTAACCCTGTCACCTATGGGGGTCTATCCAGACCCTCATAAGCCTCTATTTAACCCCATCAGTCCCATAAGGGTATATTATGACCATTATGGGCCTGTTACAACCTAACATTAACCACATAAGTGCCATGACGGTCCTCAAGGACCATCATGCCACTAAGTCTAAACACTCCACTGCACTATACCCCCCCCCAATAAAACATTAAATATCAACTAACCCCCCTCTACACTAACCTATTAACACCTACACTACCTACCTACCCCCTAATAACCCCCTCCCCACCATAGTCACAAAAATCAAAAATCTACATTACATAAAAGAAAAAAACCTAAATCACAAAAAATAAAAAATCTACATTACAGAAAATAGAAAAACCTAAATAACAAAAAATAAAAAATCTACATTACAGAAAATAAAAAAAACCTAAATCACAAAAAATACAAAAATCTACATTATAGAAAATAAAAAAAATCACAAAAAATTAAAAAAGGAACATTAGAGAAAATAACAAAATACATTACAAGACTCCAGCCCCCCCCCCCACTACAGAAAAAAAAATTACACACCTGAAAAGGAAAGACATATAATACATACAATACAATGCATACAATACAAATGAAATGAAATACAATACACCCCTATCTAATATACATCACCCAATCTATCTAATATACAATACATCCTATTGTAATGATATGGAATCACAAGGTTGTGGAGACCAGCAGCCAAGGTCAGCAATAATCCAGTTCAGCAATTTGTAGGTGAAACAGGAACAAGCTTTATTGAAGTGATCAGGAACCACACAATAATCTGGCAAGGTACATTTGACAGGAAGGGCCTTATATAGGCCAAGGACCAGACACCTGACCAGACACAGCTGAAGAGACTTAGGTACTGATACTATTGCTAGCAGAGTCAAGCTTATCAGATCTCAATGAAATTCACAAAAGGTAGGCTGGCGCAGTGGTAGGGAAGAGGTATAGCAGCCTGGGGACCAGGGTTCAAAACCCAGCAGAGTCAATTCCTTACATTACCCCCGCCTCTATAGGTGCAGCCTCTGGATGCCCTATTACCTGGTTTAGCAGGGTACTGCACATGAAAAGACCGAAGGAGATCAGGAGCGTGAATATTGTCCACTGGTTCCCACGAACTCTCCTCCTCACCATAGCCTTTCCAGCGAACCAGATACTGAAGCTTGTTACGGAAGATCCTGGAGTCAAGAATTTTTTCCACTTCGTACTGGAGGTGGGGCAGGCAGGGCTCGGCCAGGGAAAGTATTTTCATGAAAAGGTTTAAGCAGTGCAACGTGAAACACCGGATGTATTTTCATGGAATTCGGGAGTTGCAAACGGAAAGTGACAGCATTGATCTGAGCAATGATCTCAAAAGGTCCCATGAACCTTTGACCCAATTTATGAGAAGGAATCCGAAGCTTAAGATTCTTTGTTGACAGCCACACCTTGTCACCAACGTGATAGACTGGGGCAGCTCTTTTGTAACATTCCTGAGCCTCCAAAAGAGTCTCTTTCAACAGTGCTTGGGAATCACGTAAGGCGGTTAGCCGGTCAGTGACAGCAGGAATAGAGGTAGTAATTGGGAGACTGACTAGAAAGGTCGGATGGTAACCATAGTTGGCAAAAAATGGGCTCAAAGAAGTGGAGCAGTGTTGGGCATTGTTATAGGCAAACTCCGCCGTGGGTAGAAAATCCAGCCAGTCATCCTGCAGGTAACAAATATAGCACCGCAAATATTGCTCCAAAGTCTGGTTGGTTCGCTCAGTCTATCCATTACTTTGTGGATGAAAAGCTGACGACATTAATACCTAGATTAGAACAAAAATGTTTCCAAAAACGAGATTTAAACTGCACTCCCCTGTCAGATACTACTTCATCAGGCACTCCATGCAAGCGAAATATTTCCCGAATAACCAGGTCAGCCGTCTGTTTAGCTGAAGGGAGACCACGAGCTGGTATGAAATGACCCATCTTAGTTAACCTGTCCACAACAACAAGAATGGTAGTGTGTTCCTTAGAGGGAGGTAGTTCCACAATAAAGTCCATGGATATAGATCCCCAGGGACGATGAGGAATCTGAAGAGGCTAAAGCAAGCCAACAGGGGATGAGCGAGGAGTCTTATGTCTGGCACATACATCACAAGAGGATACATACTTCTTAACATCCTCATGATACTTCGGCCACCAAAAGGATCGGGCAAGTAGGTCTTGCGTCTTTCGAAATCCTGGATGACCTGCTGGTTTTGAGTCATGGTAGAGACGTAAAAGGTCCAGTCGCACTGACTCCGGAGCAAACAGACGTTGTTGAAAAATCCAAAACCCAATAAGCATCGTCATATGGAGGTCACGAGGAGGATCACGAAGAACTGGGTCTTCAGCGTAGCCCTTTTTAATGCAAGACATCAGATCAGAAGGAAATGTAACTCCTATAAATATATCCTCCGGCAAGATGGTGGTCTTGGTTACGGTAGTATGGAGGGGGTCAGCTATTCTAGACAAGGCATCCGTCTTACCATTCTTGGAGCCAGGACGGTATGTAACCAAAAAATTAAACCCCGAGAATAATAGGGACCAGCGTGCTTGTCTGGCTGACAGTCTCTTTGCTGATTGAATACATTCCAGATTTTTGTGATCTGTGAGGACAGTAATTGGATGGGTAGCTCCCTCCAAGAGATGTCTCCATTCGGTGAAGGCAGCTTTTATAGCCAATAGTTCTTTATTCCCTATGTCATAGTTTCTTTCTGCTGGCACCATCTGGCGGGAATAGAAGGCACACGGATGTAACAGCATCTTAGGTCCAGTCCTTTGAGACAGTATAGCACCAACAGCTGAATCAGAAGCATCAACTTCCACAATAAATGGTAATTCCGGCTGAGGATGTACCAGGACAGGGGCAGAGGTAAACAGAGTCTTCAATCGGGAAAATGCGGTATCCGCCTTATCGGACCACTGAAAAGGAGTCCCTTTACGTGTGAGTTCAGTGATCGGTGTAATAACGGCAGAGAAATTCTTAATGAAACGCCTGTAAAAATTGGCAAGCCCCACAAATCTCTGAACATCTTTTTCATTCTTGGGGATGGGCCAGTCCAGCAAAGCTTTAATTTTACTTGCGTCCATACTTAAACCTTTGGGAGTTATTACATACCCCAGGAATTGAATTTCTGTTTGTTCAAACTCACATTTTTCTAGTTTAATGTATAGGCGGTGGGTACGAAGGCGCTCTAGAACTATACGGACCTGTTTTCTGTGGTTTTCAAGATTATCAGAGAATATTAGGATATCATCCAAATATGCCACAACAAACTGATCCAGGAGATCTCGTAGTACATCATTGATAAGATGCTGGAAAGTTGCAGGGGCATTACACAGCCCAAAAGGCATTACTAGATATTCGTAATGCCCGTACCTGGTTCTGAAAGCTGTTTTCCATTCATCATTGGATCTTATGCGAACCAGATTATATGCCCCCCGAAGATCAAGCTTCGTAAATATTTTAGCTGAGCGAAGTCTCTCCAAAAGTTCAGGAATCAGAGGCAAGGGGTAGTAGTTTTTAACAGTGATGTTATTAATGTCCCTGTAATCAACGCATGGCCGTAGGCTGCCATCTTTCTTTTCTACAAAGAAAATAAGGGCTCCTGCTGGAGAAGTAGATGGTCGAATAAAGCCTTTGGCAAGATTTTCTTGTAGGTATTCACGAAGAGCTTTCAATTCAGGCTCAGAAAGGGAATATATACGGCCAAATGGGATAGCAGCCCCAGGCAACAGCTCTATTGGCAATCATAAGGCCTGTGTGGTGGAAGCTGATCAGCATTCTTCTTATCACAGATATCTGCAAAATCCCAAAATTGTAGAGGAAGCTTAGTCAAGTTTGTAGCAACAATTTCATTAATTGTTGTGGCAACAGGTGTTACCTTAGAGGGTTGACAATTCATTAAGCAGTGTTCTGAAGGAAAGGACAAAGTTCTGATCTTCCAATCAATCTGTGGGTTATGCAGAGCAAGCCAAGGTACCCCCAAAATCACTGGAAACTGTGTTGAGGAAATTAGGTGGAAAGAGATAGCCTCATGGTGATTCACTTCCACAGTCAACATTAAGGGCACAGTCTCATGTGTAACCGGCCTGACGTAAGTGGAGAACCGTCAACTGTCTCCAATAACACAGGTGAAGAATTAGGGATAGACTGAATTCTATTTCCTGCTGCAAATTTAATGTCCATAAAGTTTCCGCCTGCTCCAGAATCTATCATAGCTGTAGTTGAAATTTTACGATCACCACATTGCAACATGATAGGCACCACAAAATGAGGATGTTGAGTCAACATACCCTCTTCACCATGAGCCAGAGAAAACAAGGGTTGTGTGACAGAATCCAGTTGATCTGAAATCTGGGATTGGTGTTGAATCTGTGCACCCTCAGCCGCCATAGCTATTGTTCTTTTGGATTTGCTAGGGCAATTGATGGCATAGTGCCCTGCACTACCAGAATACAGGCATAAATTGTGAGTGCGTCGCCACTGTTTTTCTTCGTTGGATAATGGCCCTCTTATTAGATTTACCTGCATAGCCTCTGGCTCAGAGTCTGTAGGTGTTTGTGGGATCGGAGTAGAAGTTCTTGAATAAGAAAATGGAGTAGTACTTGGTCTAAAAGAGCCCTGTCTTTCCAATTTTCTTTCAGAAAGTCTCCGATCAATACGGATAGCCAAACGCACAAATGCATCAAAGTCAGCAGGAAGATCAACACGAGCTAGCTCATCTTTTATAGCTTCTGAGAGACCTTTTCTGAAGTGGAACCTCTGGGCTGATTGGTTCCAGGTAGTATCAGCAACCCACTGTCTGAATTCAGCAGCATATTCAGCCACTGAGCGCCTCCCTTGATGCAAATGAAGGAGAGTGGCTTCTGCTGTAGCACATCGATTTGGGTCATCAAAAACTAGGCACATGGCCTCAAGAAAGTCATTTAGATTACCCAAGACTGGACTGTCCTGTTCCAGAAGAGGGGAGTCCCAAGCCAGGGCTTCATCTTTGAATAAGGAAAAATAAATCCCACCTTCTCTCTTTCAGATGGAAATTGTTGAGGTAACATCATGAAGTGCAAACGGCATTGATTTAGGAAACCCCTAAATTTTTTGCGATCTCCACCAAACTTTTCTGGTAGGGGCAAGCGGGCATCTTGTGCAGGTGTAACAGTAGCAGCCGCAACATCTCGTGCCCTGTAGCTGGTATACTCACTGTGCATTGACTGAATTTTATTTTGCAGTTCAGCTATCTGGTCCTGCAGCACTTGAATGGTCTGTGCCTGGGTCTGCACAGTTCTTGCAAATAAAGCAACCTGCTGGGCCAATGCAGAATCTGACCCGGTGGTCTCCATGAAAGCTGCCAGATTATTCTGTAATGATATGGAATCACAAGGTTGTGGAGACCAGCAGCCAAGGTCAGCAATAATCCAGTTCAGCAATTTGTAGGTGAAACAGGAACAAGCTTTATTGAAGTGATCAGGAACCACACAATAATCTGGCAAGGTACATTTGACAGGAAGTGCCTTATATAGGCCAAGGACCAGACACCTGACCAGACACAGCTGAAGAGACTTAGGTACTGATCCTATTCCTAGCAGAGTCAAGCTTATCAGATCTCAATGAAAGTCACAAAAGGTAGGCTGGCGCAGTGGTAGGGAAGAGGTATAGCAGCCTGGGGACCAGGGTTCAAAACCCAGCAGAGTCAATTCCTCACACCTATCTATGTAATATACATCCCCCAATCTATCTAATATACAATACATCCTATCTATGTAATATACATCCCCCAATCTATCTAATATACAATACATCCTACAATGTAATATCCAGTACATGCTATCTTCATCTAAAAACCCTAATTCTAAGCTAAAATAAAATAGTTAGGACCACTTACCTTTGAGATGTCATTTAGCTCAGCCACCTAGGGAAAAAAAAAATTAGTACAACACGGTTACATAAAATAAATAAACATAATGAATATTCTAATTATTCTACTCACCTTTCCAGCATGTCCCGTCCTTCTTCTTTTCCTCTTCTTCGACGCGGCCCCTGTTAAAAAAAAACATTACATTAGTACACATACATAAACAAAAAACAAAGTAAAAGAAACATAATATACATTGTACTTACCTCCCCACGATGTCCCCGGCCTCCTCCTCTTCTGCCCCGGCTGAGCCCTGGAAAAATCTGCACTCTAAAAATAAAATGGTTAAAAAAGTAACGGAGGTCCGCACTTGTGAACCTCCCCGATGCTAAAGAGCCTCCTGCGGCGTGTTCCAGAATAAAATTGGCAATGGCGGCTTTTGATTGGCTGAAAACGCTGTTTATCAAAAGACGCCAATTGTGAGCCAATGAGAAAGGGATACACCCCAAAATCCCACTCTGATTGGATAACGCACCTGTCAATCTTTATTTGAACCAATCAGAAGGCTTTATTGCCATCAGCGAATCACAATGGGATACACCCCCACGGGTGATTGGCTGAAGACATCTGTACCTTCCCATTGGCTGTAATACTTATTGACATTGACAACAGCCAATGAGAAGGCGCAAATGCCTTCAGCCAATCAATATGTGGGGGTATATGCCATTGTGATTGGCTATTATCAGTGCAACCAATCAGAATGCGCTGATGCCTCCAGCCAATCACCCTGTGGGGGTGTATTCCATTGTGATTGGCTGAAGGCATCTGCGCCTTGTGATTGGTTTAAATAAAGATTGACAGGTGCATTATCCAATCAGAGTGGGATTTTAGGGTGTATCTCTTTCTGATTGGCTCACACATTGGCGCCTCCTGATTGTCTCACACTGATTGGCTCACACATTGGCTCACAAATTGATTGGCTCAAACATTGGCGCCTTCGACGCTCCCTGCCAGCAACTGCGACCCTCGCTTTGCAAAGACCGCAGGCTCGCTACACGAGCCTGCAGCGTTAACAACGACCCGCATGCTCACAACTATATATGTGATTCTCTCATTTCTTTAGCTGCTTTCACCCTGGCTTAATTAACTAGTACTTTTACACTTAAGGGTTTAAAGCGATTTACAACATTTCAACATGTTTTGTCTATATTGAGCATTGAGTTTTATGGTTGGGATAAAACTAAATATACATTTCTGGTGTTGACATTTTGCAAATAGAGCTAAACCCTTAAGTGAGAAAGTCCTGGTGACGTAAAATGTAAAATTCACTTCTAAGAAGCCCCCATAGTAACAGATTTTCTGTTCTGGGGCCTCCCCCTGTTTTCTCTCATGAGAGGTGCCATCTTACACACCTGTTACATAAGACCCAAAGGGAGGGGCTTCACACTTCCAGTCATTTGCTGATCAGACAGCATGTCACTATTTGCTTGTTAGCATCATGAAATCGCTGGTAGTGTGAAGTGTCTCTACCTAGGGGAGGGGTCCAGCAGCTCCATTATCCTCCTATCTTGGCTACAGGAATCCTCCCCTGGAGTGTTGAGTGGATGGGCTTCTCGGTGACCAACTTTTATTCCAGGACCACCAGAATGCAGAACAGGAATCAAGGGGTTAAATATAACAAACAGGGGTTATAACCTCTAAATAAAAGATAGAACACAACAATTATGTTCCATAGAAGAGCCTTTGTTGAGAAAAGATGGAACATTTATGGGGAAACAGAACAACATAACTTTGTTTCGACCTACAAACATGAATAAATGGCTGCCCTTAAGCAGTTATCTCAATCAGCCCCCTGTAGTACCACCATGCAGTGCACTGGGTATATATAACGTGGAGGGAAGTATATACATATTATATACAGTTCAGTGAGTGTATATAGTTTAGGGGGGTGTATACATGTTATGTGCAGTGCAGTAAGCGTGTATAGTGTGTAGGAGGGTGTATACATGCTATATACAGTGGAGTGAGTGCATATAGTGTGAAGAGGGGTATATACATGTTATATACAGTGCAGTGAGTGCATATAGTGTGGAGAGAGGGGCGTATACATGCTATATACAGTGTTTATATAGTGAGTGTTTATATAGTGTAGAGGGAGGTGGATGCCTGTTATATACAGTGCAGTGAGTGTATATATAATGTGGAGGGAGGTTTATACCTTTTATATACAGTGTAGTGAATGTATACCATGTGTAGGAAGGTGTATACATGTTATATACAGTGTTGTGAGTTATATAGTGTGGGGGAGGGTGTATACATGTTATATTTATTTAGATTTCTCACCATATGGGTGATAGGGGGAACCAGACGATGACTCCTTGCTCACTGTGTCTTAGGAAGTACAGCTGCACCTCGCTGTACGAGGCCCACAAAGGCCAAAAGGCATCTGGGGTTTGCTGTTTCTCCTGTTCAGGATAGCATTGCCTGGTATTTCGGGGCTGGGTCACTCTTTTGAGTGGGACCAGACTGATATCCTACAGGATATTTCTCCCTGTGAAGAGCACAAGTGAGCTAAAAAAGGTTGCTCTCTCTGAGTAGGTAACCAGACCTATAGAGCAAACCTACTAAGATATTGCTCGTTCTCAGATGAGCACCTCTACTCTTTTTGTTGTGATCATATGATCTGACAATATTTAAGAAAACCCGTAATTTACTGCTTAGACATACCCCCACCTCTCTAATTACAGAAAATAAAAAAGCCTAAAGTCACACAAAAAAATTCTACATTACATGAAATAAAAAACCTAACTCACAAAAAAATAAACTACATTACAGAAAATAAAAAAACCTAAGTCAGAAAAAAATAAAAAAGGGAACATTACAGAAAAAAAAAAAAACATTACAACCCCCCCCCCCTCACTACAGAAAAAAAAATACACACCTGAAAAGGAAATACATATAATACAAATACATATAATACAAATACATACAATTACAATACAATTACATACAATTACAATACAATACACCCCTATCTAATATACATCACACAATCTATCTAAATAAATAGCATAATCTAATATACATGCTATCTATATAATAATACATTCCCAATCTATCTAAATAAATAACACAATTTAATATACAATCCATCCTATGCTATCTATATAAAACGCATACCCCTAGCTAACATACAATAAATGCTATCTATATATTAACTAATCTAAGTCTAAGCTAAAATAAAATAATTAAGACCACTTACCTTTGCAGATGTCCATTGGGATCAGCCACCTCCGAAAAAAATAAATAAAATTAGTGCAACACGTTTACAGTTCTAAAATAAACATTCTATACATTCTATACATTCTAAATATTCTACTCACCTTTCCGGCATGTCCCGTCCGGCATTCTTTGAATCCTTCTCCGGCGCTGCACCTGTTAAAAAAAAAAAACATTAATAGACATACATCAAAATAAAATAAACATAATCTACATTCTACTTACCTCCCTGCGATGTCTCCGGCCTCCTCCGGATCCTCTTCTGCCACGCCCTGTAAAAAAAAAATATATATATACTTACATCCGCACTCCCGGACATCCCCGACGCTAATGAGGCTCCAGGAGACTATTCCGGAAGAAAACAAGCAATGGCGCCTTCTGATTGGTTGAAAACAATGTCTATCAAATTCACCCAATCAGGTGGCGCAAATGTGTGAACCAATCACAAACGGATACACCATAAAAAACCACTCTGATTGGATAATGCACCTGTCAATCTTTATTTAAACCAATCACAAGGTGCAGATGCCTTCAGCCAATCACAATGGAATACACCCCCACAGGGTGATTGGTTGGAGCCTCTGCACATTCTGATTGGTTGCACTGACAATAGCCAGTCACAATGGAATACACCCTCACGTACTGATTGGTGAAGGATTTGCGCATTCTCATTGGCTATTGTTAATATCAATCAATATTACAGCCAATGGGAAGGCGCAGATGTCTTCACCAATCAGTACGTGGGGGTATATTCCATTGTGATTGGCTGATGGCAATAAAGCCTTAGGATTGGTTCAAATAAAGATGGACAGGTGTGTTATCCAATCACCGTTGTATTTTGGGGTGTATACTTTTTCCATTGGTTCACAAATGGGGTCTTCTCATTGGCTGAATTTGATAGACAGCCTTTTCAGCCAATCAGAAGCCGCCATTGCCAATTTTATTCTGGAACACTCCATAGGAAGGTCATTAGCGTCGGAGACATCCGCCAGGGCGGATGTGTGTCGCTTTTTTTTTTTTTTTCTTCATGCGAGGAGGCCGGAGACATCGCGGAAAGGTAAGTATAATGTAGATTGTGTTTATTTAAATTTGGTTTATGTTTACTAATGTAATGTTTTTTTTTACAGGAGTATCGCCGGACAAGACGCAAAGATGGACGACGGAACATGGAGGACGTGACATGCTGGGACGTGACATGCTGGAACGGGACATGCTGGAAAGGTGAGAATAATATTTAGAATATTTAGAATGTTTAGAATGTTTAGGTATTTCATGTAAACGTGTATTAATTTTTTGAATCTTTTTTATTGTAGGTTGCTGATCAGAAGAAACATCTCAAAGGTAAGTGGTCTTAATTATTTTATTGTAGCTTACAATTAGGGTAGCTATATATATATATAGATAGCATTTATTGTATATTAGATAGATAGGGGGATGTATTATTAGATAGTATTGTATATTAGATAGTGGGATGTATATTACATTATATAGTGGCATGTATATTAGATAGGGGTGTATTGTATTTTATTTAATTGTATTGTATTTTATTTAATTGTATTGTATTGTATTTTATTTAATTGTATTGTATTGTATTATATGTATGTATTATACGTATTTCATTTTCAGGTGTGTAATTTTTAAAAAAATTTGTAGTGAGGGGGGGTTGTAATGTATGTTTTTATTTTCTGTAATGTTCCTTTTTTTATTTTTTGTGACTTACTTTTTTTTTTTGGTTCTGTAATGTACATTTTTTATTTTTGGTGATTTTAGTTTTTCTTATTTTATGTATTGTAGATTTCTGCTTTTTGAGGAATTTAGTTACTTGAGGCACACAGTACACTCACATTGTGTGACAAACAGCATTTCAACACTTTCTTTTATTGACCGTCATTTTTTGACGGGCAAGTCGCTAGTTAGTTATATTAGTGACAGAAAAAGACAGAAGATAATGGGCTGAAAATAAAGCATAAAACAATACTAATAAATAATTATTTAATCAAGAAATGTATAAATTCAGCGTCTAAATACAGACTGATTGAGGAGACAAATACCCAGCCGAGACAGGCAATGTATTTATTGCTGTAGATAATGTCCCTGCAGGAGTTGCACTGGGTTCTTCCTCTTGGACCTGGTATATGGTTTGTTGATTACTGCACATAATATCTCTGCAGGAGTTGCACTGATCATTGTCCTTGGGCATAGCAGATGATTTATTGATTGCTGTAGATAAAGTCCCTGTTCTTTAATCTGGCAGATAATGTACATATTGCTGTATATATTATCCCTGCTGTAGATAATGGCCCTACACTTGGACATTGAAAATGATTTATTGATTACTGGGAGCTTTCCTGTTTTATGCTAGCATGCGCGCTTGTGCTCGGCACTGGAATCCTCCTGTTGCCGGGTGCTCTTGCGTCCCGCTTCCCAATGTACTCCGTAAGCCCCTAACCCCCTACACCCCTTGCCGGCCCTAACCCCCTACAGCAGTTAGCGGACCTAACCCTAAATCTAACCCTCTAACCCTAAGTCCTTAACCCTAACCCCCTACACCCCTTGCCGGCCCTAACCCTAATCCTAACCCCCTATAGCACTTCCCGGCCCTAACCATAAACCTAACCCCCTACACCCCTTGGCGGTGCTAACCCTAACCTCCTAACCATCTTAGCCTAACCCTAACCCCTAAAACTAAGTCCCTAAGCCCCTAACCCCCTACATCCCTTCCCGACCCTAACCCTGTAAACCTAAACCGAAAAACTCTAACCACACCGGCCACAAGGAGACAGCTTCATAGGCGCAGTGCAGCATGCGTGCGTGCACATAACAGATGCACGTGCACATGTGCTAGCATAAAACAGGAAAGCACCGATTTCTGTAGATAAGTCATTGCTCTTGGTTCTGGGTGAATGCTTTGTTAACTTCTGTAACTATTGTCCCTGCTCTTGAATCTGGCAGACATATTCATTGATTGTTATAGATAATTTCGCTGCTGTTGAACTTGACAGATAATTTACTGATTGCAGTAGATAATGTCCCTGCTGTTGAATCTGGAAGACATATTTATTGATTGTTATAGATAATGTCCCTGCTGTTGAACTTGACAGATGATGTACTGATTGCTGTAGATAATGTCCCTGCTCTTGAATCTGGCAGACATATTTATTGATTGTTATAGATAATGTCCCTGCTGTTGAACTTGACAGATAATTTACTGATTGCAGTAGATAATGTCCCTGCTGTTGAATCTGGCAGACATTTTTTTTGATTGTTATAGATAATGTCCCTGCTGTTGAACTTGACAGATGATGTATTGATTGCTGTAGATAATGTCCCTGCTCTTGAATCTGGCAGACATATTTATTGATTGTTATAGATAATGTCCCTGCTGTTGAACTTGACAGATGATGTACTGATTGCTGTAGATAATGTCCCTGCTCTTGAATCTGGCAGACATATTTATTGATTGTTATAGATAATGTCCCTGCTGTTGAACTTGACAGATGATGTATTGATTGCTGTAGATAATGTCCCTGCTCTTGAATCTGGCAGACATATTTATTGATTGTTATAGATAATGTCCCTGCTGTTGAACTTGACAGATGATGTACTGATTGCTGTAGATAATGTCCCTGCTCTTGAATCTGGCAGACATATTTATTGATTGTTATAGATAATGTCCCTGCTGTTGAACTTGACAGATGATGTACTGATTGCTGTAGATAATGTCCCTGCTGTTGAATCTGGCAGACATATTTATTGATTGTAGTAGATAATGTCACTGCTCTTGCACCTAAAAGATGAACCCCAGTACATATAACCTTCCTGAGTTCCCCACAACCTGCATCTCAATATTCATCTCCCAGGTCAGTTCTCATTCATAAGGAAAAGGAGAAAAAGGCTGATGTCCTAGAAACGACTAATAGAATAAAGAGGAAAACAGTGACATCACTGGTTACTAGGGAGACTCCTGACCAATGAAATAATCAGGCAAATGGTGACATCACTAGGTACCAGGCAGAACCCATATTAATAACAGCTCAGTCCTGTTGTATCGGCAGAGTGTGAGATCATCCCAGGGACCCGCCCATCTACTGTGCTGATTGCCTGCTACTGGTACGGCAAGGGTTTGTGGGAATTGTAGTCTGGAGATGTTATTTCCGGATTATTCACTTCCTGCCTTGTTCCAAGATGGTGGTCGCAATGTAATGTATTTTCCGAGATATCAACCTGCAGCGTGTAGGTGAATGTGTGAATACATGGAAGTACATAGATATGTGAGTATATCTATATATATAGTGTGGAGGGAGGAGTATATATATATAGAGAAAGAGAAACACAGAGGAGAGGAGAGATAGATGGAGGAGGAGAGGGAAAGAGAGACAGACAGGGAGAGAGGGAAGGAGAGAGAGAGATGGAGGGGGAGATAGAGAGGGAAAGAGAGAGAAAGAAGAGAGGAAAAGAGGGAGGGAAAGAGAGACACAGAGAGAGATCTATATATATATATATATATATATATATATATATATATATATATATATATATATATATAGGAGAGAGTGATGGAGGAGGAGAGGGAAAGAAAGAGAGAGACAGGGAAAGAGAAAGAGGGGGAGATAGAGAAGGAAAGAGAGAGAGAAAGTAGAGAGGAAAAGGGTGGGGGAAGGAGAGAGACAGAGAGAGATCTTTATATATATCGGAGAGAGTGATGGAGGAGGAGAGGGAAAGAGAGACAGACAGGGAGAGAGGGAAGGAGAGAGATAGAGATGGAGGGGGAGATATAGAAGGAAAGAGAGAGAGAAAGTAGAGAGGAAAAGGGGGAGGGAAATAGAGAGACAGAGAGAGAGATCTTTATATATATATCGGAGAGAGTGATGGAGGAGGAGAGGGAAAGAAAGAGACAGGGAGAAAGGGAAGGAGAGAGAAAGAGGGGGAGATATAGAAGGAAAGAGAGAGAGAAAGTAGAGTGGAAAAGGAGGAGAGAGAAAGCTTAGAGAGAGACATAGAGAGAGAGAAAGCTCTGTGTATATATATATATATATATATATATATATATATGAGAGTGATGGAGGAGGAAAAGGAAAGAAAGAAAGAGAGAGACGGAGAGGGAAGGTTAGAGAGAGATGGAGGGGAGATAGAGAGAAAGTAGAGAGGAAAAGGAGAGAGAGAAAGTTTAGAGAGAGAGAGCGATGGAGAGCTCTGTTTATATCAATATATACAGTATAGATATATATATAGGAGAGACTGATTGATGAGTTGGAAAGGGAAAGAAAGAGAGAGGGAAGGAGAGAGAGAAAGAGGGGGAGATAGAGAGAGAGGAAGTAGAAGAGAAGAAGAGGGAGGAGAGAGAGAGAGCAGGTTACAGAATGCTGATGATGACCTTAAACATATTTGCTTTGGGGATTATTATATATTATCTATCTGCTTCTTCCTATGTTTAGTGTGATATGGACACAAAGTGATGATGGATCAGAACCACCCGACACCCCAGACTGTGGCAATGTCAGGAAGCAGCTCAGGTAACTCAATGCTAAATAAATACTAAATATAGTCATATGTGTGTGTATATACATACGTTCCAAATATAGTATAATTTAACAAGTAATTTATCAATTGTCAGATTTTAAAATAAAGCATTTCCTAATGGGTAAATTTACTCTAAAGTTTGTCATTTTATTGTCTTTTATGACTCACACAACAAAACTTTGATTTTATGCTGGAATGATTGCTAATCGTTGCTAGTTTCTGCTTGTGTTGCTTCAGTCTAAATATAAATTATATGCTAGAAACATCTGAGCACTTGTAGCCCATGAATGATTAGCAATAATTAGTGTAACCCTAATTAGTAAAGGGAAGATGGGATGCATGAATAGGCGGCTACTGCTGGTGGGAAACCATTCAGAGGTCCATGCAGGTGAGTTATAAATGGAATTATAACCTACTTGGAATTTGGGTCAGACTTACTAAATCTTGTCCTGCAATTTAGAAAATGTAAGTTTTAAACAAATATCTATTAAAAGACCACTGTAATCCTAATATAATATATGGGGGTTTTGTTTTTGAAGAACTGCACTTCATAATATGCAACTTGTTTTATATATAATAATAGTTTCTGCTTATCTAGTACCCTCAAGATATGAAAATTTCTATTTACTGCGATGAAAAATTGCCAGTTCTTTCACCTGGATAAATAGACTGCCCCTATTGATTATGCAATTATCCAGTAATTTGTATATTTTTACCTAAATATATATATTGAAGATTAAAGTACTCATGAATGTCCAGTAATCTAGATGAATTATTTGATAAAGAGAGGTCAAACTCCTCGAATATATAATTAATCTATAAGTGTTAATGTGTATATATATATATATTTATATATATGTGACGATCCAGGGGTAGGGGCTAATACTGGCCAGGGTCACATGCTATAGACTACAGGTTAACTACCCACAAGGACCGTTGGGTTCTTAGAAATATCAGCATCACCACCCTGATATCTGGCTTATGTATCAGTCAGGGTCTCTCCACTAGGAATCAGAACCTCCAGGAATCTCAGTAACCTTTCTGTGGTAATGACCAAGAGACGTTACTTGCAGGGTGGATATAGGATCAGTATCACAGCCACCAGGAGCAAAATAAGAGAGCATATGATTGTTATATGTCTCAGCAGTCAACTGATTTATTTTTGAAAAGTCAGCAATATTTATAGCAGTTAGATACAGAGGAGGGTGTACAAAACAGGGAGTGGCAGACAAACACAGGAGATTGACTCCACATGGGGTCTAATAGTCTGGCATTCTGTGAACAATAGGCCAACCACCAATACACACATGCCGTCTCTGGCTTCCTAGCACATCAGAGATGTAATTAGCTTATCTGCCAAACAATAGGATAAAGCAGTTTACAATACAATGGATTGGCCTTTAATGGGCTAGGATCCAGGAACTGGAAAAGGGATCAGTGACAGTGAGAGAGTGCTTTATATTGTTGTATTAACATGGTCAGTACATAATTATCATGTGGAGATATTGACTGGAATCAGATAACATCAGCCTGCATCTTGAATGTCATTATATATGAATATGTGTGTGTATATATATATATATGTATATGTGTGTGTATATATATATATATATATATATATATATATATATTGTGCATTGGGCGAACCATGTTAATCTGTTCATCCCATTTCATTCTATCCTTTGGGACTAACAGGGCTCAGTGATGAAGATCTATATTCTAAATTAATTAATGAGGATGGAGAGTATGAGCCAGAAGGTACTCACCAGGTGGAAATCCTTTCAGATGCCTGTGCAGGTGGGTCATATAGATAATAATTTATCTGCGTTTTTCTGATTCTGTTTAATGTGAGAATATTTAATGAATGTTATTTTTTTAATCTCTATGCACACTTTTTCATTAGGCCACCCGCTCCACTGCAAATAATCTAATTATTATGGTTTCTAGTTATTATTTGTGGAATATTGGTTTATTCATCATCCGAGAGTGACCGGGTACAGTGGCTTCCATTGTTCAGTGGAGGATATTTTTTTCTGCAAATCACATTGGATTACCAATTATTTTTAAATGAGTTAGGCTGCAAAATAAGGACATAAATTATAAATATTAAATATTTTTAATAAATTATATAGAGTTTTATGGACATATTGTTGTCTGTCTGGTTCCTCTTTTACTTCTCCTTGTTTGAGAGGGCTGATATTTAACATTTAAAGGACCATTGAATCTGCATCAAAATACATTTCTTGTATATATGTTTTCTAAATATTTTAGTGAATCGTATTCAATATTTTGGTCTTACTTGCTTTTTTTTTTGTCATTCATATGACTCAGAGGAGGATCTGCCATTTTGCTTCTCACATACTCCCTCACTGATATCCACCTCCATCTTGTTTAGCTTCTGCTTACAACTTTACATGCATGGATTATGTCCTTGGTGGGCAGAGTTGTCTACAGCTGGGCAGGCTCCACCTAGAACACAACAAGAGGAGCCTCAATACGGTTATACCAATCTTTTATGTAAAGAAGGGGGTTCAAGGTGTCTCTATAATGGGTAATATCTTCAAAGGTGCTTCCAGGGATCTAATAACAACTATTGATATTTGAAAAGAAAAGAACAAAGAAATCCCTTTCTTGTGGTGCACACCCGAGAACCTAGTCTCATTGATCAATTGACAATGATCAAATCTAAAAACTTGAAACAAAGACGCCAAACTATTAATATATAGATGAATTGGATAATAGATAGTATTTATTACCAAGGACACTTCTTCCTCTTAAATATTACAATGATTTTTCACTGAATCTCAAATAATATCTGTGGGGTTGTTGGACAAAGTTCTGAGTGCATGTGTCGCGTAGCGTGGCGTCTAACCCAACGCACATTTCTATTTTTTCATCATAATAATATACCTTTTTAATGAATATCTTTCTGAAAGCACCTTACCACTAGTTCACTTTAAATATTGTGGAGTTGTTGGACAAAATGCTGAGTTGTGATATTATTAAATACAGTAGAAGGATAAAAAACATCCAATAAAGTGCAACAAATATTTATTAAACAGCTCACAAAACTCTTCCACTGGTAAAACTAAACAGAATTACTGTATATTGTGTAATATATATATATATATATATATATATATATATATATATATATATATATATATATATATATATATATACAGTGGATATAAAAAGTCTACACACCCCTGTTAAAATATCAGGTTTCTGTGCTGTAAAAAAATGAGACAAAGATAAATCATTTCAGAACTTTTTCCACCTTTAATGTGACCTATAAACTGTACAACTCAATTGAAAAACAAACTGAAATCTTTTAGGTGGAGGGAAGAAAAATTAAAAAATAAAAATAATGTGGTACAACTCAATTGTAGAGATTCATTTTGATTAAAAAAAATGTAAAATGTAACTTACAGGGTCCTTTAATTCTCTGTTGTCATTGACAGTGAAGCCTAAGTCTGTGATCTGACCTTCTGGACTTCTTAGCCAAACAGATCATGAGTTTAGATGTTTTTTAAAAATAACTAATAATAAAAAATAATAATAGTAAATTTAAACAAAAATAAATAAATTAAATAATTAATTAATTAATATATTGGTTTCAGAAAGATATACTGTATTTGGTATATTTGTTGTCGGAAATTACAAATATGTAGATTTGTAGATTAAATAATATATGTAGATTAGATAATAAGCAGATTATGTATATTTGTACAGGAAGTGAATGTGGAAAACCAACGCGTTTCTCAAAGTTCCTTCAAGAAGAAGAGATAAACGTGAAGTGTCCCCAGGGGGTCAAGGAGGAGGAAATCTCTGTCAGTGAAGGTCAGTAATATATTCTTTACAAAAGGTGCTGTGATAAATACTCTGAGTTTACTGGAGGAGCTAGTTGTAACGGAGCTGTGACATCAGAGGTCAATATCTCCGCTAATAAATAACAAAGATAGCCAAGTATAGCGCAGCCTGGTCCCACACGTACCTCTTTCCACAATGGACGATACACACCGTGGATTTTCAGAACAGGCATCCTCTTTAATTCTTTTACACACATATACATACAGTCAGAACGGGGGGGGGGGGGGGGAGAGAGTCTCCACAAGGACAATGGAATACTCCCACCTTTGGCCATACAAAGACTTAATTAGCAACTGGATTATAATCTTAACACATCATCACTGGAGCCGACTGGTTCCCTACACAATAGAGCTTTTACAAACAAAGCAGATGGATAATTGGGTTAGCTCTTCCTGTCTCTTGCAGACTTCCATTTCTAAACAAAGATGATGGAAAGCCAAGATTAACCATTGGGCCTCGTATAGTCCAGTTAACCCTTCCCTGGCCTGGTATAATGTCCCTGGGCAAGGATGCAATGTCCTTGGTATAATAACAGTGATGGGTTTCTGTTACACTGCTCCCCCGTGACCATAAGCTGGCATACACGGTCTGGTCCCAACGGATCGGCCTGGGGAGGTCCGGACAAAACATTTTGTTGGTCACTTTTCTAGTTCCGTTTGCCTAGACAACCCATCAGCATTACTGTTGTGCTTGCCCGGGCGATACTGGATTGTGCAGTCAAAGGGTTGCAGCGCTAGACTCCAGCGCAAGAGTTGGGCATTGTCTCCAGACACCCGGTTGAGCCACACCAACGGGTTGTGGTCAGTAAACAGGGTAAAGGGTTGTCCATACAAATATGGCTGTAACTTTTTGATTGCCCATACTACAGCCAGGCATTCCTTCTCGATGGCGGCGTAGCTTACTTCCCGGGGTAGCAACTTGCTAGTCAGATAAGCCATCGGGTGGTTGCCGCCGTCAGGTCCAACTTGGCTCAATACCGCTCCCAATCCAAACATAGAAGTGTCTGTGTGGACAAGAAAACGTTTGGTTGGATCAGGAGCAGCCAACACAGGGGCCTTGATCAGAGCCGTTTTCAATTGCTGGAATGCCTGTTCACACTCTGGGGCCCAGACTACCTGCCTAGGAAGGTTCTTACTGGTCAAATCAGTAAGGGGCTTGGCTAGAGCACTATAGTTGGGCACAAATTTGCGATAGTACCCTGCTGTCCCCAGGAACGCTAGGACCTGGGTCTTGGTCCGGGGGGTGGGCCACTGTGCTACTGCCTCTATCTTGGCGGGTTTGGGTTTCTGCTGCCCGCTACCTACCGGATGGCCAAGGTATTGTACCTCTGCCATCCCTAGGTGGCACTTGCTTGGTTTGAGAGTAAACCCTGCTGCCCTAATGCGGTCTAACACTAGTCCTACGTGGGCCAGGTGTTCCTCCCAGTGGTCACTATAAATGGCAATATCGTCCAGGTATGCACAAGCATACTCTTGGAGCCCATCCAATAGCCGGTCTACCATCCGCTGAAACGTGGCCGGAGCGTTTTTCATCCCGAATGGCATGACCCGAAACTGGTACAGGCCAAACGGGGTGACAAACGCTGACTTGGGTATGGCTTCTGCGGCTAGTGAAATTTGCCAGTATCCCTTACACAAATCTAT
This sequence comes from Discoglossus pictus, assembly GCA_027410445.1. Lineage (NCBI taxonomy): Eukaryota > Metazoa > Chordata > Amphibia > Anura > Alytidae > Discoglossus > Discoglossus pictus. The sequence goes on from CM050176.1 coordinate 57,022,485, forward strand.
GGTGGTGAGGTATCGCCCTGGGGCCAATCTATCTAGGAGCTCATCTATCTGGGGCATGGGGTAGGCATCAGACATGCTTCGGGCATTTAGCCTCCTATAATCTACACAGAATCGGGTCGTTCCGTCCTTCTTGGGTACTAGCACTACCGGGGAGGCCCAGGGACTATCAGAGTGCTCAATAACTCCTAAATGTAGCATCTCCTGAATTTCTTTCCGCATCGACTCCTTTAAGGATTCGGGGATGTGGTAGGGGGGCTGGCGTAGGGGTAATTGGCCAGGGGTGTCTACCCGGTAAGTGGCCAGAGGGGTGTACCCAGGCAGGTTGGAGAAGGTGGCCTCCTTTGCTCGTAGCAACTCCTGTGCCTGTGGGCTCAGCCGCTCTCCTAACTGTACCCCTCCTAAACTCTCTGTCTGGTCCCTCTTGTCTAAGAGGTCGGGTAGGGGAAGGTTCTCATTCCCCAAATCATTCCCCAGAAGTACATCCGTGGGCAGTTTTTGCATCAACCCCACTGTTACAACTCCCGATCCCGCACCCCAGTTCAGATGCACCTTGGCAGTGGGTAAGCGGGGTACTGCTCCCCCTGCTACCCTTACGGCCACTGATCTACCGGTACGGGCTTGGTCTGGGACCAAATGGGTCTGAACGAGGGTTAGTGTGACTCCGGTGTCCCATAATCCTTGAACATTCTTTCCCTCTAGCCACACTGGTTGTCGGTGGTGACGTCGGTTGTCCAAGGCTGCCTGAACAGGGTTTACTTCGTGTAACACCCCTAGCTGTTCCTCTGAGTAGTAGTGGTTGGCATCGTGGTCACTGGGCTCTGTGTGGTAGCAATGGGCTGCGGCTCTGCTTGGCGGTGGCGGACCCGGACGCACCCCGGGGGTACGGGTCCTGTTCTGGGGGCATTCCCACTGCATATGGCCTGTCTGCTGGCATTGGTAACACCGGGTCGGGGTACGAGGAGGGTACCTGGGAGCGGATGGGTTGGTTCCCCTGGCGTGACTTGAGGTAATCCTTGAACATTCTTTCCCTCTAGCCACACTGGTTGTCGGTGGTGACGTCGGTTGTACGAGGCTGCCTGAACGGGGTTTACTTTGTGTAACACCCCTAGCTGTTCCTCTGAGTAGTAGTGGTTGGCATTGTGGTCACTGGGCTCTGTGTGGTAGCAATGGGCAGCGGCTCTGCTTGGCGGTGGCGGACCCAGACGCACCCCGGGGGTACGGGTCCTGTTCTGGGGGCATTCCAACTGCATATGGCCTGTCTGCTGGCATTGGTAACACCGGATCGGGGTACGCGGAGGGTACCTGGGAGCGGATGGGTTGGTTCCCCTGGCGTGACTTGAGATTACTCCGGTCACAGTGGCGTTGGTCAGCACTGTGGATCGGGAGGTGGTGGTTGGGGCTGGCGGCTTGCGTTAAAGTGCTTGTCGGCCAGCCGGGCGGCTTCGTGGACAGTATAGGGGTTACGGTCCCTTACCAAAACTTGTATTTCTGTGGTTAGCCTGCTGAAGAACTGCTCCAGCAACAACAACTGTAGCAGCTCCTCTAGGGTGGTGACTTGGTTCGCCTGAACCCATCCCATGGCCGCTCGGTGTAGGCGACAAGCCCACTCTGCATGGGAGTCCTTCTCTTGTTTGAGGAGCTCCCGAAATCGGCGTCGATAGGCCTCTGGGGTGATCGCATATCGGGTGAGGATAGCTTGCTTCACCCGGTAGTAGTCTCGGCTGTCCTCGTTATGTACAGCCCTGTATGCCTCTGCGGCACGGCCAGACAATTTGCCTGCCAACAGGGGTACCCAGTCTGCTTGCTCAACACCATGTAGATGGCACAGTCTTTCAAAGTCCTGCAAGTATCCATCTATATCCTCGTCCGTATCTGTGATGGCTTTGAAGGCATTATATGGGAGATTGGCTTTGTCTTGCGTGGGTCCCGACATTGCGGGTGGCCCCTCTCTGGATCGCTGGCCCGCTAGTTGCAGCTGTAGGGTCTGTTGCTGGTTGGCCAAAACATAGTTCTGTACCTCCGCCATCACTCTGGTGATAGTCTCCTCTGATGGGGAGTTTTGGAAAAAGGCCAACCTTACCCTTAGCTCTTTAGCGACTGCGCTCTCCTCCATCTCTGGTCCCGGTACAGCACTGCTGGCTCGGTCTCCCTCCATCAGTTCAGCAATTAGGACGTCTTTCACCTTGTTGCTGGCTACTTGGCCCCTGGCTTCCAGCAGTTCTTTTAACGTTGCTCTTTTTAAGGCTGCGTAGTTCGTCTCCATGCGAACCGCTGCTGCTGCTTCGTTGTGAGGCTTGGCTTCTATCCCGTCACTGCCACCAAATGTAACGGAGCTGTGACATCAGAGGTCAATATCTCCGCTAATAAATAACAAAGATAGCCAAGTATAGCGCAGCCCGGTCCCACAAGTCCCTCTTTCCACAATGGACGATACGCACCGTGGATTTTCAGAACAGGCATCCTCTTTAATTCTTTTACACACATATATATACAGTCAGAACGGGGGGTGAGAGTCTCCACAAGGACAATGGAATACTCCCACCTTTGGCCATACAAAGACTTAATTAGCAACTGGATTAAAATCTTAACAGATTATCACTGGAGCCGACTGGTTCCCTACACAATAGAGCTTTTACAAACAAAGCAGATGGATAATTGGGTTAGCTCTTCCTGTCCCTTGCAGACTTCCATTTCTAAACAAAGATGATGGAAAGCCAAGATTAACCCTTGGGCCTCGTATAGTCCAGTTAACCCTTCCCTGGCCTGGTATAATGTCCCTGGGCAAGGATGCAATGTCCTTGGTATAATAACAGTGATGGGTTTCTGTTACACTAGTTATTATAATTATGTATTGACCATTAATAACACTCCAACTTAATATTTTATTGGCATGCTCAGGGCCTTATCAGACTGTTGGGGACTGTGTTCTGGGCCTGGGCTGGCAAGGGTTACCCTTTTTATTACTATGGTTATGCAATTTTTGTTGCTTATGGTTTTACAATGACATTTGTATTGCATGTATATGATTGTGTTATAGTGTGAATATGGGTTTCTCAGGGACAATATAACTATGGGGTACCATAATAACTTACATGGACAGTAACAGGGAAGTTATACACTGCTAGCTTTGTGCTGACTCACCCAGCCCCACCTGAACAAATACAAAGATCAGGGGGACTTAAGTGCCATTGTCTGGTGGGTCCTTGAGAGCTAGTTTAATCTTCAGAAGACATGTCATGCTTAGGCTATTACAAAATAAACTGTGAAAACACATGAGTCTGAGTTAGATCACACAGGCACAGATCCAGATGGCCCCTACATCAATGATACATTATCCTAAGTTAATTACCAGATAAGGGCCCTTGAGGAGTTATCTACATGACCCACTGCAGAATGAACATGACCTAATTTGATATACATGTCCCCCCACATGGGCAGTCACAATTGGTAGATCATTTGTGTACCCAAGGATGGGGCTTACTGTAATTGGCCAGCCTGTGGCCAGAAAAATGTATATATGTTAATAGTCTCAATAAAGGTGTGGCAGTTTTGTGGACTTACATAATCAAGGTGTAGGTGTCATTCTGAGAATGAATACTAATTCTATGGGATTGTATGGTGTATCCAGTGGTAAGGGATTGTCACAGTCAGTGGCTATTGTGTTCCTGATAGCCTGGTCTGTTGGCGCAAGCTCCTGGGTGTGGTACATGGATTTGGTCCATCTTCTGCTGTCAGAGGTGTAAAAGGACCACATGATTTTGCAGGGTAGGTTTGAACCAGGTTCTTACCAAGTCCAATTGAAGTAGCAGATCGTGACATTTATAATAGTGACTAGCGACTTGCCCGTCAAAAAATGACGGCAATAAGATTGTAAGGCAGGTAATGGTGTTTTTTTGCGACATTAATTTTGTTGGTGTTTCAAGATCCTTCGTTGCTCATTGCGAGCCTCGCGCTGAGCGCCTTTGGCGCTCATTGCGAGGCTGTTGGTTGTTTGTGGTCTATGAGCAGCGTTGGCGTTTTTTTTTGTATGCTAATGAAATAATTAATAAAATACTAAATGAATATACTTTACCTATTTTGAAGTAATACATGCAGGTAGCATTATGCTGAAGAGCTGACGATCTGTTTTCATGTTGCTGCAGCATACAATGTGTGTTTTCAGTGCTGTGGAGCTGCTGTGTAAGTGTGAGCAATGTGCGCAGTATGTAGTGTAAATAGGCTGCGTGCTCGAGGAAAATCCGTTTGGGTAGCTGTGTACTTCTGCATTGTGTAAGTTAGTGTTGTAAAATGGCGCCTAATGTGTGGTAGGCGGCAGTGGCTGATTTTGCGTCCTTGTTCTTTGACCTCCCCCGGCTTTTTCGGAAAATCTGTATGTGTTTCATGGTGTTTTGCATGTTTAGGGTCCTGTAGCCTCCACCTTCGCAAATGCGGCCGCTCACTTCGCAAAGGATCCGCATTTGCGGGCCTAAAGTCCACAGTTGCTGGCAAGGAGCCCGCAGTGTTAGCAACAACCCACATGCTCACAACTATATATGTGACTAGCGAATTGCCCGTCAAAAAATGACGGCAATGAAATTGTAAGTGAGCTAATGTTGTTTGGTGTATATAATGTGTCTTATGTAGCATCCTTAGTTTTCTATGTCGTGCGACTTTTTCGGAATATCCGTAGCTGTTTGGTGGTGTTTTGCGTGTTTATGGTGGTGTTTAGCCTCGTTTTCGTTTTGTTCGCCGGCCATTTTTTCTCTTGCTTAGGTGATTTTCGGCTTTTTAAACTCCGTTTTTTGGACTTTAATGGACGTGTAACTTCACTTTCCGAGGTGCTGGATGCCCCCCCTTGCTGTAAGTAAGCTTTTTATGTGTTTGTTGTGTTTATTGTGTTTCTCATGTTTTCATGTGCGCCGTTTTCGGACGTTTTTTGCGTGTTCGGAATGGGTCGTAGTGTGTCTCATATTTTTTGCGAGGGCCGCAGGCACATGCTCCCAACTATATATGTGATATTCAGTAACTCATTTTAATTCATTTATTCATTTTCAAAAATTGGAATGTCATTCTCCAGTTGAGTATTTTTCCTAATTATAACATTAGGTTAGGACATTACAATGTGTGGAGTGTTGGTCAGAGATAATTAACCATCAATATAAATTACAATAACTACACATTATTTAATTCTCCATTTGATTAACAGGGCGCCATTGTAATAATCTGCACATTATAACAGTTAAAGAGGAAAGCGAGGATGAGAGAGATGAAAAGGATATTAAGCAAATGGTAATCCTTTTAGATCCACCTGCAGGTGAGTGATGAAAAGAATAACAGTAGCCTACATACAACGGCGTTCACAAAACATCTCCCCAGTCCTTAAATTAGTTTGAAAGAACTGCAATTTTAATCAATTCTTCCATTAGTTGTCACATTTAGGGATATTATTTTGGGACATTTTGATGCTAGTGGAAATCATTGGGAGGGGGGGGGGGTAGGTTACGGGTGTATATATATTGAGTTCCAAAATTCTTCATTTTTCTGTTTTGCCAGTTTTTAAGAAACTATTGAAAATAACCTTTTGTGCAAAGAAAAGCATTCCATCAAGTATTGAGATATAGTAGTAGCAATCACTGTGGTAGTATCTCTCAACGCGTTTTACCAAACCATAGAGAAGCCCTATAGTAAGAGAAATGCGTTAACAGATACCATTACAATGATTGTTACTACTGTGTATCCTTGGTAATGTTAATGCCATCAATTTGCAATGAAACCTCATCTGGAAACACAGTGGGACTAAAGGATTACCTAAAAACTGCTGCAACTTTAGTTTTGTGTTTTAATATTATCATATAAGTTTTAACAACAGCTCCTTATAGGTTATGATTCAGAAGCTCACCCCATAGATTTTTTTGCATTGTTTACGGGTCCATGATAAGATTTGGTATCAGGGTCAATGGTTGAGCTGTTTAATGGAGGGCACCAGTGCAAGCCAATTTGGGGTATCTAGAGAAGCCTAAAATGTATGTAGGTTGTCAGATCACCGCTATGTTCATCAGATCACTTTTCTACAAAATATAATTATAAGTCCCTTTCCCCTAATTAATTAAAGGGATATCTAAATTTCCTGGATTATGAATGCATCTGATGGAGGATAATCAGAAGTGTATGAAAAAAAAAATGTCCATGAAAAAATATCAAAATAAACATTTAAACAGTTACCTTGAAGTAAGCAAGATCTATTGTAATTTCTGACAGTTTAAAGTTAAGGTTAACACCCCCTCCAGTTTGTTTTGGCCAATCTGGTTAGATAAAAGATTTGAGACATAGCACTATGTTAGTTGCTTTGCTATGGCATCAGCCCAAAGCATAGACAGGAAGTAGGGATGAGTCATATACCAGCTGTTAATGGGAGGCTGACAACACTGCTCTCCTATTGGCTGTGGTGCAAAGCAGCATGGGATATGTAGCAAAGGAGCCTGGGAAATGTAGTGTATCACTGATATGTGACAGGAAGCTGCAAAGAGGAAGCTGCAAGGAGATTGGCTGAGCTAGCAAGAGCATGTAAATAGTGGGTTAATGTTTTATGAAATGTGCTGCATACACATAGGCTGCTTTTTGCCTACAGAGTGCAGAAATGTATTAATCCAGCTCACTTAGATATCCCTTTAAGAGCCCCTCTTTACACCAGGCTGCTACAACTTTACATACACAAAATTAATATGGCACAAAAATATCAAAGCGTAAAGAGTTTATTCTTTATTTATCTGTGGAGGACCTTGGAAACCGCAGACTTCATTGGTCCCATCACTTGACCAAGAACAAGAGCCAGTTGTGAGGGGTCGTCCTCAGGTTAAGGAGGAGGAAATCCCTGTAAATACCGGTGACGGTGAGTAATAACCTCTAAATAAATAAATGTTTCTGCATTTAATTGATTTTGGTCATTTTGCCAGAGATCGCCACTGTAGTCAAAAAAAAAATCTGCAATAGATTTTAAAAAATCATTATTTTATGAAAAATACATAGCCTGTAGCGTAGATAAGACTTGGGTTGCTTTTCTCTTTATTGCCGTGGCAGTACAGGAAACAAAGGGACGGTGAGCCCTATGGATGTCTGGACTGCAACACAGTATGCTTGCTATCCTAATTTATTGAACGTAGATCAGAAAAGAAATCAGTTATCAGGCTGTTTATGAAACTTTGATTACACTTCCTCTAAGTTGACTTGTAAGATAAAGTTGGATCAAACACATTGTTTTTTATCTATCTATCCGATGATTTATTTATCGGTAAGAGTCTTAAATTAGTAATTTATTGAAGAGGCTTGTGTACCTCAATGACGCTGTGAGCTATACCATGTAGGGTCATCCAAGATGGGCGCAGGTCATAGCAGAGAGGTCAGACAAATTGCGGTCCAAGGGAGAAGGAACTGGCAATGCACTACAGTAACTTTGAATAATCAAGACCAGAGACATAACAATCGATCTGCCTGATGCGCTGAGAGCCACAAAGTCATGGAGAGTCAGATACGACTGAACGACTAAACAAAAACAATGTCAGTAGATGTAGAATGTTTTGAAATGTGGTGGTCCTTTAAACTGTTGATAAAAATATGGGCCCTATTCATTTCTCTCTCTACTACATTATTCAAAAGACTCTTTTTCATGACTGCAAGTGGGCTACTTATAATGGTCTAGAACAGCGGACCCCAAACCTCTCCTCAAGACCCATGGTTTCGGGTTGTGTATTTACACAAGAGAGAGCACTTAAAATTCAACAGACTTTTATTGCCTCATGTGTAATTAAACAGTGTTAAACAGAAATCATGGCCTGTCTGTTTCCCATTAATTTCACACATCAGTAGTATGACAAGTTGCTTTTTCACTAAGTCGCTATTCAACTACATCTTTTCTGAGCACTCTTAAAACTACTTATGACTCATAATATTGATCATTTTGAGAAAAATATTTATATGCACTTAAGAGCTACGGCAAAAGCAGTTAGAGACAGTAAATTACTAAAAAACCTTAAAAAGCATGTGAATGCAATAGAATACAATGCTTAACAGTCCCATAGGCACAAATGTGCAGTTAAAAAATATTATTTGTTCAGTGAGATGCTCCACCCAGGAAGTGGGTCGGGGGGAGGCCTAGCGTGGGAGTCCTAACCCACATGTTGCAAACATAGAGAAGCGCCTAACCGTTGTAAACTGCGCTGTAGAGGCTTGAACTTGGTCTGCAGTCTGAGGATCTAGAGCAGAGCGGTGCAGGCTTAGAAATAAAGTGAAAAGAAGTGCCCCAACCAGATTGGCGCAATTGGACAGAGGAGGTCTGAAGCAGTGACGGATGTGGAGAGGGCGTCCAGCTGGACCTCACAAGCGGGAGCATAGTGATTAGCTCAGCCGAGCGTGTCCTGGTTTGAGCCTATGGCTTTGCAGCAGCTGGAAAGGACTGGTGAGCTTTGCCTATTAGAAGCCACTAAAATGACTGGCAGATAAACGTCACTATTAATAAAGACAAAGACAGCCTTAATAATAAGTCGTAATAGATTCCTTTTATGCACAAAAACGAGGGACTGCTATGGGGACGAAGTTCGCCCCAAGCTTCGCAAACTTATATATGGGACTTTGGGAGGAAAAGTACATCTGGCACAATAACCCCTTCTCCAAAAACATAATCCAATGGAAAAGGTACATCGACGATATCATCATCATCTGGGAAAACAGCGATGACCTAACCATGAACACATTCTTCACGTATGGCAATGAAAACAATATGAACTTGGCGTTCACCATGAATCATAACCCACAGTCAATCCCATTCCTTGATGTAGCACTGACAGGGGAACCAAGCGGCGTGACCTCAAAACTATACACCAAACCTACTGACACAAACGGCTATCTACATGCATCCAGTGGACATGATCCCAGATGGATCAGAAATATACCATTTGGCCAGTTCCGTTGAGTCCGCAGAAACTGCTCTAAGACTTCAGACTATGATGCAGAGAGTAAGAATCTCACCAAAAAATACAAAGAAAAGGGCTATAATATGAAAATAGTGAAAGAAGCAAATGAAAAAACAAGGATCCTCAAACAAAATGAACTCATTAAAAAGAAAGACAAAACAACAAGAGGAAACAAGAATGAGTGCAGATTCCTCACCAGATACAACAAAGCAGCTAAAAACATCTCAGCAAGCGTAAAGAAGCACTGGCACATCCTGAGAGAGGACGACATCCTCCGGGATATCCTCCCAGAGGCTCCAACTGTCACCTTTAAAAAGAATACAAACTTGAAGAATCTCCCGGCTCCAAGTGAGCTTAAGAAACAGAACCACAATAACACAGATACTTCAAAGATACCAGGAACCCATAAATGCGGTGCCAAAAGATGCATCACTTGTGGCCATATTTCAAACAAGGATAAAAACCTAATAGTATCACATACAACCCAAATAGAGTACAAGATACATCACATGACCAACTGCAACACAACATACATTGTGTACGTGATCACATGTATTTGTGGGAAACAATATGTAGGCCGCACGAAGAGACCCCTCAAGGAACGGTTCAGAGAACACCTAAAGAACGCCAGAAAAGGTGTACTTACAAACGGATACTCAGCACACATCACGAAAATGCACCAAAAAAATACCAAGGGGACTATCATTAAAGCAGTGGAACACATCCCAATTGCAGCCAGAGGGGGTGACCGACTACTTACCCTCAGACGTAGCGAGACCAAGTGGATCCACAAGCTAAAGACATTGGAACCAGAGGGCCTAAACCGGGATATAGACTTGGCCGCATTCCTAGAATCCTGAAAAACTCTTGTAATATATTGTTGTATGTTCTCTCTCTTTCCCCCATTTATCACTTACTCCAATTGATAGGTGCACTTCACAATATGTGTTACTCTTTCACAGATTTAATAAGGACCCACCTCTATATGTATTCCCGATAATTATTATTTCCCATCAAAGAGCCTTGACACTCAGTAATTTTTATATAATACCCATAGCAATTGCTAGAACCATCAGGTTCCCCACTATATCCACCCATACATCATACAGCTATACACCTCACATATTTTTAACAATATATATCCATTCACACATACACTCATCTACCATCACTAGATCATATAGCCCACATCATATAGTAAACCATGTCATAAGTTAAATGCAGCCTTTAGACCATTCATATTCATCTATATCTTGACCATGTCCATGATTTTATAATAGTGTGTTTACTTAAAAATCATGGCCCTCCCAGGCCATCAGTACCATTCAGCCTATAGACAATTTATAATTATCTATATCTCTACCAGGTCCATGATCCTACAATAGTATGTTGTTCATCATACTTCATTACCATAGCCTCCCCCATCCATTTATGCACTAATAAGAGGCGCAATTTGGAAGCTCGTTTAGGCATAATTTGTTCTTTTTACCTATTTTTCAAATAATGCAAATTTTTTATTTTTTATTTATTTATTTATTTATTTTTTATTTAATACCACAGAACACATTATGTCCTCCATACTTAGTATGGGCATATAGAGACACCCAGTAGTATATCACCATATTGGAAAAGGGCACCGACATTGATTACACCATAGAACACATTATGTCCTCCATACTTAGTATGGGCATGTAGAGACACACACTGATTATACAGTGATGTCATCACCCGGCGCCAGAAGTAGTGCATCACACACTGCCAACTACAGGCAGAGCATGCTTTATAGCCTTAGCTTCTATCAGGATACATCCCCCAAGCTAAGGATAATCAGAACCTTCCATACAACAGGCCAGATTGAGCATCATTGCAGGAAGGTAAGCCCAAAGAGATGCTCATCTCCACACCTAGCCATAGTAGGAGGATAAGAGACCTTAGGGCCCAATACACTACATCTAGGCTTCTACATACAGGAATAAGAGGCCCATGGGCCAGATTCACTTTACCTTGGCCTCTACACACTGGAGCTACCACACTCATAGGTACACTCAGCTAACTCAACTTTCTTCCCTCCAAACTATATATGTATAGAGGGACACGCACGTGTGTATATATATATATATATATATATATATATATATATATGTATGTGTATTTGTGTACGTATGTGTGTGTGTATGTATATATATGTATATGTATATATATGTATAGATATGTGTATATATATATGTATGTGTATGTATACGTGTAGCAGTAGGTATTCATGTATATAGGTGTGTGTATATATAAATATGTATAGGTTTGTGTGTATATATAGGTGTTGGTGCTTATATATATATGCATGTATGTGTATTGTACTAGCTTATCCCCAAAACATCTTGCATATCATTAAAATGTTCTACGTGTGTGCTTAAACGTTCCCGGGTGTGTGTGTATGTATATATGTGCATATGTGTGTATGTTTATGTGTGTATGTGCATGTGTATGTATATGTATGTGTGTATATATGTATGTGCGGGCATGTTTGTGTGTACACACATTTGCATATTTATGTTATTTTACAAACATCAGGGCGCTATTTTTATTCGCTTAACAATATGGGTGTTGCTTTTATTTTTTATATTTCATACTTTTATATCTTACTAGCGAATTGCCCGTCAAAAAATGACGGCAATCAAATTGTAAGGTAGCTAATGCTGTTTGGTGTGTAATAATGAAATATATAATACATTAATAAATGAATATACTTTACCTATTTTGAAGCATTGTGTTGAAGAGCTGTCAATCTGTTTTGATGTTGCTGGAGCATTAGTGGTGTGGAGCTGCTGCATAAGCGTGCTGAATGTGTGCAGTGTAATAGTGTGCGTGCGCGAGCCCAAACCGTTAGCGTACTCGTGTACTTCCGCATTGGCGTAAAATGGCGGGTTATCTGTGTTATGCGTCTTTGCGGATTATCCGTCGGTGCTTCGTGGGGTTTTGCGAGTTTCTTGTGGTGTTTTGCGTGTTGAGTGCTGTAGCCTTGTTTCGTTTTTTTCGTCGGCCATTTTTTCTGTCGCTTAGCGATTTCATTAGTGTGTAAAGTGTTTTATTTTTAATTAAATGAAGGTGTAACTTGGTTTTTTGAGGTGCTGGATGGTTCCTCTTGCTGTAGGTAAGTTTTTTATGTGTGTGCTGTGTGTATTTATTGTGTTTGTAATGTTTGTATGTCGGCGCGTTGCGTCCGATGTTTGCGAGGTCGTAATGTCTGGTAACGTGTCTCGTATGGTGTTTGCGTGTGTAGCCTCGTTTTCGTTTTGTTCGGCGGACATTTTTTCTCGCGCTTAGCAAATTTTTTATTGTCCAAACTCTTTTATTTTGAGTGAAATGAAGGTGTAAGTTGCATTTTTGAGGTCCTGGGTGCTCCCTCTTGGTGTAGGTAAGGTTTTTATGTGTGTGCTGTGTGTATGTATTGTGTTTTTAATTTTGTGAACGTGTGTGGTATGTTGTTTGTGAGTGTCGTAATGTGTGTGTCGTGTTATTTGCGTTGCGACGTGAAGTTTGCGAGGGTCGCAGTAGCTGGCATGGAGCATATTCGGCGCTCCATGCCAGCAACTGAGGCTCTCGCCCAGTGCCCTCTCTTTGCGAGGGCCGCGGCATTAGCAACAACTCGCATGCTCACAACTATATATGTGATACTGACAACGGGCCTCATTCAATTGTGATTAGCATATTTTTTTTACTGAAGTTTTTAGTTAGTGATCTTCTATCCAAAAGCAAGGTCTTCACTAACTAAACACTTCTGTAAAAAAAAATATGCTATGTGCTTATATAGAGCTCTATTCAATTGGCCAAATCGCATTTGAATGAGGCCCAAAGAACGTGAGGTCAGGGGTTCACCATACACTTGTCTCTCTCTGTGTCCCTCCTGTCTCTTTCTTTCTCTGTGTCCCTCCTGTCTCTTTCTTTCTCTGTGTCCCTCCTGTCTCTCTCTGTCTGTGTCCCTCCTGTCTCTCTCTCTCTGTGTACCTCCTGTCTCTCTCTCTCTGTGTCCCTCCTGTCTCTTTCTCTCTGTGTGTCCCTCCTGTCTCTTTCTCTCTGTGTGTACCTCCTGTCTCTTTCTCTCTCTGTGTACCTCCTGTCTCTCTCTGTCTGTGTCCCTACTGTCTCTCTCTGTCTGTGTCCCTCCTGTCTGTGTCCCTACTGTCTCTCTGTCTGTGTCCCTACTGTCTCTCTATCTGTGTCCCTCCTGTGTCTCTCTCTCTGTCTGTGTCCCTCTTGTCTCTCTCTGTGTCCCTTCTGTCTCTCTCTCTCTGTGTCCCTACTGTCTCTCTCTCTCTGTGTCCCTACTGTCTCTCTCTCTCTGTGTCCCTACTGTCTCTCTGTCTCTCTCTCTGTGTCCCTCCTGTCTCTCTCTCTCTATCCGTGTACCTCCTGTCTCTCTATCCGTGTACCTCCTGTCTCTCTATCCGTGTACCTCCTGTCTCTCTATCCGTGTACCTCCTGTCTCTCTATCCGTGTACCTCCTGTCTCTCTATCCGTGTACCTCCTGTCTCTCTATCCGTGTACCTCCTGTCTCTCTATCCGTGTACCTCCTGTTTCTCTATCCGTGTACCTCCTGTCTCTCTATCCGTGTACCTCCTGTCTCTCTATCCGTGTCCCTCCTGTCTCTCTATCCGTGTACCTCCTGTCTCTCTATCCGTGTACCTCCTGTCTCTCTATCCGTGTACCTCCTGTCTCTCTCTGTCCCTCCTGTCTCTCTCTGTCCCTCCTGTCTCTCTCTGTCCCTCCTGTCTCTCTCTGTCCCTCCTGTCTCTCTGTCTGTGTCCCTCCTGTCTCTCTGTCTGTGTCCCTCCTGTCTCTCTCTGTCCCTCCTGTCTCTCTCTGTCTGTGTCCCTCCTGTCTCTCTCTGTCCCTCCTGTCTCTCTCTGTCCCTCCTGTCTCTCTCGGTCTGTGTCCCTCCTGTCTCTCTCGGTCTGTGTCCCTCCTGTCTCTCTGTCTGTGCCCCTCCTGTCTCTCTGTCTGTGTCCCTCCTGTCTCTCTCTGTCCCTCCTGTCTCTCTCGGTCTGTGTCCCTCCTGTCTCTCTCGGTCTGTGTCCCTCCTGTCTCTCTCGGTCTGTGTCCCTCCTGTCTCTCTCGGTCTGTGTACCTCCTGTCTCTTTCTCTCTCTGTGTACCTCCTGTCTCTCTCTGTCTGTGTCCCTACTGTCTCTCTCTGTCTGTGTCCCTCCTGTCTGTGTCCCTACTGTCTCTCTCTGTCTGTGTCCCTACTGTCTCTCTCTGTCTGTGTCCCTCCTGTCTGTGTCCCTACTGTCTCTCTGTCTGTGTCCCTACTGTCTCTCTATCTGTGTCCCTCCTGTGTCTCTCTCTCTGTCTGTGTCCCTCTTGTCTCTCTCTGTGTCCCTTCTGTCTCTCTCTCTCTCTGTCCCTACTGTCTCTCTCTCTCTGTGTCCCTACTGTCTCTCTCTCTCTGTGTCCCTCCTGTCTCTCTGTCTCTCTCTCTGTGTACCTCCTGTCTCTCTCTCTCTATCCGTGTACCTCCTGTCTCTCTATCCGTGTACCTCCTGTCTCTCTATCCGTGTACCTCCTGTCTCTCTATCCTTGTACCTCCTGTCTCTCTATCCGTGTACCTCCTGTCTCTCTATCCGTGTACCTCCTGTCTCTCTATCCGTGTACCTCCTGTCTCTCTATCCGTGTACCTCCTGTCTCTCTATCCGTGTACCTCCTGTCTCTCTATCCGTGTACCTCCTGTCTCTCTGTCTGTGTCCCTCCTGTCTCTCTCTCTGTGTACCTCCTGTCTCTCTATCCGTGTACCTCCTGTCTCTCTATCCGTGTACCTCCTGTCTCTCTATCCGTGTACCTCCTGTCTCTCTATCCGTGTACCTCCTGTCTCTCTATCCGTGTACCTCCTGTTTCTCTATCCGTGTACCTCCTGTTTCTCTATCCGTGTACCTCCTGTCTCTCTATCCGTGTACCTCCTGTCTCTCTATCCGTGTACCTCCTGTCTCTCTCTGTCCCTCCTGTCTCTCTCTGTCCCTCCTGTCTCTCTCTGTCCCTCCTGTCTCTCTCTGTCTCTCTCTGTCCCTCCTGTCTCTCTCTGTCCCTCCTGTCTCTCTCTGTCCCTCCTGTCTCTCTCTGTCCCTCCTGTCTCTCTCTGTCCCTCCTGTCTCTCTCTGTCCCTCCTGTCTCTCTGTCTGTGTCCCTCCTGTCTCTCTGTCTGTGCCCCTCCTGTCTCTCTGTCTGTGTCCCTCCTGTCTCTCTCTGTCCCTCCTGTCTCTCTCGGTCTGTGTCCCTCCTGTCTCTCTCGGTCTGTGTCCCTCCTGTCTCTCTCGGTCTGTGTCCCTACTGTCTCTCTCGGTCTGTGTCCCTGCTGTCTCTCTCTGTCTGTTTCCCTCCTGTCTCTGTCTGTGTCCCTCCTGTCTCTCTCTGTCTGTGTCCCTGCTGTCTCTCTCTGTCTGTGTCCCTCCTCTCTCTCTGTCTGTGTCCCTCCTGTCTCTCTCTGTCTGTGTCCCTCCTGTCTCTCTCTGTCTGTGTCCCTCCTGTCTCTCTCTGTCTGTGTCCCTCCTGTCTCTCTCTGTCTGTGTCCCTCCTGTCTGTCTGTGTCCCTCCTGTCTCTCTCTGTCTGTGTCCCTCCTGTCTCTCTCTGTCTGTGTCCCTCCTGTCTCTCTCTGTCTGTGTCCCTCCTGTCTCTCTCTGTCTGTGTCCCTCCTGTCTCTCTCTGTCTGTGTCCCTCCTGTCTCTCTCTGTCTGTGTCCCTCCTGTCTCTCTCTGTCTGTGTCCCTCCTGTCTCTCTCTGTCTGTGTCCCTCCTGTCTCTCTCTGTCTGTGTCCCTCCTCTCTCTCTGTCTGTGTCCCTCCTGTCTCTCTCTCTGTCTGTGTCCCTCCTGTCTCTCTCTCTGTCTGTGTCCCTGCTGTCTCTCTCTGTCTGTGTCCCTGCTGTCTCTCTCTGTCTGTGTCCCTCCTGTCTCTCTCTGTCTGTGTCCCTCCTGTCTCTCTCTGTCTGTGTCCCTCCTGTCTCTCTCGGTCTGTGTCCCTCCTGTCTCTCTCGGTCTGTGTCCCTCCTGTCTCTCTCGGTCTGTGTCCCTCCTGTCTCTCTCGGTCTGTGTCCCTGCTGTCTCTCTCGGTCTGTGTCCCTGCTGTCTCTCTGTCTGTGTCCCTCCTGTCTCTCTCTGTCTGTGTCCCTCCTGTCTCTCTCTGTCTGTGTCCCTCCTGTCTCTCTCTGTCTGTGTCCCTCCTTTCTCTCTCTGTCTGTGTCCCTGCTGTCTCTCTCTGTCTGTGTCCCTGCTGTCTCTCTCTGTCTGTGTCCCTGCTGTCTCTCTCTGTCTGTGTCCCTGCTGTCTCTCTGTCTGTGTCCCTCCTGTCTCTCTCTGTCTGTGTCCCTCCTGTCTCTCTCTGTCTGTGTCCCTGCTGTCTCTCTCTGTCTGTGTCCCTGCTGTCTCTCTGTCTGTGTCCCTCCTGTCTCTCTCTGTCTGTGTCCCTCCTGTCTCTCTCTGTCTGTGTCCCTCCTGTCTCTCTCTGTCTGTGTCCCTCCTGTCTCTCTCTGTCTGTGTCCCTCCTGTCTCTCTCTGTCTGTGTCCCTCCTGTCTCTTTCTGTCTGTGTCCCTCCTGTCTCTCTGTCTGTGTCCCTCCTGTCTCTCTCTGTCTGTGTCCCTGCTGTCTCTCTCTGTCTGTGTCCCTCCTGTCTCTCTCTGTCTGTGTCCCTCCTGTCTCTCTCTGTCTGTGTCCCTCCTGTCTCTCTCTGTCTGTGTCCCTGCTGTCTCTCTCTGTCTGTGTCCCTGCTGTCTCTCTCTGTCTGTGTCCCTCCTGTCTCTCTCTGTCTGTGTCCCTCCTGTCTCTCTCTGTCTGTGTCCCTCCTGTCTCTCTCTGTCTGTGTCCCTGCTGTGTCTCTCTGTCTGTGTCCCTGCTGTCTCTCTGTCTGTGTCCCTGCTGTCTCTCTCTGTCTGTGTCCCTCCTGTCTCTCTCTGTCTGTGTCCCTGCTGTCTTTCTGTCTGTGTCCCTCCTGTCTCTCTCTGTCTGTGTCCCTGCTGTCTCTCTGTCTGTGTCCCTCCTGTCTCTCTCTATGTCCCTCCTGTATCTCTCTGTCTGTGTCCCTCCTGTCTCTCTCTGTCTGTGTCCCTCCTGTCTCTCTCTGTCTGTGTCCCTCCTGTCTCTCTCTGTCTGTGTCCCTCCTGTCTCTCTCTGTCTGTGTCCCTCCTGTCTCTCTCTGTCCCTCTTGTCTCTCTTTCCCTCCAGTCTCTCTTTCCCTCCAGGCTGTCTCTCTCACCTCAGTCCCCAGAATGCATGCCGGTCCCTCCCCAGGGAGGAGTTGAGAGCAGCAGGGGGGAGGAGTTGAGAGCATCTGGGGGTAGGTGTTGAGAGCAGCCGGGGGAGGAGTTAAGCACAACAGGGGAGGAGTTACGATGGGCAGGGGAGGAGTTAAGAGTGGCGGGGGAGGAGTTAAGAGCGGCGAGCGTGCAGGAGGAGATGTGAGTTGACTCGCCCCCTAATGTGCTGAGTGGCTACTGCTTGTGCTGCTGAGCATTCTGGGACTTGAAGTTTTGTGCAGTGAGTTCTGGCACACCCACTTCCAGTTCCTTATTAGTGCGACGCGAGGGGCCGTAGCGAGCCCGCAAGCAGGTAAATACAGTGATTCAGGGTGAAGTTGGTGACCAGGAGGGCCTCAGTTGCTGGCATGGAGCGCCTTCGGCGCTCCATGCCAGCAACTGCGGCCCTCGCAAGCGTGAGCAACGGCTTAAGCAAGCTCGTATGCTCACAACTATATATGTGATGCCTCACAAGGGAATATTTTTCTATATCTGCTTTCCCACCCCTGTATATATGATTTTATGCATAGACATTTATACTTTTTACTTTATGTGTATCTATAAATGCATTTTTTCCGTCAAATGTAGCCATAGTCGGATTACCGCAGTACAAAACAATTATGCCCAATCATGTCAATATACCCCTGTAGGATGATTTCATACATCCTTCCTCTAGACATACTGAAGTACTTCACCATTCTTCAAGGGCCATAATTTATTAGTACAAATGTATATAATCCTGTACCCACCACCGATCCATCCCTATCCAATTTATTGTACTGTTACAAATGTATTGTTTTTTATAAATGTGTACACTAAGGACCATGTATACTTATGCATACTCCTATCAATCTCCTCCGGTAGGAATTTATTTGTCACTGAGGAAGCTGCAGATCACAGCAGCGAAACGCGTCTCACACTTGTTTTACTATCTATTGATTTTACGATTTTTATCACTGGATTTCTGTACCAGAATCAAACAGGAATTTTTACCAAACAAATATATTTTTATCCACGAAAATGGTCTGAAGTACTTGTGCTTTGGGGAACCCCGACGCGCACACTCGCAAAGTACACAGCATCAGACTAAATAATATCACCGCCCCACATGGACTCAAGTACCATGGAGTAACACCAACATATACGGCATATACTTAAACAGAGAACATCAGCCGGAAATGTTGTGTTAAATACACTTATGATTGTGCGCTTTACAGACATTCCCACAACAAAACTCTTTTAAATAATAAAGTAAGCATTTATTCTTTGCAACACTGCTCTGCTAATAGAATAGTAAAGTTAAGACCAAATAACAAAAATACCATAAAACAATAAGTTCAACTATATCCAAAAACTGAAATTATTATGGATAAATTTGGCCTATAAAATAAAAGCCATGGACGTTCCCACAATCGATATAGCGGCTCTCTGAAGGGGGGGAAAGGTGGGTGAAGAACGCCCTTGGGGGAATATACTTTTAAAGGCTCTCAAATTTTCCATCTAAATTTGGTGGTCGCCCTAAGTACTTATCTTTAAAGGAGACATATTGTCAGAAGTGCCCAGTTCTGCCAATTAATAGAGTAGTACATAGCAAATGTCTAATCTACGCATTTATATATAAAGAAGATGAAAATGAGAAGATAACTTAGACATTTCGTTAAAACTTCCTTGTTAATTTAAGAGTACCTACTGAATATAAAACATCCTGAAAGAGGAGAATAAACCATTGGCACCTGAGAAGCCCCACTGGGTTAAAGGGGAAAATAGAAAAAAGGAAAGAGAATGAAAAAAAGGAAGAAAAGAAGAAAGAGAACGGAAGTTGAAATGAAAAGAGGAGAGAATGAGATAAAGGGGAGAAAAGAATGGAAAAAAGGTCATTTATTGTCTAGAGTGAAGGACATATAATGTAGAGCGATTGCATTTTTTGATTGCACATACTATTGTGAAAAACTCGATACTGACCCGTTATTGGAAAATTGGGACATTAATGACCTGTGCAGTTGGAGGAAGAAAGGATAAAAAAGAGTTGAGGGAGAGAAGAAGAAAGAGTTAGAGGAAGGAGGAGATAGCATGGGGGGAAAAGAAAATAAGAATATAGCGTGAGGAGATCAAACCCATTTATTCCCTTTCCCTCCCCGTTAACAGATAGACGGAAATATGATGTGGGGAAAAAATAACATTTGTTTATCACATATATAGTTGTGAGCATGAGGGTTGTTGCTAACGCTGCGGGCTCGGTAAGCGAGCTTTGCGAGGGCCTCAGTTGCTGGCATGGAGCGCTGAAGGCACTCCTTCCCAGGAAGTGCGGACCTCGCAAAATTTCCGGACTTACGAGAAACAAATACGAGACGCAGAACATGCGCTGGAGGAGATGAGCGCCGTAGTTAAGGGACGAACCGCGCACATCCAAAAGCAACAAAAACACAAACAAAATTTAAAAAAACATCACACACAGCACGGGGGGACAGCCAGGACGTCTGTTAGTGAGGCTGCACGCAAATTTAAACCAAATTGAGGTCCGACACTCGAAAATCGCCTAAGCAACAAAAAAAAATGGCAGACGAAAAAAAAAACGACAACGACGCTACACAGCCCATAACCACGCAAAACACCGCCAGGCACATAAGACTTTTACCCAGGAATGTACGAGGTACAAAATACACTATTAGAAAGGACGGAAAAGGCTCGAGACCCGCTTTACAAATAGACAATCGCCGCCATTTTACAACACTAACTTGCAACTAATAACATTACCGTTCTAAAATGACGCTTTACCCAACCAAAACTGAAACGGTTTGGCCCCGCACACGCAGACTATTTATTCTGCACACTTGCCACATTGCTG
This sequence comes from Discoglossus pictus, assembly GCA_027410445.1. NCBI lineage: Eukaryota > Metazoa > Chordata > Amphibia > Anura > Alytidae > Discoglossus > Discoglossus pictus. Next base: position 57,042,549 of record CM050176.1, read on the forward strand.
ACACTTTTCCTAAGGTTAGCAACAGTCCAAATGTACATTGTATGCTGCAGGAAAATCAAAAGAGCGTGTTAGCTCTTCAGGATATTGATTGGTGGATATATTAATTAGAAATAGGTAAAGTATATTAATTTATTATTTAATTAATTCATTATTATTAAATAAATATATATTTAAAAAATTTAAAAAGCAGAGGAGAGACTCACAATGATCGCCGAAGGCGCTTAGCGTGGTGCTCACAATCAGCGCACAGTGTGCTCAGAGGAGCAAAAGTACACAGGATGAGAACCTTTAGCTCCCTCTACAGATTTTCTATGGGATTAAGGTCTGGAGACTGGCTAAGCCACTCCAGGACCTTAACGTGCTACTTCTTGAGCCACTCCTTTCTTGCCTTGGCTGTGTGTTTTGGGTCATTGTCATGCTGGAATACCCATCCACGACCCATTTTCAATGCCCTGGCTGAGGGAACAAGGTTCTCACCCAAGATTTGACGCTACATGGCCCCGTCCATCGTCCCTTTGATACGGTACAGTTGTCCTGTCCCCTTAGCAGAAAAACACAACCAAAGCATAATGTTTCCACCTCCATGTTTGACGGTAGGGATGGTGTTCTTGTGGTTATAGGCAGCATTCCTCCTCCTCCAAACACGACGAGTTGATGCCAAGGGCTCAATTTTGGTCTAATCTGACCACAACACTTTCACTCAGTTCTCCTCTGAATCATTCAGATGTTCATTGGCAAACTTCAGACGGCTGTGTACATGGGCTTTCTTGAAGAGGGGGACCTTGAGGGCACGTTCACAGCGTAGTGTGTTACCAATTGTTTTCTTGATGACTATGGTCCCAGCTGCCTTGAGATCATTAACAAGATCCTCCCGTGTAGTTCTGGGCTGATACCTCACCGTTCTCATGATCATTATAACTCCACGAGGAGATCTTGCATGGAGCGCCAGACCAGGGGAGGCTGGCAGTTGTTTTGTGTTTCTTCCATTTGCAAATAATCGCACCAATTGTTGTCTCCTTCTCATCAAGCTGCTTGGCGATGGTCTTGTAGTCCATTCCAGCCTTGTGTAGGTCTACAATCTTGTCCCTGACATCCTTAGCAGCTCTTTGGTCTTGGCCATGGTGAAGAGTTTGAAATCTTATTGATTGATTGATTGCTTTTATGGACAGGTGTCTTTTATACAGGTAACAAGCTGAGATTAGGAGCACTCCCTTTAAGAGAGTGCTCCTAATCTCAGCTCATTACCTGTATAACAGACACCTGGGAGCCAGAAATCTTGCTGATTGATAGGGGATCAAATACTTACTTCCCTCACTGACCTGCAAATTAATCTATAACTTTTTTGACATGCGTTTTTCTTGTTTGTTTGTTTTTTTTGTTATTCTGTCTTTCACGGTTAAAATACACCGACTTAATGATTGTTCACATTGATATAATTTATATAATATATATTTACTTATCTACCTTTATGATAGCAGTTGGAATACTGGTATATTGAATCCCTTGCTTCCAAAAAAAGCTTATATATTTATGTATTTGGGATAGCAAATGCTTTTACACAATACTTATGTTTTTTGACAGGTGAGAGTATACACTTTTTTGTTACTCTAGGGGATTTGTAGGTAATTTAGTATAGGTTTATTTTGTTGTTTTATTTATTTATTATTTAAGCACTTTATGTATCAATATATGCATTAATTTTGTTATTTGATCTATATATTTATATAATTGTATTTTGAGTGGATATATGTAATTATAATATGTTGATTCATACTCTAGCGCAGAGAGCACTTTACTAATAAATATTTATCATTGGTAGCTTGACCTATTATAGCTACAATTTCAGATATGTATTTTCATGTGTGTACTTAAATGTCTTGGGGACTTTATATGACTCTTGGTGTGCAATTGTAATTTTATGTATCCGGTCAATATATCTTTATAAATTATTATTTTGCAGCTGTCTATCTTTCCCAATTTAAGCTTAAGAGATCTACTTAATTACTGATGAATATTACTGAATACTGTACATGATGATACTATATTGTTTGAGACAGTATATATTTTTGGTATTTTTAATTGTTAGTAATTTACATTTTATTTACATTTTTTTTTAATAAAGTTACTTTTTTAAAGATTGTCTTTCTAGAGAGTTACTCACCCAATAGGAGAAATTCTTGATGGCAATATTGGGTGTCTTTTCTTTCTCTTGAAATAATTTTCTGATACTTTACTACACTCACCATTTATATTGTCCTCGGTGTAATATAATTACTGGGTTACTATATTTCCAAAATGTATTGTTATTTACTATAATGATTTATAATAGATATTTAATATCTCCTTAGAGTTTGTGTTTTCAACTTATTTGTAATCAGGAAGAATAGCAGCAATTAAAATGATGATTCTTCCAAAGATTATATATTTAATGAGAATGATTCCCCTGATCATCCCCAAACTGATCTTGAAAAAAAATACAAAGACTATTGTACACTTATATATATTCAGATAGGAAATCTAGAATAAATGTTAATATAATGAAAAGGCAATCCCACAAAAGAGGTTTGGCCATACCATGCATTTCAGATTATTATGACACAGTTGGACAAGCAGCATTTCTAGAATGGCCTTTTGGGAAAAGTCTAACCAAGTGGATAAGTATAGAGATTTGGAAAATTGTCTTTGGTATTTTCAAGATCAACTTAAACTTGAAAACACACCGACAGTAGTTAAATTAGGTATGAAAGCTTGGTATAAAATTAATAAAAAATGGAAACTCATAGAGTACCCTTCACCATTTATCTATATAAAATGTATATAAATAATGTGAAACAGAAATATGAAGGGGATTGGAAAACATGGAGAATCACATCCTTAGGTGATCTTTATGAAAAAGTTAGGATTAAGCAATTTAAAGAAATAAGTCAAGAATTTAACCTACCGAATTGCAATTGGTTAGAATACATTTTCCTGACCAAAGTAATAAACCAATCGAGCTTCAGATTAACTCAAGAAGGGAATTAACAAAATATGAAAAAATTTACCTTAATAAACATATTAAATATAATATTTCAGAATGTTACAATTTATTAAGGGCTCATTTTCAACTAGAGAAAAACACAAGTATGAATAAATGGGAAGAAGATCTTAAACTAAATTGAAACATGTTAGATTGGTTTAAAGTATTTGAACTTACCTCAAAAGCATCAACGTAAATTCAGAGAAACATACAAGATAGTACAAAGATGGTATAGAATGCCCAAATTCATATAACAAATGTAAAGCGCCTGGAAAATGCTGGAGAGGCACATATATTCATATTTTGTGGGAATGCCCTAAAATTCAAGTCTTATGGTCCTTGTGTATTAATCACATTTCTAAAATTATTAAATGCCCAATTTCAGTGTCCCCTGAATTTATTTTGTTTCACATTTTCTCTAAAACTTAAAAAAAAATATTAAAACGTTTGACTGTCCAAATACTACTGATTGTCAAATGACTATTAGTGAAATATTGGAAACATGAAGGAATACCAATGTGACGTTCTGTTTTACTGACCAGGGGACTTTTGGATCCTGTAGCCATTTAGTATATAGGAAATGTAATTCCCATGCTTGTCCACAATATGTCACTGCAGGTCTATGGGGAAATGACAGGCCCTTTGTCCATGTTGCCGCTCTGAGGCCATGTGGTCCTCCCCCCTCCCCCAAGGTGTGCAAGCTTTGATTGGGTGATGCTAATCTGGGCGGGGGATTTGATGCCCACTGTGATTTAACTGGTGGAGGAAAATCCTTTGTCTGGGGTCAGTTGTTTAGAAATGCAGTAAGAGGGTCCATATTAAACCATGCTTCTGAAATACATAGACTATGGTGTATTTCTTTAAGAAGGACTGATATGACTGCAGGTAACCAAGAGGCCCATTCCTTCAATGAAGATTGCCAGCACATTAAGGGGAATTCCTGTATCTAAAAGGCAGGAAGAGTTGGAGCCTATCTGGAATCTTCACAGCCAACATGGAGCGAGATAACTAGTATAATAGAAATAACTTACCAGATAGAAAAAGATGTTCAATTAATAACAGATAAACCATTTAATAATAAAGTTTAATGGAAATAGGAATCATGGGAACAATATGTAAATTAATAGAGAATTTTTGCCAACTCCACCTCATAGAAATTGTTATTTGTGTACAATTATTGGAATTGAAATAATGATAGAAGTCAAAGTTGTTTTATTTTTTCCAATAAAAACAAAATATATATATTATTTGTTAATTAATACATTTGAGTCATTATACAATTTCCAGGGTAACAAAGAACCTAGCACTCAAGATGGTAATATATATCAGGAAACTCACATGGACTACAACAGCTGCTATAATGCCTTGTCTATTAAAGTGCTTGGCCTATGTGCAAACATTGTGGGCCTCATTAAATTCTCCCTCGTAGTTCTCTCGGTCCTCGCAAAAGACAATTCTTTGCTATTTGCGAGGACCAATTCCCCAATACGTCCCTCGCAGCCTGCTTTGCAAGATGACTACGAAAAATGGCCGAGAATAGGCTCAGAGAGAGCTACGGAGTCACACGCAGCCATAAATCTACGAGTGATATTCACATCTCAGAAGAATCCCTACAAGCACAAAAAGTGCCCGCAAGGGATCCTAAAGCCTCTACATGCTGCCTCGGAGCAGCCCGAGACAGCCGTGTGAGGCTCCCCCCTGCTCCCTATACACATCCCCATTCTGCAGGGGTCCCTTTCGGGACCCCTGCAGCACCCCCACATTAACCCCTTGCAGCGGGGGTCTGCGTTCGGCATAGATCAGGCCATTGCTGCATTTAACAATTTTAAATTCCCTGCCGCGGCTCCTTAAAGGGCCCGCAGCACACTATTAATAATCCCGGGCACGGCAAAAAAAATTAGCCCCCCTCTATGCTGGGGGTCCCCGTTGGGACCCCCGAAATGTCCCCACATTAACCCCTTGCAGCAGGGGTCCGAGATCTGCATAGATCAGGCCCCCGCTGCATTCTAAAATGTAAAATTCCCCGCCGCGGCTCCTTAAAGAGCCCGCGGCACACTATTAATAATTCTTGGCCGCGGCACCTACAATTAACCCCCCCCTATGCTGGGGGTCCCCATCGGGACGCCTGAAGTGTTTCCACATTAACCCCTTGCTGCAGGGGTCCATAGGGACCCCCGCAGCCCCCCCATATTAACCCCTTGCAGCAGGGGTTCGCAATGCATTTACATTTCCATTTTTTTAAATTTCCCGCCTTGCGGGTCCTTAAAGGAGCGTAAAGATCCTGAAAGGACTCGCACTAAAAAATATTAATCCCAGGCAACTAAAATTAACCCCATAACTCATGGGGGTCAATACAGACTCCCATAAGCACTTAATTAACCCCATAAGTCATGGAAGTCAATACAGACCCCCATAAGCACTTAATTAACCCCATAACCCATGGGGTTCAATACAGACCCCCATAAGCCAATAATTAACCCTATAACTCATGGGGCCAATACAGACCCCATAAACCAATAATTAACCCCATAACTCATGGGGGTCAATACAGACCCCCATATTCACTTAATTAACCCTGTCACTCATGAGGGTCAATACAGACCCCCATAAGCCAATAATTAACCCTATAATTCATAAGGGTCAATACAAACCCCCATAAGGCCTTAATTAACCCTATAACTCATGGGGGTCAATACAGATCCCCATAAGCACAATAATTAACCCTATAACTCATGCGGGTTAATACAGACCCCCATGAGGCCTTAATTAACGCTATCACACATGGGGGTCAATACAGATCCCCATAAGCACAATAATTACCCTATAACTCATGGGGGTTCAATACAGACCCCCATAAGCACAATAATTAACCCTATAACTCATTTGTCAATACAGACCCCCATAAGGCCTTAATTAACGCCATCACTCATGGGGGTCAATACAGATCCCCATGAGCACAATAATTAACCCTATAACTCATGGGGGTCAATACAGATCTCCATAAGCACAATAATTAACCCTATAACTCATGGGGGTCAATACAGACCCCCATAAGCCTCTATTTAACCCCATCAGTCCCATAAGGGTATATTATGACCCTTATGGGGCTGTTAAAACCCTAACATTAACCACATAAGTGCCATGACGGTCCACAAGGACCATCATGACAAAAGCTACAAACACTACACTATAACCCCAATAAACCATTAAATCTAAACTAACCCCCCTCTACTCTAATCTATTAACACTTACACTACCTACCAACACTATCTACCCCCTAATAAACCCACCCCCCACCACTCTAATTACAAAAATAAAAAAAAACTACATTACAGAAAATGAGAGTGTGCAGATGTCTTCACCCAATCACTCCGTGGGGGTGTATCCCATTGTGATTGGCTGAAGGCATCTGCGCCTTGTGATTAGTTCAAATAAAGATTGACAGGTGCCTTAGCTAATCAGGGTGGTATTTTGGGGTGTATCCCATCCTGATTGGCTCACACATTGACGACTTCTGTTTGGCTGAAATTGATAGACAGCTTTTTCAGCCAATCAGAAGCCGCCATTGCCAATTTCCTACCGGAAAAGGCTCTGGGAGGCTCATTAGCGTCGGGGAGGTCTGCAAGTGCAGACCTCCGTTAGTTTTTTTATTTTTATTTTTTTAGAGCTAAGGTGGTTCCAGGGCCCAGCCGGGGCTGAAGAGGAGGAGGCCGGGGACATCGCAGGGATGTAAGTTGAATGTATATTTATGTGTTTATATTTTTATTTTATTTTTTGTGTATATGTTGTAGTCATGTAATGTGTTTTTTTTAACAGGGCCGCGCCGGAGAAGAAAAGAAGGACGGGACATGCTGGAAAGGTGAGTAGAAGATTTAGAATGTGTATAATGTTTATTTATTTTATGTTAATGTTTTGTACTATTTTTTTTTTGTTTACCCCTAGGTTGGTGATCTGAAGGGACATCTTAAAGGTAAGTGGTCTTAATTATTTTATTTTAGAATTAGGGTCTTTGTATGTAGTTAGGATTGTAATTATTTTAGCTTAGAATTAGGGTCTGTGTATGTAGTTAGGATTTTAATTATTTTATTTTAGCTTAGTATTAGGGTTTCTGTATGTAGTTAGGATTTATTGTATATTAGATAGATAGGGGGATGTATTTGATATAGTTAGGATTTATAGTATATTAAATAGATTGTATGTTAGATAGATAGGGGGTATTGCATATTATTTGTATTGTATGTAATGTATTGTATGTAATGTAATATATTGTTTGTAATGTATTGTATGTATGTATTGTATTGTGTATGTCTGTCTTTCCTTTTCAGGTGTGTAATTTTTTTTTTCTGTAGTGGGAGGGGGTTGTAATTTTTTATTTTATTTTCTGTAATGAAGGTTTTTTTTATTTTTGGTAACTTAGATTTTTTTATTTTCTGTAAGGTAAGTTTTTTTTATTTTTTGGTGACTTGGTTTTTTTTATTTTCTGTAAGGTAGTTTTTTTTATTTTTTTGTAATTAGACTGGTAGGGGGGATATTAGGGGGTAGGTAGTGTAGGTAGGTAGTACATGAGTTATGGGGTTAATTAAGTGCTTATGGGGGTCTGTATTGAACCCCATGAGTTATGGGGTTATTTTTAGTTGCCTGGGGTTAATATTTTTTAGTGCGAGTTCTTTCAGGTCCTTTACGGTCCTTGAAGCACCCGCGAGGCAAGAAATTTAAAAATGTAAATGCAGCGGGGTCACGATCGGTGCCGATCGGGGACCCCCGCTGCAAGGGGTTAATGTGGGGGGGCTGCGGTTTCCCTATGGACCCCTGCAGCAAGGGGTTAATGTGGGTACACTTCAGGGGGGGTTAATGTTAGGTGCCGCGGCTGGGATTATTAATAGTGTGCCGGCTTCCCTTTAAGGAGCCGCCGTCCCTTTAAGGAGCCGCGGTCCCTTTAAGGAGCCGCGGCTGGGAATGTAACATTTTTAAATGCAGCGGGGGCCTGATCTATGCCGATCGGGGACCCCCCACTGCAAGGTGTTAACGTGGGGACACTTCGGGGGTCCTGATGGGGAACCCCGCATAGAGGGGGGTTCATTTTAGGTGCCGGGGGGGGTAGTTGGAGTACCCCCCATGGCAGGGCTTATGTGTGGGGACTGCCGTGGAGGTCCAGTTTAGGACCCTTGCACTAATTGATGAGGTGTGGGAGCCTGCAAGATCATCTCGCAGGCTGTCACTCCTCATGTACATTATCGCAGTGTTCATACAGACGGCCCTGCTGAGTAGCTCACACGTTGCTCGCAGCAGGGCTAATATAATAGCGTCGTTAACTTTGAGAAATTTTGCAGTGCGTAGAATTTAAGTAGGAGCCTCTTATTTACGAGGCTGAAATTTAATAAGGCTGTGTATGTTTACTAGCAAAAGTGCTTATTTGCAAATACGGGTGCTTATTTCTCATTTTACAGTTTTTACAAAATATTGGCGTTCATGTTTTCTATTGTTTCTTATGCCTGTGTCTCATCAGTAACTTAAGTAAATTGCACAGTTTCGCATAATTTTACACCTTGAATTTTACAGACAAGACAATGGTTTTCTAGTTGTGAGTGAGCCAAGTGAAATTACGAGTAAAGGGAGTTGCAGTTGAAAAAATTTAACATTGCCACTTACAAATCTGCAATTGAATGAGGCCCTATATTCCTAGTTTAATGTTGATGCGGTTTGTATTTTATTTTAACACCAGAATAATTTATGCCTATCAATAAATGGTAATCTTTAGTTCAGAGTTGATTCACCTGTCGATTGAGGACATAATGCTTGCAACAAATAAACATAGGTGAGCCACCTTTCTTAGTTGTATTCTTATCAATATGATTGTCCCAGTGTGTGAGCTTGTACTTCATCAAGTGCTACATTATAGTGTTACTCCTATAAATAATTTAAGATGTTTACTTACAATATTTCTTTTCAACAGATGGAACGACAAATAAGAATACCCTTGAACAACAGCACAGTTCAGATCAACTTGTATATTTAGAGTCTACCAATAAAGTTACTGGAACTGAGATACATGAGGGAACAACCATTGATATTAAATCCTGCACAAACAGAAGCAAAACTGATAAACAATTTGCATGTTTTGATGATGGTAAATGTTTAGAGCAGAAGTCAATTAGACGCAAAAGATTTCCAACTGATGCAAAGCTATTTGAATGTACTGTGTGTAAGAAGAACTTTAAACAGAAGTCAGTGCTTGTTAGACATCTGAGAATTCACACAGGAGAGAAACCATTTTCATGTTCTGAATGTGGGAAGTGTTTCAGCCAAAAATCTGTTCTTGTTCAACACCAGAAAATTCACACTGGTGAGAAATTGTTTGCCTGTGCAGATTGTGAGAAATGTTTTAGCCAGATGGCAGATCTTGTTAGACATCAAAGAATTCACACAGGTGAGAAACCATATGCTTGTTCTGTATGTGATAAATGTTTCAGCCAAACATCAGATCTTCTTAGGCATCAGCGAAGTCATACAGGTGAGAAACCATTTGCATGTTCAGACTGTGGGAAATACTTTATCCAGAAGTCAGATCTTTTTAAACATCAGAGAATTCACACAAATGAAAAACCATTTCCATGTGCTGAATGTGGGAAATGTTTCAGTCAGAAGGCACATCTTGTTTCACATCAAAGAGTACACACAGGTGAGAAACCATTTGCATGTTCTGATTGTGAGAAATGTTTCAGCCATAAGTCTGTTCTGATGAAACATCAACAAACTCATGTACAAGAAGTAAATATTGTATAATAGTATTTTTGAGAACCAATAAATAGGATCTTGCAGTTCAGTGTCAACATGTGATTGAAAAAACCCCATCCCAAATAGATCTTAACTGATTGTGTGGGACTTTCTGCCACCTGGAAGAGAGTCATAGCCTCCAACTCTCAACAGAGATGATGATGCCAAAGCTAAATGTAGTGTCGAATAAACAAAAACAATAATACACACATATTTAACACAAGATAAAAACAGTTATGGTGAACCTGGAGCACATCAGTGCCTATTTCCTCCCTTTTCACAGTGAGTATCTTCTCCAAATTTTGTTTAGCTCCAGATATATACCCTTAAGGTAAAGCTCCAGTTAGTCGAAAAACATGAATGCTGCTTTGGTGGAATTCAGAAAAGCTGCTGTTGCCTGAAGCAGGCATTAATTAATAACAAAATGTCTAATAAATGGTCAGCACATTTCATCGATGTGAGGGTTATTTTCCAAGAGCCGCTTTTTTAGTCAATCAATGCATATTCCAAGCCCCTGAATCACACCGTAGAAGCTTTGATTACACTTCCTATAAGTTGAAAAGAAAATGCTGGATCAAACGGATTGTTTCTCATTTGTTTATCTGACGATGACCAACCAGAGCTTTAGTCTGTGATTAAGCAACAACTACAGAATATATGGAATAGAAACATATTTATTCCACATATACAGCCATTTTACCTTGTCATATATAAGTGGGTACTATTGCTTTTATTTCTTTATTAAATATAATTTTTCATTTTGGTATAATCACTTGTACCTTCATTGTAAGCAAATGTTAAAACACACACATGAGAAACAAATAGCATGTTATTTATAGAGACAAATTAAAGTCAATGGTATTAATTTATTTGGTGTTTTTGTAACATTAAATATCCGAAATATCATATAAAAGAAAAAAATGTTTAATGAAAACCTGGAGATCTCCTTCAATAAAATATTTATGATTGTTATATTTGTGTGTAATACATTAATATATAAAGTACTGATTTAGGATCTTACTCGGTGTAAAGTTATTAGTAAATTTATGGAGTCTGTTTTCATGTGGCAGATTCAAAAGTCATCTTAAATTAAATTGCCACTTAATTCAGCACAATTTGGACCACAAAACAGTAAAGATCTGCTATAAGCATGTTGAAATACATTTCGAATATTTGAATTATGTGCATTTTTCACTGAGAAACCAAGTCAAATAAAATCTGTGTGTACAAGTGTAATAGACTGCCCAATTGCTTTTATATTATTGCAACCAATCAGGGTGCATCGGTTTGTCCCAATTAAGTCAATCATAAGACTGCTTACATTTCCAGTTTGAAGGGGACAGACCTAGTCTTTTTGTAAATTCTTATGGTAGAAAATCCAGGTTTCTGCTCTGTTGCCAGTGCTTTGCACCAGTGCGGTCAGTGTAGAGATAATAAAAAAATGAACCTTTACCACATCTATATGTGCAGACATGGAATGTTGGATTCACCTAAACAGGTAAGTTAGGGGTTAACAGGTCAGTGCTGTCCTTAGTCCTGGGAAAAACTGCTATCAATCACTGTCTTACCTATAGACAATTACCACACCGCCCGCTTAACTATCTGTTGTTACTGCAGTAGGCAGGATAGACTGTATATAAACAGAGGCTTAAAACCTTAGACTTTTATATCTCAGTCCCCTTTAAAGTTATAAATATAGTTATGCTTTAAACTAATAATGGTTATAACCCCATTTTTCCCATTCCTTGTCATCTTCTCCAGGCTCTCTCATGCATACTCCCACGCTAAGGGCCTCATTCTATTAGCGGCCGCAGCCGTTGCGGGGCCGCAAGGACCGGCCGCAAGCTATTCTGCTATTCTATTCCCTTACAGCCGGGGATTCCGGCAGGCTTGCGGCCGGTGCCTTGCTATCTCTTGCGGCCGCTCGCGCCGGAGGAAAGCCTTTGATCTAAAACGGCCGCAAGATATTTGCAATTCAATTGCTCCGGGAAACCTCTCTGCAAGGCTAAAAACGAGCCGCAGCTTACTTGCAGGAAAGAGGTCTCGCTAGCACCAATTAAGCACATAAAATAGCTCAAATAAAGCCATCCTGCACTTTGAGAAGACTATAAAGGGATTTTAGGTGTTAGAAAAAATAGCACATAATTATCCTGTACTCAAATCCGTAAAATATTTTATTTTTAATATCCGTAAAATATGCATGTAAAAAGTCCAGAGTGCTTGGAGCACCTCAGACACACCCACGCCGCAGCCGGAAAATAAACAGTTAATTTGAACTCGGGTTTGGGCAGATGTGCAAGCTTGAGAGTGGGTTCCTTTTAATCCTCATGTCCCCCAATATGATCCCTAGCATTTACAGAGCTGTACAGTGCAGGCTTGAATTTATTTTTGAGTTTTTATATTTCTGAGATTACGGCCGGTTCCAAGATATGCGGCCGGCCGTAAAAGGAGATCCTTGCGGGGCCGTATAATAGAATCGCGAGTTAACTGAACCCCCCGCAAGGAATCGCAGCCTTACGGCCGATTTACGGCCGATAATAGAATGAGGCCCTAAATCTTTAACACATCATGGGGGAGGGATTATTATTATTATTATCTTTAATTATATCATGCCAACATATTCCGTAGTGCTGTACAGGGGTTGAGTACATGGCAAAAAACAAACTTAACACCTTGTAAAGAATGGAGAGCAAAAAATCAAATGTACATAGAGCTTGTTTCCAAGGCACTGACACAAGATTGAAAACTCACAAACTTACAATCTAAGGGATATCCTGTACATATGGCCAAAGAGCTGACAATATTCCAAAATGAATATGGAGATCTATGAATCTGACCTTAAAGCATCTTGGCCAAGATATAAAGAGACATATATGAAGATGGGAACCTTTAGGCTGCAAATACAGTTCTGTAAACTTAGCAATAAAGAGATTGAGTGATGTGGTGAGTTTGTTCCTTTTTTTATAATTACGTACCCTATGTGATGTGGTTAGTCCATTCCAGGTTTTCATGAATAACCACCATATTTGATGTGGTTAGTCCAATCCAGGTTTTCCTGATTGCACTCCAAATGGGATATGGTAAGTCCATTACAGGTTTTCATGATCGCACTCCCTATGTGATGTGGTTAGTCCATTCCAGGTTTTCATGAGTACATGCCCTGCGTGATGTGGTTAATCCAATCCAGGTTTTCAGGATTACACACCCTATGTTATGTGGTTAGTCCATTCCAGGTTTTTATGATTACATGCCAAATGTGATATGGTAAGTCCATTACAGGGTTTCATGATTACGCTCCGTATGTGATGTGGTAAGTCCATTCCAGGTTTTCACGATTACACACCCTATGTGATGTTAGCCCATTTCAAATTTTGAGGATTACACACCCTATATTATATGGTTAGTCCATTCCAAATTTTCATGAGTAACCGTCTTATTTGATGTGGTTAGTCCATTCCAGGTTTTCATTATTACACGCCAAATGTGGTTAGTCCATTCCAGGTTTTCATGAGTACATGCCCTGTGTGATGTGGTTAGTGCATTCCAGGTTTTCATGATTACACACGCTATGTGATGTTAGTCCATTCCAGATTTTCATGAACACGAGCCCTATGTGATGAGAAGAGCCTGTTCCTCGTTTTCATGATTACACTCCCTATGGGATGTTAGTCCATTCCAGGTATTCATGATTATGCACCCTATGTTGTGTGGTGAGTCCATTCCTTGTTTTCATTATCACAAGCCCTACCCCTGTGAATACGGTGCAGACTCCACAGGATTGATACTTCATTGGTCAGAATTTATCAGAGAAATTATTGGGCTGCAATTGTTTGATCAGAAGAATGAAAGTAAAATAGTACAATTTAATAACGGAAAGTCAATTACGATATGTATGACTAGGGATCTTTTTTTTTTTTTTTTATTTATTTTTCCAATAAAGCCAATACAAAAACAAAAATATCTATTAATACATTCTTGTCAAATCTAATACATCAACTATACATTGCCTTAATTAAAGCAACAAAAAAAAAACATTCATCCTCATTCACTCCTCATTCAATCCTAGAAGATTTGATCTTTTACTTTATTGTTCCTTGTTTCAGATCCCATACTTTCCATTTTAATGGGTCTACCTTAATTAGACCTCCTTGTGCGTAATTTGACTCTAATTCTCGGATATACTTTATTTTCCAGATGTTGTCAGCAAAGAGGGGAGGAGATTTATCTTTCCAATTCCTAATTAATACATTTTTTGCTATTGAAAAGATCATAACCGCCACTGCTTTTCTCTCAATGGGTACATCACTTGGAAAAATGTGTAAAACACTGCATTCTCCCCTAAAAGGGAGTTGGTTCCCAACCATCTTGCCCAAAAGTTCATAACAGCTTTCCCAAAAGGGTTTTATTTTAGGGCAATCCCATAAAATGTGCAATAAATGGGCAGGGCTACCACATTCTCTCCAACACAATTTATCTGGGGGGAGTGGGAAATTTGTGCAATTTTCATAGGTGTGATATACCAATTATTAATTATTTTAAAAAATATTTCTCTGTATGCTGTTTGTTTAATAAATCTGTTTGTCAATTTTAACGCTGTTTCCCAGTCTGTTTCATTTATTTCTAAGTTTAAGGTCAATTCCCATTGTTTCATACCCTTGGTTTTGGAATGTTCTCCAGCAGATCTTATGATATTGAAACATTTAGATATCATGTCTTTTTTCTCCGATTTAAGGAGAATTTTTTCCATGGGATTTAACTCTTTATTGCTTTGTAAATGTACATTAATTATACCACAGGTAGCTCTATACGCTTCATATGCTAGCCATCCTTCTCCTGAGATTTTAAACTTTTTCTTCATTTGATCGAAAGGGGCGATAAGCCCGTTGATCACAGTATCTCCTACATATAATAATCCTTTACTCTTCCAGTCTTTCATAATACTTGTCATATTTAAATGTACAAGCAAATTCACCGGGGTAATAAAACTACCCCTAGGGATTAGTTTATATTTCCTGTTAATTTGTCTCCAGTTTTTTAAGATTTCTTTCATAACAGATGATCCTACGGCTAGGTCCTTATAAGATGGCTTTTCACCAAAGACCATAGCTGATAAATGGTAATTAGGATTTAGAGCTTTTTCTATTTCTATCCATGGTAGTTTATGTGATGTTTCTAACCATTTCAAGGCATGTGCTACACAATTAGCTTCCTGATATGGTTGCAATAGGGGGTATGCAATTCCTCCCTTTAAAAAATTTCTTCCCATAGTCGTTTTTTTTAACCTTATGTATCTAGAGTGGTGTGTAAACACATCAATTACACGTTGTAGTTTCTTCAACCAACCTCTAGGAATCTTAAAGGGGATACACATTAAGATGTAGTTTAGTCTGGGGAGTAACATCATTTTGACTACCGCAATTTTCCCTGAGAAGGAAAATCTGTCTTTTCGCCATTTATCTATGATGTTTCGAAATTTAAAAAATAAATCTTTATAGTTTCTATCAACTGTTTTCTGTATATTTCCCAAAAAATTAATTCCTAGGTGCTTAAATGATTTTGAATTCCAATCAAACAAATAATTAGCCTTCAATCGAGAAAGCATGCTCGTGGAAACATTAAAACAGAGTGTTTCTGATTTATTATAATTCAACTTGTAATAAGACACTTTGCTATATTTATCTATTAACTTTGCTAGATGGTAAAGAGATTCTTCCGGACGAGTGAGTGACAGGACAACATCGTCTGCGTATAGACTGATTTTATGTTCCTTCTCCCCCATCCTAATCCCATGAATTTGTGGGGATGACCTAATAACTTCCGCCAATGGTTCTATCATTAGTGCAAATAGGGTGGGGGAGAGGGGAGAACCCTGTCTAGTACCATTTGTAATTCCAAAAGGGCCTACTCTGTAGCCCGTACCAGTTACTTCTGCTGTAGGAGATCTATACAGGGCCCCTATTGCCTTGGCCCCAAATTCACCAAAGCCAAATTTAGACAGCGCTAGTCTCATATACTCCCACCCTACTCTGTCAAATGCTTTCTCCGCGTCTAAAGACAGGAATAGGTCGGGAGCACCTTTTAGTCTTGCAATTTCGCCCAAATTCATAAGTTTTCTGATATTTTCTGTTCCCTGTCTCCCAGTCACAAATCCCATTTGTTCTATTGCGATTAGTTTTCCTATGAATTTTTGAATTCTAAGGCTCAGAATCTTCGCATATAATTTCGTATCTGCATTTAAAAGTGAAATGGGTCTATAATTAGCGCAAGATTGTGTGTTCAAGTTGGTCTTAGGGATCATTATCAATGCTACTTTTGTCATCTCCGTTGGCATAATTCCGGTAGTTTTAATTTCGTTAAACACTTCTGTGAGTTGGGGGCTCAAAATTTGTGAGAATGTTTTATAGAAAAGATTAGTATATCAGTCTGGCCCTGGCGTAGTATAGGGTTTCAGTTGTTTAATCACTTGGAGAACTTCCTGATTTGTAATTGGTTTATTCAATTCTACTTGATCATCTAACGGTAGTTTGGGAAGTTTTATCTCGTCCAAAAATGCTTGTATTTCTTCTACCAATGGTTTACAGAAAGAAACTGCTTTTTCCAAATTTTATAGTTCCTGATAGTATCTAGAAAAGGCTTGGCCGATTTCCTGCGTGGAAGAAATATATCTTCCTTCATCTTTAATAACTGTTATTCTTTTCTTTTCTTTTTTCTTTTTTGCTTGTATAGCTAGTAGTTTGCTGTTTTTATTGTTTTGGTGATGGTAAGTCTGTTGATAGCGCCATATTTCTCTGTCTGATCTTAGCTGGTTGATCTTATTTATACTAATCCGTATTGTTTTAATCTCTGCCATTGTTTGATGTTGTGGGTCTACAATGTATTTAGATTCCAACTTATTTAGTTCTATGTATAATTCTTTTAAAGGAGCTCCTCTCTGACTAATCAATTGGGATTTAAGTTTAATAATCAAACCTCTTGTGAAAGCTTTTTGTGTGTTCCAAATCATGCAATGAGAAGGAACCGTGTGCATATTAATATCAAAACATTTCGCTATTTCTTTTCTTAAATATTCTTTATTTTTTTCCATTTTTATTATAGTGTCATCTAATCTCCATTGTGGTCTATCTAACTTTACTTTATTAATTTCTACTACTAATGTGATATAAGCATGGTTGGAAATAACAATCTTTTTCCGTGTGCGTGATCTTATTAATTATTTGAGAATTTACTAGTGTTAAATAAATTCGTGAGTATATATTATGTGGATTTGAGTAGAAAGAAAACTCCTTTTGATTTGGATGTTGGACTCGCCAAGCATCAAATAAATTGTTTTTGATAATCCAGTCGGTAAATATCTGTGCTTCTTTGCTCACTTTAGTTAAATTTTTATATACCGTTTTTTTTTTACCTATCTAAGTTTATATTTGAGATCATATTAAAATCACCGGCCATCACCAGCGGCCCCTGGGCGAACTTCCTGATTAAATTGCCTATTTGCTTTAGGAATTTTCCTTGTTTCTCATTCGGAGCATAGATATTTATTAATGTGATTTTCTGCTTATTAATTTGTCCGTTCCATAAAATGTATTGTCCCTCTGGGTCTATAATTGATATTATTTCTACTATTTCAAGGTTATTAGAAAAAAAAATTGAGACTCCTCTCTTTTTCTTTTCACCTGTTGAGTGATGCCTAAAGTCAAAGTCACCTGTCGCAAAACCTGGAATTTTAGTTTTCCCCCAGTGTGTCTCTTGAAAAAATATCAAGTCTGCTTTCTCTTTTCTACAATATCTGAGGACCGTTTTCCTTTTACTAGGAGAATTTAAACCATTTACATTCCAACTAAATATTTTTAATGACATTGAGTATGGAGAAGTTTTTTAGCAATTCATGTTTGATTACACCCTTAGCTGGATTGACTATCCTTGTTGTAACTTTATTAACTAAATGTACAAAATCTTCCTTACTTCCATTCATACAAACATTCATACAATTAGAACAGAAGAGGCTATTCTCAAGCCTTTCCAACCTTCTGTTCCACAGGGATTCAGCCATTGTACAGAAATGGTTAGCGGATTATTCAGTAGATAGCGGTAAATTGACAAAAATTCCGTTATTATATATAAAATTATTTCTCTACCTCTCTTTCCTGGGTACTGTTAGCTATTGACAAATGTCATATCTGTACTATCTGCCCTTCACCTGACCTCTAATTTGTCTAATGTTCGTGTAAATTACTATGAATTATTTAAGTACCATTTCATACTCTATTTACCCCCTCTCTATCACTTTCCTCTCCCTCCCTCCCCCCCCCCCCCCCCCCGATACCTTTCTCTTGCTTTCATCTGTATCAACTTTCCTCTCCATTTTGGTCTTACTTCTTTTCTGTAAACTCCCTTATTATCAAGATTGCTATAGACAATTCATAACTTCCATTATACCTTCATCCCCTCCTCCACTCCCAACGAGAGGAAAAGAGGAAAAGAGGAGAGAGAGAAAGGACAAATAGAGAGGGGCAAAAGACAGATAGAATAATGTCTAAATATCCCTTTTAGTCCGTTAAAGTCATTTCTTCCTCTGCCAATCTGGCGTAGGGGCTTGCAAATCCATCATAAGTTCTTTAGGGTCCCGGAAATTACGTATTACAGTACTCAGAAAGTTTTCACCTTCTGCAGGGGATTTAATCTTGTGCCAAGACGATCCATTTAGTACCAGTAGACCTACTGGAAAGGTCCATTTATATACAATATTGCTCTTCCTTAAGCATTGTGTTAAAGAGTTAAACTCCTTTCTCTTGCTGATTGTGCCTTTTGAAAGATCTGCAAATATTTGGATGTTCTCATATGGATGTTCAAACGTCTTCTTTAAATAACTTGCTTTAGTTATTGCTTCTTTTGTAGGTAAGTGGTGAATTCTAACTATCACATCTCTGGGGCTTTTATTTTGTAGATGGCTTGGAAGAGGAATTCGGTGAATTATGTCCAGTTTCTGATCCAGGTGAGAAAAGTTATGAGTGATTTTGGAAAACAGTTCCGTGATATATATTGGAAGGTCTTCTTTTTTTATAGCTTCCGGTATTTCTCTTATCCGGAGGTTATTTTTCCGAGCTTTATCTTCCATCCTATTCATCTGGTCATTTAATATAGTGATTTGAGAAGCCATTTTTGATGATTGTTCCAGTAACATATTGTGATCAATGATCAACTTATCGAATTTGTCCTCCAAGTCGGCAGATCGTTTGTTCACCTCACTTATTGATTTGGCATTTTCCATTATTTGGCTTTTAATTTCCGCCAAAAATTCTACTTGAAAGCTCTTCAGAATCTCTTTCATTTTGACTGTGGTGAGGAGATTTTCCTCTTGATGTTCCAAATCTCTGCTTAAGACGATTGTAGGGGGGGGGGGACCAATGCTTTGTTCCAGAGCTTCTTTCGGGTATGTTTTGGGAGGGAATTTGTAGAGCTTTTAGGCGTAAAAAAGGGAGATGGTTCTGAAGTCTGGCTTTATTTTTGGACGCCATCTTATTATTTTTGCACTGTTCTATTTTCCCCCTAAGGGGAGTTGTTTTCAAACTTTTATCTCCCTTTTCCCTTTCTTATTCCCCTTCAGTTTCCCCTCGCTCTCACAAGCCCTACCCCTGTGAATACGGTGCAGACTCCACAGGATTGATACTTCATTGGTCAGAATTTATCAGAGAAATTATTGGGCTACAGTCCCATCTTCTCTCACTACTCCTTCTCCTGG
Organism: Discoglossus pictus; assembly: GCA_027410445.1. Classification (NCBI taxonomy): domain Eukaryota; kingdom Metazoa; phylum Chordata; class Amphibia; order Anura; family Alytidae; genus Discoglossus; species Discoglossus pictus. Next base: position 57,062,081 of record CM050176.1, read on the forward strand.
CTGCCGGAGATATATCCCCTAACCCAGGCCCCTCACTCATCTCCACTCGCTGTCAGCCACGCTTTGATTCAAGGCCAGCAAACACCCGCAACATCCAGAATCTGATATCCATCACATCACAAACCTTCTACTCTACCTTTCTCCTGCGCTCTCTGTAACGCACGATCTATCTGCAATAAACTTTCACTCATGACCTATTCACTACAAACTCCCTCAATCTACTGGCTCTCACTGAAACCTGGCGCTCATCCTCAGACACAGCCTCCCCTGCAGCACTCTCTCATGGTGGTTTTCACCTCAGTCACACACCTAGCCCTGGGAACAAACAAGGTGGTGGTGTGGGTATTTTGCTTTCCACTCGCTGTACATTTCACCTCTTAACCCCTGTCCCATCCCTCCAATTCTCATCCTTTGAAGTGCATACAATCCGCCTCTTCTCACCGATCTCTCTACATGTCGCTGTGATTCATCGCCCCCCAGACACTCCCTCTCAATTTCTTGATCACTTTTCTGCCTGGCTCCCTCACTTTCTCTCCTCCAATGTTCCTTCAATGGTACTTGGAGATTTTAACATTCCCATTGACACTCCCACCTCCCCAGCAGCAGCCAAACTGCTTGCACTCACCTCTTCCCTTGGTCTGTCACAACTAACAGATTCTTCTACTCATCATGCTGGACATTCTCTTGACCTTATCTTCACCAATTTCAGCACAACCTCCAACCCAGTCATCCGTCCACTCCTTCTATTTGACCACCACTTCCTTACCTTCAACCTCACCACATCACCCTCTCTCCACCCCTCTCCAACCCCTACCACCATCACGAACAGAAACCTGCGAGCACTTGACCCTACTCAGCTCTCCACTATTATCCAACCCCTTCTCAGCCCCATCACCAACCTCAACTGCCCTGACACTGCCACCTCACTTTACAACTCTACTCTCTCTTCCACCCTTGACACTCTGGCCCCCATATCCACACGCAGATGCCCTCGCTCTCATCCACAACCATGGCACACTACACAAACACGATACATCCAGAGGTGCTCCCGCACTGCTGAACGACTATGGAGGAAATCCTGCACTTCAGCAGATTTCCACCACTACAAATGTATGCTACGCTCCTATTCCTGTGCCCTTAACCTGGCCAAACAGCAGTACTTTACAACACTAATAACAACTCTGTCCTCTAACCCCAAGCGTCTGTTTGCCACTTTCAATACTCTCCTCCGCCCACCAGCTCCCCCCATCCCTTCCCCTCTCACAGCTGAAGACTTTGCCAACCATTTTATTCAAACAATTCAAAACATCCGCAATGAACTCTTATCTCATAGTGGTTTACACACTCCACCCTCTCAACTAACCAACAAAACCCATTCTTCTCCCTCCCCCAATCCAACAGCCACTTTGAACTGCTTTGATCCGTCTCCAGAGGATGAAGTCTCCAAACTGCTATCATCCACTCACCTCACTACGTGTCCTCAGGATCCTATTCCATCTCAGCTCATATCTCCCCTCTATTACACTAATCCCAGCTCTCACACATATTTTCAACCTCTCCCTTACTGCTGGCATGTTTCCGTCTTCTCTAAAACATGCCATAGTTATACCCACCCTCACAAAACCCTCATCTGACACTGACGTTGCATCTAACTACCGCCCTATCTCTCTGCTTCCCCTGGCTTCCAAACTGCTGGAGCGGCTCGTCTATAACCGCCTTACCAGCTTTATTTCCTCTAACTCCCTTCTTGACACCTTCCAATCCGGCTTTCGGGCCCCACCACTCCACTGTGAGAGCTCTCACTAAAGTCACCAATGACCTGCTTACCGCCAAGTCAAAAGGTCACTTTTCAATTCTTCTTCTTCTAGATCTCTCTGCTGCCTTTGACACTGTCAACCATCCACTTCTACTCCATATCCTCTTCTCCCTCGGTATTCGAGACACTGCTCTTGTGGTTCTCATCATACCTCCAAAATTGATCATTCAGTATCTCCTTCTCTGACACCTCTTCTTCTTCTCACCCCTTGTCTGTTGGTGTACCCCAAGGATCTGTCTTTGGTCCCCTCCTCTTCTCCATCTACACTTCCTCACTTGGTACCCTCATAAACTCTTTTGGGCTTCATTATCATCTCTATGCAGATGACACCCAAATCTACCTCTCCCCACCAGATTTATCCCCCTCTCTTCTAACACACGTCTCCAACTGCCTTTCTAGTATATCCTCTTGGATGTCCACCCACCATCTCAAACTCAACATGTCTAAAACTGAACTCCTAATCTTCCCTCCCTCTCCCACAGCGTCAATTCCTCACATCTCTCTCACTGTCAACAACGACATCATCACCCCCACCTCCCAAGCCCGTTGTCTTGGAGTTCTACTGGACCCCACTCTGTCTTTCATTTTTCACATACAATCACTAACTAAATCTTGTCTTCTCCATGTAAAAAAAGTCTCCAGAATTCGTCACTATCTTACACAAGACACAACTAAAATCCTTATACACTCTCTCATCATCTCTCTACTAGACTACTGCAACTCGCTTCTTGTTGGCCTACCCACCTACCAACTGACTGTCTCCACTTCAATCCATTATGAATGCCTCTGCTAGTCTCATCTTCCATACACAACGTTCCGTGTCGGCATCACCTCTCTGTCAATCACTCCACTGGCTTCCCTTAGCCTCAAGAATTAAATTTAAAATCATGACCCTAACTTACAAAGCCCACAATAATAATGCTCCCCCTTACATCTGCTCTCATCTCCAAATACTTCCCCACCCGCCCTCTTCGTTTTGCTAATGACCTTCTTCTTTCTACAACTCTTGTCACCTCCTCTCACTCCCGCCTCCAGGACTTTTCTCATGCTGCCCCTAGTCTCTGGAACTCCTTGCCTCGCTCCACCAGATTATCCCCTTGCCTCAAAACATTTAAAACCTCACTGAAAACATATCTCTTTAAAGAAGCGTATCACCTTCCACCCAAACACACTTATCACCTCTCTCTTTTACCACTCACTATCCCTTAGACTGTAAGTCTGCGAGTTTCTATCCTAAGTACTTTGGGAATTCACCATGGACATTGGATTCCTAGCTCAAAGACAGGGCCCTCCTTCCTTTGCTAAATGTTAATCTGTATTTATCAATGTCTGAACCTAATTTATGTACAGCGCTACGGAATATGTTGGCGCATTATAAATAAACTATAACAATATAATAATAATACAACATACTTAAAGGAGCATGGCAGGTTCCTGGGTGTTACTAGGTATATAATATCCTGGGTATTTTTAAAGAACTCTTGCTGGATGATGAGCTCCGCCAAGTGGAAGCAGGACTGGAAGCAGGTGATAAGGCTCAGGAGGTCACCCGAACCTCAGGTGGTGGCTCTCCAGACACAAATCAGCAAGGAGGTTCAACTGTAGAAAATAGAGGTGTCCACTTGCTATTCTCAAGTACCTGTAGGTGTCCGGGACCCAGTAGCAGCCCTGCTAAACGTGGCATAAAACAGCTTTGAACACATTTCAGAAGAAAATGGCGACATAGATGGATTTTTGCAAGATTTTGAACAGTGTGACCTGCACCAAATTCCAGAGTTGGAATGAATAAAACTGTATATCAGCAGGTTAAATGTGAGTCAATGAGACCTTTCGAGCTATCTCCAGAGACAAAGCAAGGGGTTATGAGAAGGTCTGCAGGCTGCTACTGGCCAGTTCTGCTGCTACCCCATAGGCATACATGAAAACCTTCCTTACCATAAGCAAGAGGCGAGGGCACAACTTCGCCAAGGTAATTTTCAGGATGAGGCATGCTTGCCGCAGCTAATGGAAGGGCAAGAAGGTGACAACTATGGAGGAGGCCCTGGATCTAATCCTCCTGGAACAGTTTAATTTTATTTGCCCAGAAGGCATGCAGACATGGGTAAAGGATCAGAAGCCCACCACCGGGAGGCTGTCTCCCAACTAACTGATCACTTCCTGGACATTAAGGGTGAATCAGGGCTGAAGGGCCCAACCCCAAAATGGGAACTTCCGGTTCCCCCACCTACAGCAATCCATCCTCCTAATCCTACCATTCCCAGCAGAAACAGCAGGCAGTTGCTGATCTTCGCCTTGTGACCAGAGGCATGGGAGGAGAGTCCTATGGGTGTCATCAGTCCTGGTACATGAAAAAGGACTGTCCCAACTTGCCTTGTATGGCAGAGGCTCCAGCTGCAAGATCAGTTTACTACCTAGGGGGTGGAACCTTACTGCTAAGGAGCCAGAGCCGATCCAGCCCAGAGGAGGAGGACCTGTACACAGCCATCCACACCATGCAGCATAGGCCTAGGTACAAAAGGGCCCAACATTTCCAGTCAGTGATAGTCTAAGGGAAGAAGGCATATGGAATTAGGGATATTGTGGCTGCTTTGACACACAGATTTAGTACCACATACAGCAGTTTTATATAATCAGCTAGAAGTTATGGGGCAAAAGTTTTCTATCCCAGTTGCTAGCTTGCATTTGGATTGGGGCACTGGAAAAGGCATCCAGGAAGCGAAGGTCATGCCTGGTCTTCCAGCCAATCTTTTATTGTGCCATGACTTGGGGAATCTGGAGATAAGGGCAGTGACCAATGCCCATACTGCCAAAGCAGCCATGGATGGCCCAGAGGCAGAGGACAAGGCCGGGAACAAGGAATTTAAGTAAAGCCCATCACCTGCTGGGGAACAGGGGCTTAGTTGGGCAAGTAAAGGTAGAACTAGGGAGAGGTGGAACCCTGGATGGGGAGGGACAGAAAGCTGAGAAGCATGAGAAGGGTCCTGAAGGAGAGGAGTATGTGTGTGAGAAGAGGTTGTTATATCAGCTCACTTCTGGTAGAGAGGGAGAAGCGCCTAGAGAGACCAGGAAACAAATGGTTATTCCCCAGAAGTTAAAGAGTAAGTTGCTAGAACTAGCTAACAAGGCACTCATAGTTTTTCACTTGGGGATTAAGAAAACCTTTCACGGCCTCCAAAATGGGGTTCACCAAAGAGATCCTATCAGATAGGGACACCCAGTTCATGGCCAATGTCACAAGGCAGCTATGGAAGTTATGTGGTATTAAGCACCTTTGCTCTTTCCAATTTCACTCCTAGACCAATGTGCTCTGTGAGCAGTTCAATCCTACCCTTAAGTGGATGCTCTGTACTTTCACGGAGCAAGAGAAAGATTGGGAACATTTACTTCCCTACTTTCTCTTTGCCTATAGAGAAGTGCTTTAAGAGTCCACAGGTTTTTATCCCTTTGAATTCCTGTATGGCAGGCAGTTGAGGGACCCCTTGAATGTGGTCAGAGAGACATGGGAAGGAGATTATAGACAGCACCAGGGGCCAGTAGCCTCATATGTCCTGGCTTTCCAGGAAGAGATGGCCACTTCAACTGGGTTAGGAAAAGAACATATGCAAGAGGCCCAAGTCAAAGCCAAACACTATTATGACAGGAGAACTAAAGATAGGGAACTGGAGGTGGGGTAGGAAGTACTTATGCTAGTTCCCCACCCTTAGGATAAGGTACAAGCAGCCTGAGAGGGTCCTTACCCCATAACCAAGTAGCTTAACCCCATACTTATTCAGTGGTCATAGATCCGGACAGGAAGGTGACCAGAGTGGCCCACATAAATAGATTAAACATATACCAGAGGTGACCCAGAACCTGTTAGTTAAATGTCTGCCTACTGTTAGTGATCAGGAAGTCCTAGCTGACCTTTTAACCCCAGGTATGCAGAACACTCAGGAGGAGGAAGTAGGCCAGTCTGTCATCCTAAACTCAGACCAGAAGGCCCAGTTAGTTGACACCCTCACCCCATACAGGGCACTGTTTTACACTAGCCTAGTGGGTACTCCCTTAGCTGACATGAGGTCCTTATTGAAGGATGCCCTCTCCTGAATCAACCCTCCTATTGAGAGGTAGTGAGGGCTAGTATACATTATGAGTTCAGAGAGATGTTAAAATTAGGAGTAATTGAACAGTCTAGTGGCCCATGTGCTTTCCTGGTAGTATTGGTGCCTAAAAAAGATGGAACAACTAGTTTCTGTGTGGAATATAGTAAGATCAATGATGCTTACCTTGTTCCATGCATGGACGAGCTGTTGGACCATCTAGATATTGCTAAGTACCTAACTACATTGGATCTCTCCAAGGGCTACGGGCAAATTCCCCTTGCAGAGACAGTCTGGGAGAAGTCAGCATTTATCACCCCATTTAGTCTCGACCAATTCAAGGTGATGCCATTGGGAATGAAGATTGCCCCTTCTACCTTCCAGAGGCTAGTAGACAAATTATTACAAGGACACCAGTTGTTTTCTCAGGCCTACCTAGATAATATTACTGTAATATGAATGTGAAACAAAATAGGGGATAACATAAAAAGGTAAGTAGGAAGTTTAAACGTCTACTTTGAAACAGTACTTTTTCTGATAACTCCATTATAGTTCCAGATCATGTAATGTGTCACTAGGGTTATAGTTTGCAACCAGCACCCTCACTACACATAGCAAATAAAACATTTGCCCCACTCAAACCTCTGCTTCCACTATGAAATGCTCTCAATACTCAATATAGTTAAAGTTACTACTCTCAATACAAGCCCATGAGCGAACAAGAGAAACTCCTTCCGCTCAAGAGTACTACTCTCGGGATTGGGAACAAATTCTAAATAACTAATTATTAAATATTGTTCTACAAATATACAGTCAGGTACATAAATATTGGGACATCGACATAATTCTAAATGAAATGAAACTAACAAGATGTGCTTTAACTGCAGACTTTCAGCTTTAATTTGAGGGTATTTACATCCAAATCAGGTGAACGGTGTAGGAATTACAACAGTTTGTATATGTGCCTCCCACTTTTTAAGGGACCAAAAGTAATGGGACAGATTAACAGTCATAAAACAAACTTTCACTTTTTAATACTTGGTTGCAAATCCTTTGCAGTCAATTACAGCCTGAAGTCTGGGTTTCATCCCTGGTGATGCTCTGCCAGACCTCTATTGCAACTGTCTTCAGTTCCTGCTTGTTCTTGGGGCATTTTCCCTTCAGTTTTGTCTTCAGCAAGTGAAATGCATGCTCAATCGGATTCAGATCAGGTGATTGACTTGGCCATTGCATAACATTCCACTTCTTTCCCTTAAAAAACTCTTTGGTTGCTTTTGCAGCAAGCTTCGGGTCATTATCCATCTGCACTGTGAAGCGCCGTCCAATGAGTTCTGAAGCATTTGGCTGAATATGAGCAGATAATATTGCCCGAAACACTTCAGAATTCATCCTGCTGCTTTTGTCAGCAGTCACATCATCAATAAATACAAGAGAACCAGTTCCATTGGCAGCCATAAATGCCCAAGCATGACACTACCACCACCATGCTTCACTGATGAGGTGGTATGCTTTGGATCATGAGCAGTTCCTTTCCGTCTCCATACTCTTCTCTTCCCATCACTCTGGTACAAGTTGATCTTAGTCTCATCTGTCCATAGGATGTTGTTCCAGAACTGTGAAGGCTTTTTTAGGTGTTGTTTGGAAAACTCTAATCTGGCCTTCCTGTTTTTGAGGCTCACCAATGGTTTATATCTTGTGGTAAACCCTCTGTATTTACTCTGGTGAAGTCTTCTCTTGATTGTTGACTTTGACACACATACACCTACCTCCTGGAGAGTGTTCTTGATCTGGCCAACTGTTGTGAAGGGTGTTTTCTTCACCAGGGAAATAATTCTTCGGTCATCCACCACAGTTGTTTTCCGTGGTCTTCCGGGTCTATTGGTGTTGCTGAGCTCACCAGTGCGTGCTTTCTTTTTAAGTATGTTCCAAACAGTTGATTTGGCGACACCTAATGTTTTTGCTATCTCTGTGATGGGTTTGTTTTGTTTTTTCAGCCTAATGATGGCTTGCTTCACTGATAGTGACAGCTCTTTGGATCTCATATTGAGAGTTAACAGCAACAAATGCAAATAGCACACTTGAAATGAACACTGGAGCTTGTATCTGCTCTTTGTAAATGGGATAATGAGGGAATAACACACACCTGGCCATGGAACAGCTGAGCAGCCAATTGTCCCATTACTTTTAGTCCCTTAAAAAGTGGGAGGCACATATACAAACTGTTGTAATTCCTACACCGTTCACCTGATTTGGATGTAAATACCCTCAAATTAAAGCTGAAAGTCTGCAGTTAAAGCACATCTTGTTAGTTTCATTTCAAATCCATTGTGGTGGTGTATAGAGCCAAAAAGGTTAGAATTATGTCCATGTCCCAATATTTATGGACCTGACTGTAGCTCCAAGAGATAAATTATTATTTTGATGATGATGATGTTTTACTTTTAGAGTGCCAGTTATATGAGGAGATAAGGGCCCTGCTATCCCAAGAGCTAATCTAAGAAGTGATAAGGGATAGGAACACGAGGTAAGAGGATTGCTGGGTGGATTAATGAAGAGGGAGAGGTGTGCAAACCAGAACAGGTAACCTAGCATGTTGTGGATGATTTAGTTGAGGAAGATGGTAAACAGGTGGGTTCTCAGAGAACTTTTGAATATTTGAAGACTATGGGAGAATATTACAGAACGAGAAAAATAATTCCAAAGAGTGGGTGTTGATCTCAAGAAGTCCTGAAAAATTCAAGGAGGAAGAGAAAACAAGGACAAAAATTCTAATAATAATAAAATAAAAAAAACGAACAAAATAGTAGTCATTTGCAGCTGGGAGTTTGACCAACACGGTTATAAATATCTGAAAAATTAACCAATTTTGTAGCTATATAAATTGTGGATTTTTGCGTGAACTGGATCCCCAATCGGGCCCACCAGGACAACAAAGAAAATCCAAGATTTTAGAAATGTGTAGCAACAAACTAAAGAAAGAAACTTTATTAATTAAAAAAACCCTGATAGTGAGGTTAAAAAGTTATATATAAAGTATTCACATATCTAACATTGCAGGTTGATACATGGGATGCAAGCTGCTATAAGTAACCCCTAAAAAATATATAAATACTAGCGAATTGCCCGTCAAAAAATGACGGCAATGAAATTGTAAGGTAGCTAATGCTGTTTAGTGTGTAATAATGAAATATATAATACATTAATAAATGAATATACTTTACCTATTTTAAAGCATTGTGTGGAAGAGCTGTGAATGTGTTTTGATGTTGCTGCAGCATTAGTGGTGTGGATCTGCTGTGTAAGCGTGCTGAATGTGTGCAGTGTAACACTGTGCGTGCGCGAGCCCAAACCGTTAGCGTAGTCGTGTACTTCCGCATTGGCGTAAAATGTCGAGTAATGTGTGGTATACGTCTGTATCGGAATATCCGTAGGTATTTTGTGGTGTTTTGCGAGTTTCTTGTGGTGTTTTGCGATTTTTTTTTTGTCTCTAAACTGTTTTATTTCGAGTAAAATCGAGGTGTAAGTTGTATTTTTGAGGTCCTGGGTGCTCCCTCTTGGTGTAGGTAAGTTTTTTATGTATGTGCTGTGTGTATGTATTGTGTTTTCCATTTTGTAATGTTCGCGAGTTGCGTCCGAGTGTTGCGAGGCCGTAATGTGTTTGAACGTGTGTCGTATGTTGTTTGCGAGTGTCGTAATGTGTGTGTCGTGCTGTTTGGTTTGCGAGGTAAAGTTTGCGAGGGTCGCAGTTGCTGGCATGGAGCGCCTTCGGCTTTGCGAGTTTCTTGTGGTGTTTTGCAAGTTTAGAGTGCTGTAGCCTCGTTTTCGTTTTGTTCGGCGGCCAATTTTTCTCTCGCTTCGATTTTTTTTTAGTCTCTAAACTGTTTTATTTCGAGTAAAATCGAGCTGTAAGTTGTATTTTTGAGGTCCTGGGTGCTCCCTCTTGGTGTAGGTAAGTTTTTTATGTATGTGCTGGGTGTATGTATTGTGTTTTCCATTTTGTAATGTTCGCGAGTTGCGTCCGAGTGTTGCGAGGCCGTAATGTGTGTGAACGTGTGTCGTATTTTGTTTGCGAGTGTCGTAATGTGTGTGTCGTGCTGTTTGGTTTGCGAGGTAAAGTTTGCGAGGGTCGCAGTTGCTGGCATGGAGCGCCTTCGGCGCTCCATGCCAGCAACTGCGGCCCTCGCTTTGCGAGGTCCTCAGGTGCTGGCATGGAGCGCCTACGGCGCTCCATGCCAGCAACTGAGGCCCTCGCTTCGTGAGGGTCCTCAGTTGCTGGCAAGGAGCGCCTTCGGCGCTCCATGCCAGCAACTGAGACCCCCGGCCACTGCCCTCGCTTCGCGAGGGCCGCGGGCTCGCTACGCGAGCCCGCAGCGTTAGCAACAACTCGTACGCTCACAACTATATATGTGATACATATAATAATATATTTAAGACAGCACCAGTCTAATTGATAAAACTGATAGCTGACAGATGTTGCTTATGAATATTTACTGAATAAGTCTCTGTTTTTTCCGTTTTTCTCGAAAATTTGTCAATATTTTGTTGTCAAACTTTGAAGCCTATTTCTCCATAAAATTCAAGACACAGAGATTCCAATAAAATAAAATGGAGAACAAGTCTTGAAAAGCAGAAATGTGAGTACTGCTTTCAATTCCACTATATATATTACTAAAGTATATCAAGTTTTTTTTCAAATTCCCCATTAAGTCAATTATTCCATTTCTCTAAATCAAAATTATGCATGTATAGTGGGGGAAGAGCTTACCCCATCAGCCTGCTTACCCTGCCCGACGCGCATTTCCCCGTAATAGTCAGAAAGGATTCATCAGGGGACTATAATGTAGCTATAATGACACACTGGCGATGAAGTTGTTATTGTGCAAGCAATGTCAGTTGATATCAAAGGTTCCTCCCAACAAACACAGTTATATAGTTACATAGTAATTGATGTGGAAAAAAGACCATCAGTCCATCAAGTTCAACCTTTTAAGATCTCCTCTGATCTGCAATTTGCAGATTACCCATCAGTGAGATGTAGCTGAACTCCCTAAGGCGCAGTGAGCCTTAGGGAGATATCAGCTACACCTCACTGACGAGGCCCAATGAAGGCCAAAACGTACATCTGGGGTTTGCGGTTTCTCTTGTTCAGGGTAGAAGTACCTGGTATTTCGGGGCTGGACCACTCTAGTGAGTGGGACCAGACTGATATGCTACAGGATATTTCTACCTGTGAAGGGCACAAGTGAGCTAAAAGAGGTTGCTCTCAGGGTGGGTTATCATGTCCATAGAACTAACCTATTAAGGGTAGTTCGTTCTCTGATTGAGCTCCTCTATTTTGGTATTTTTGGTAATACAAGTAGAGCCTTGTATCTCAGACGCTTCTCTCACGACTCAGTTGTTCTGTGTTAATAATCCCTTCAATTTAGAAGTTTCTAAAGTATCTGGAGTCTCTTCTTGTACTCAGATGTAAGTTAACTGGTGGAGAGGATATATAGTTATAATTCCAGTATTTAAGGGTGACTTTTAAAAAACACTAGGCTGTTTTCCAATTACTGTTATGTTTTGGGATAAATGGGATTACCCTGTGTTGCCTTTTTTTTATCTCATATAATGATGGCCATTATTATTGTATTTTTATGACTACTATTCATTTTTTCTTGGATTGGTATTTCTTTACTGATTTTGGTTTCTTCCTATTATGGATTTTTATCTTAACTTGTTTTTTGTTTTATTTTAGTTGGGGAATCAATTGATTTCTCTGTATTGATGTTTTAATATCAGACAAAATATTGTAAAAGGCATAATTTCAAGGTACTGATTCTATTTATTTGTGCAGTTACCTATTTATCGAAATTGACTTTTTCGGTTTCCCAATAAACAAATGTCGATTAAACGTTTTACAAGGTCATTTTATTGGCGAGCCATGCATTTACATTGTTACAAGTAGTGTATGTGTCTGAGGCATTACAAATAATAGTCCCACATAATGTTACATCATAGGACACACCATAAAAATAAATGACAGTTATAACAAGTTGTACTGAGAGGCTTACAGGGCTTATTTTCATCAAATGAATCACTATGAGCCTGTGCTAGCCCTGAAACCACCAAAGCCGTGATAACAGAAATAAAAAATATAAAATTCTGATACAAAAGAAGGCATAAATGAAACTACAACATATGAATTATGAGTCATTTTCAAACTTTTTGCCCACTAAGTTATGTTTATAATACTATTATCTTAGTAAAATGATTCATATTGAATTATAGTTTTCAGTGATAACACCTTAGGACGATTTCTGTGTACTTTAAATATTAAAGGACCACTGTAATTTTTTAATGACTGATTGTGTCAATGGCAATCCTTTCTTGGACTGTTAGTTATCTTACGGGGCCTTACTCTACCATTGAGTTTTATGTTCACGGGACTATTGAAAGAGGGATCTTTTTTGGATCCTAAGATCCTGTTAGGAACAAAAACAACATATCCATCATTATTAAACCAAAACGGAATACAATATATTGGTCCTTTAAGTAATTAAAGATAGTATAAAACAAAATATTGTTTGAAATCACGCATACTAAAATATTTTTTTTAGAATTGGAGATAGATAGATAGATAGATAGAGGGATAGATAGATAGAGGGATAGATAGATAGATAGATAGATAGATAGATAGATAGTACCTTATTTTTACTTGTGTGACTGACAATTTAAAACTGGTCACAAGCAAATTCAGATAAATTAAATGTTCGCTCTTATTTGAAATATCCAATATGTAAGTATTTCACAAACAGGCTATGTTTATAGTTTCTTTTTATCTACTGCTACTTTCTTACATGCAGAATCATATCTTAAAAAGGTGCTGTTGTTTGGATTGGTCTTAAAACTTCTAAGATAACATTAAAAACAATCTTATGTGCAACGTGAAGTTATCTCCCCCTTCTTGTTCTCTACCTTGTCGTGCTCAACCGACTTGTGTACTTCAATGGACCTATGCCATGTAGGGTCATCCAAGATGGGTCATAGTAGAGAAGTCGGACAAATCACGGTCCGCTGGAGAAGGAACTAGCAACCCACTCCAGTATCTGCCAAGACAGCCTTATGGATAAGCACAACCAGACACATAACAATAGATGTGCCTGGTGTGCTGTGGTCCATGGGGTGATGGAGAGTGGGACACGACTAAACAACTAATCAAGAACAAAAGCTATCACAGTGTTACGACCACCAGATGTGGGGAAACCAAGCTCACCCCAATTCTCTATCTCGTGGCAGTGACTTCTGTTGTTCAGAACTCAGCACCCAGCCAAAACACCTTCTTAGGAGAATTCAGTATAGCAGAAGTTGCTAACTCGCCCACAGGCAGACATTTCTTAGAATGTTCCACTCGGCCTGAGACAACACCATTAGTTAGTGTCCGAATCTAACTGAAACTAAACTCCCCCTTTATGGCTATCTGAGGCCAAGGATATCCACGCCTAGTCACTCTCAATAGTCGTAAATCCATATAAATTCAGGTAGAACTTAACCCTTTGTTGTCCCACTAACAATCACGGCAGAAACTGTATCTCCACTAGTTACAAGTAAGATGACATTATTACAGTGCATATAACATGATGTAGTAACCCCAAAATGAATTACTGTGGCCCACACTACATACAAAAACAATCAAGTCACTGTCCCCAGAACAAGTCTCAGGCACATTTGAAGAGTCTGGAATAGTAGCATCCCAGTGTGCCAGAGTTCCAAATAGCAGTTACTTGTGGGGTTGCAGGGGAGCCCCAGAATCAGCCATGACAGCTACTCATTCTTCAAAAAGCAGCATTCAGACTATGATCTTCACAGATTATAGAATTCAGGCTGCTACAATCAGTATATTTCCTTGTTTTGGGTGTGGTACAAGCCCAGCAGCATCCATTATCCCCAGTAAAAATGGCTACCAATCTCCGGTGGGGAAAATAATCCCAGGAATTCAGGGTCTTGGCCGACTCCTGCATGTGGCCTGATTCTGGCAGGGCAGATTTTTGTCACTATTCTTGTCTACCAATTCCAGAGGAGTAAACAATCCTGGTGGTGACCCCAGCATAAACCCCACAGTCCAGGTCAAGTGTCCCTCCTTGGCTATTAGGCCACAAGCATAGTCTCTCCCATCGAGACTGTTTGCTTGGCCTGGGTTCTAACAACAGTCCTCTGTGCCAGGGCAATCAATACAGTCCAGGGGTGCCATTGCAATCCCAGCCCCCCAAAATCAGGGACGATGCACTCCCCTGGGGCGACCAGAGAAATAGAAATTCCAAGGGGGGATGTACTGGCAAGATCTGGAAGCCGACTCCCACTTTTGTGGCCTAGTCTAAAGGCTCCAATCCTCGAGGTTGCATCAGGACCAGCATATCACATCCCAACTTTCTCTGGAACCACCGCCTGGGCAGAGCACTCACCTCCTTCTGAGTACATGGTCACGGCGTTCTCTGGCAGGACCTCACTCCTCTCATCCAGACTTCTCCTTGGGCCATCAATTTGACAGACATTCTCTGTCTTCCCCACTGCCTTGCCCTTAGCACTGGTGACCCAAAAAACTGGATAGGTCTGCGCCCCCTGGTCTGCCATGCGACCATGGCTGCTTGCTGAGTCTGTTCCTTGAACTGTGGCTGGCACCCTGACATTGGTTATCAGGTAGAGCTCCTTCAAAGGTTAGGTCTATTCTCAGGGCACAGTGAGCATAGCTGCTCCCATCCAGACCGTCTGCTTGGCCTGGGTTCTGCCAACAGTCCCGTCCGTTTGAATAGTCTGGGATAGTAGCAACCCAGTGTACCAGAGTTCCAAATAGAAGAGTTACTTATGGGGTTGCAGGGGAGCCCCAGAATCAGCCATGACACATAGTCTTTAGGTAATCCTTTAGTTCATCATGTTGGTAACTGGTGTCTACAGTGATTGATACTACTGCTTCTCCTTGGTAATGCAAACTCAATTATATTGCAATGTCTTCTAATCTGGAAGCACAGTGAGAACTACAGCACCAAACTATCAACAAGCTGCATCAAAGGATTACCGAAAGAGCGTGATATCACTTTCCACAAAATCCAAATAACATTGCCTTTTAATATATTATTCTTAATTTACGTGGTTGAATACGAAGGGGTAACTAGTACCTTACTTTTACCTAGATCCATGTTACCGATTTAATTGCTGATTTCTTGTTTAGTACATAATTTCTCGCTTATGAACTTTCAGGTGGGCAGTAAGATTTGACTTCACACTAAAGTTTTTCCCACACTGATCACATTCATATGGTTTCTCACCTGTGTGAACTCTCTGGTGGGTAATAAGGTTGGTCTTTAGACTAAAACATTTCCCACACTCATCACATGCATATGGTTTCTCACCAGTGTGAATTCGTTCATGTTTTACCAGAACAACCTTCTGCTGAAAACATTTCCCACACACAAGACAAGCAAATGGTCTCTCGTCTGTGTGAGTTTTTTCATGCCTAACAAGAAATTTCTTCATTTTAAAACATTTTCCACATACCGAACATGCAAATGGTTTCTCATCGGTATGAATTTTTTCATGGTTAACAAGATGTCGCTTCATGCTAAAACATTTCCCACATTCAGAACATGCAAATGGTTTCTCGCCAGTGTGAATTCTCTCATGGTCATCAAGATCTCTCTGCCACCTAAAACATTTCCCACAAACAGAACATGCAAATGGTTTCTCATATGTGTGGGTTTTTTCATATTCGATCCTTTTTGCAATGCTGCTTTCAGATGGTTTTGCTCCATGGTTTACAATCTGGTGTTTAATAAGATTTGACTTGACACTAAAGTGTTTCCCACACTGATCACATGGATATGGCTTCTCACCTGTGTGAACTCTCTGGTGTGTAATAAGGTTTGTCTTCAAGCTAAAACATTTCCCACACTCAACACAAGCATACGGTTTCTCACCAGTGTGAATTCGTTCATGTTGAACCAGAACTTCCTTCAGCCTAAAACATTTCCCACATACAGCACAAGAAAATGGTTTCTCGTCTGTGTGTGTTTTTTCATGTTTAACAAGAAACGCCTTCATCTTAAAACATTTTCCACATACAGAACATGCATATGGTTTCTCATCAGTATGAATTTTTTCATGGGCAACAAGATTTTGCTTCATGCTGAAGCTTTTCCCACACTGAGAACAAGCAAATGGTTTGTCGTCGGCATGATTTCTCTCATGGTTATCGAGGTCTCTCTTACGCTTAAAACATTTCCCACAAACAGAACATGAAAATGGTTTTTCGTTTGTGTGAGTTTTTTCGTGGTATTCAAGGGATGACTTCTGTCTGAAACATTTCCCACAATGTGAACAAACAAATGGCTTCTCACCTGTGTGAATTCTCTGGTGAGAAAGAAGAAACGCCTTCTGTCTAAAACATTTCCCACAGTCAGAACACAAGAAGGGCTTTTCACCTGTGTCAGTGTCCTGATGGTTAGTGAAATGTGATGTCTGACTAAAACGTTCTCTAACTGTATCTGGAGGAATTACTTTTACATGTGAGTTTAATTGTTTGACAGCATTTTTTAAAGATCTTCGCCTTTTTTTTGTTCCGTGTATTGTTTGCAGGATAACTTTTGCTTACACCAGTATCGCTTATCACAACCTGTACTGATCCTTGATGTACTCCTGTAGCATTCTTGCACATCAATCCGCCTGTTGTGAAGACAAAGAAAAACATAAAGGATTTAAATATTGTCTATTCTGTCTCTCTGTGCTGTCTCTCTCTGTGTGGTCTGTGTGCTCTCGGTCTCCCTCCCACTCTCTCTGCCTCCTCTCTCCCCCTCCTTCTCTCACTCTGCTGCCCCTTCCTCTTTCTCCTTCCTTCTCTCTCTCTTCCCCTCCCTCCCTATGTATCTCTCCTCCCTCTCTCTCATTCTCTCTCCCCATCCCCCTCTCCCCTCCTTCTCTATTTCTGCCTTGTCTCTCCCTCTCTCCCCCTCCCTCTTCTCTCTCTCTTTCCCTCCCTCTCTGACTCCTCTCTGCCCCCTCCCTAATCGCTTTACTTCCCCCTCTGCCTCCTCTCTCTCCCCCTCTGCCTCTCTCTCTCCCCCTTCTCTCTGCCTCTCTCTCCCCTCCACATGAACACTTCTCGCTCGCTGGCGCAACCACGCATGCGCAATCTCCCCACAGTTTGCGGATAGCAGTTGTGAGTAACGCCTGCGCAGAACAAATTTGGCAGGCAATAGTCACAACTACTAACTATTATAGTGATTAGTGCTACTAGTGATTTCATATCCTACTGCATCATAAGGTAGCAACCATGATCAAACATCAGGAACATTTGTTTAAAGGACCACTGAACGCTGAATTTTATTTTTACATTGAATCCACATTTATTTCTTCCATATTTATTTTATAAACATGTTAGTGAAATATTCTTTATTTTATCAATTACATTGCCTAGTATAGGATCTGCCACCAATATCCCCCTCCATCTTTTTTAGCTGATGCTTGCAACCATACACATGAGTTATGCACACAGCTGGGCAGGCTCCACTCTATCTCTCTACAGTCAGCTGTTAGTGTAATTCATCCACCTAGCAGCAAAGGAGCACTTTATTAAACAAAGTGTGACACATATCTTTGTACAGTACACACAATTATTCCAATAATAAAAAGAAACCAAAGTAATTAAAAGTAAATATACATGGCTGTGTTCAAAAATGTATATAATATTTAAGATTAAGAAAAGTGAGGCCAGCACAACATTTGATACAATCCAGAAAATTCTAGAATCATCTCAATTTAAATTCAAGGCAATAGTTTCAGAACGGGCAGAGCTACCGATGATGCAGGTGGTGCAATGCACCACGGCCCTAGTGCACTCTATTTTTTTTAATGTCCCCCACCCCACTACATACCTCCTCTAGGCCCTTCATCATAGGAAAAAGTATGCTCAAATAAATTGTCAGAACCCAGGGTTGAGTCAACCAGGTGCACCTCAAAACCTTCCTGCTTTCAGCTTGCAGGACCACCCTTGGGACCATATTGGATTGGGAATCTGTAGTTATGTACAATCAAGCTGAGCGACTGATTTATTGATGAGAGTATAGCACATTTATAAAATATCACCCAATCAAAACAAGACACAATCTCTGATGTCATGCCCTGCCCCCTGATTACCCCCTGCTGTCCAGGAGCCACGCTAACTGCTAGCCCTAATCCTTCTTTTATTCTTAGCTTTCCTAGGGGTATTCAGCCAGAACAATGGTGGTGACACCTTGTCCGACTGACCTTTCCTGACCACTAATTCTTCTCTAGCATCTCCCAGCCATTCCTCTAATATTACTAGACCCCTCATCCGAATACCCTGTAAATTATAATCCCCTTCCCAGGGCACCCCAGTATATACTTTATTAAAATCCCTGGGGAAAATCCAATATTTTAACACTAAACATGACCGGATACTATTTATACACTGATAATTACATACTAAACAGACTAATAATAATTTCCACAGTTATATATAGTATCTCACATAAGTCAGTACACCCCTCACATTTCTGTAAATATTTTATTATATCTTTTCATGTGACAACACTGAAGAAATGACCCTCTGGTACAATGTGAAGTAGTAAGTGTACAGCCTACATAACAGTGTAAATGTGCTGTCCCCTCACAATAAATCAACACACAGCCATTAATGTCTAAACTGATGTTAGAGACCTTGCGCTCCCCCACCTTACATTTGAGGATGCCCCACAGATGCTCAATAGGGTTTAGGTCTGGTGACATGCTTGGCCAGTCCATCACCTTTATCTTCAGCTTCTTTAGCAAGGCAGTGGTCATCTTGGAGGTGTGTTTGGGGTTGTTATCATGTTGGAATACTGCCCTGCGGCACAGTCTCCGAAGGGAGGGGATCATGCTGCCGGCACTGGAGAGCTGCCGGCACTGGGGAGCTACAGTTCATTGAGGGAACCATGAATGTCAACATATACTGTGACATACTGAAGCCGAGCATGATACTGTACCAATAACAACAGACTGATACAATTCAAATACATAACAGGAAACAGGGTTTACAACATGGCTGTCATAGTCCACATATCCAGGCAGGTAATACACTTTCCTGGAACAAGGGGCCACATTTCTTCAGTTAACCCATGTCAGTCCGGGCCCCCACCATTCCATAATTCTAAAAGTCTTATGACCCCCTGGGTGTCGCACTTCCCATCTATGGGAGTTATCTTGGGGAAAGCTTTCCCATTGTAACAGTTCTGATTAGGTTTACATGGCTATTACTGAACTTAGCCTTCCCTGAAAAGGTTTTAAACTGGTCAGGGCTTTAAAAAGTGGCCCCGCTGAGTCCAGTTGTGACATAATAAACAGGCCTAAAGAGAAAAGCAAGAAGAGGTAAGGGAGAGGTAAGGAATCGTTCTTAAGTGAGCAATGCAAAGAAATGGAAGAAAATAATAGTAGGAGAAAGACATGAGATCTCTTCAAGAAAATTTGACATTTAATCTTTCATGCATAAATGGTTATTATTATTATCTAATATTTATAATGCGCCAACATTTTCCGCAGCACCATAAATAGGACAAGCACAAGGTAAAAATAAAGTAAAAACAATATCAATCCAGATTAACTGAAAGTGTCTTTGAGCCAATTTACAATCTAAGAGATGTGAGGTGACAGATACATTGGGCATATTAAGTATGAAGGTGATACGCTTCATTAAATAGATTATTTTTAGTGAGGTTTTGAAGGACTTGAGACAGGAGGAAAGCCTAGTTGAGTGAGATAAGGAGTTCCAAAGAATTGGTGCGACACAAGAAAAGTCCTGAAGGGGGGAATGAGAGGGGTGATAATAGAGCAGGAAAGAAGAAGGTCATTAGCAGAATATAGGGGGAGGTTGGGGGAGTATGTTGAGATTAGACCAGAGATATAAGAAGGTGCATTACACACTAGGGTTTTGATTTTAAATTTTATTCTGGAGGTTATGGGGGGCCAGTGGAGTGACTGACAGAGAGGCGATGCTTACATTGAGTGTTGGGTATTGTAGATGAGTCTAGCGGACGCATTTATGATAGACTGGAGTGTTGACACGCGAGATGGGGAGGAGGAGTGAGTTGCAGTAGTTGAGATAAGATGAGAGAATGAATTCAAATTTTAGTTGATAGTGATGTATTTTGAAGATATTTTTTTAACAAAATAGACAAGATTTGGTGAGTGAATATATATGAGAAATGAAAGAGGGCAGGGTCCAGAAGAACCATAAGACAACAGGCTTGGGTGGAGGGAGTGATAGTCATATTGTCAACAGTGTGAGATATTTGAGGAAAGGATGCTGTAGTAGAGGGTGGAAAATTAGGATCTCAGTTTTTGACATGTTAAGTTTGAGACGGTGGGCAGACATCCAGGAGGATATGTTAGAGAGGCAGTTAGAAACTTGGTTATGATCAAAGACAATGATGGCAAGGATCCAACAGAAACAGAAGAAATCAAGACCATGTGGCAAGAATATACAGAGGAACTGAAATATCAATGATACTTATGTGAGCAATGTTAAATGGGCCCTAAGTAGCAGTAGCAGTGACAAAGCTGGAGGAGCTAATGGTATCCAAGCTTAATTTGTTTAAAGCCTTACAACATGAGACTGTCAACGCCCTGTAGGAAATATACCAGCAAACTTAGAAAATGTAGCAGTGGCCATTGGATTGGAATAGGTCAATTTATATTCCAATATCAAAAAAGGGAACTGCAGAGGAGTTTAGGAGCCTGCTGATGGAGGTAAAAGAACAACAAGGCTTAACATCGACTAGCCTTATTAACCCTTGGTGAATAACCGAGGAGAACATGGAAAAAGTTCCAGATTTTATTTTTCTGGCCACAAAAATTACTGCAGAAGGTGACTGCAGGCGGGAAACCAAAACATGTTTGATCCTTGTGAGGTAAGCTATGGAAAATCTGAATGATATTAAGGAACAAAGACTCCACATTGTCAACAAAGGTCCATATAGTCAGAACTATGGTCTTGCCAAGAGCTGGGCTATAAGGAAGAGTGTCACAAATGAAAACCACAATCACTCCTGGTCTACTGAGTTCCAACTAAAGATAAAATACAACTCATATCTGTCGTCAGGTGGCTTCTCCTCTACTGACCTGAAAACATTTCACAAGTCAAGTCACAAGTCAGATTTCAGGATACTCGTTGTGAGTTCACTTATTTTGAAGTACTATTAACCATCTTTTCACTCATGATTTTATATTTGTTTTTTAACAATAGCCCCTTTGGGGAACATATGATCCAGTTATACCACACTCTAAATTGTGGTTACTTACTACAGCACATGTTGGTTATGTGTGCTATATCTTTGGTGTATTTAATAGTAGCTGTTTATTTAATCACATTGTTGGCTGATTTTTGTAGCATCTTCCCGTTTGGCTACCTCTATTACATTTTGGCTAGTAATAGTGTTATTGTTTGGATTTACACCTACTTTAGCTCTAGCACATACCAGTTACACATCTTACCCACTATCAAAGAGGCTACAGCTAGATTTTGGGGCTTTGTTAAGACAAGCCTTCCAGACAGGAGGTATCCCTTCAGGGATCAAAGATACTCTGGTGATATCCCTATAATTGACAGTAATCCAGTTTTGGAAGTTCTCTTTCTATATATTTGTAGTATTTGTGGTGCTGGTACAATTGATAAAATATAAAGTTGCTTCCTATCTTTTTATAGTTATTTTATTCTTATGTGCATATAGCATCTTCTCTAGCAAGTACTGACTGGAGTCCAACAAGTTGCAGATCCCATGGAGTAAGATGGAAGCACCAACTAAACAAGATAAGGGGAATATCAGCGAGGCAGAGTGCTTGAAGCAGTAAGATACATTGGAGGAGCTCGGAGGAAATACATCTTTACATTTAGTCACAATCTCTTCTGTATTCTCCATAGACATTTTAGTGTAATATATGAAACACTTTGGGCTTACTTGCTTTACCTTGTCATTCACATTGCCTAGTATAGGGGCTGCCACTATGTCTTGTAGGTAGCTGACACAATGACCTCCAGTGGCAGGAGGCTTGTGTTAAAGTACTTTAATTATTTTGTTAAAAAATGCATAAAAGCAACAAATACATAATTAATTTGTATCAAATGATATTCCAGGTATATTAGAGGTCAAAGAAGTGAAGACCGGGGAGTGGTCACTGGTTCCATTGGGAACGGACAATGAGGTTGTAGAATTAACTAATACCAGAAAACATATCAACATAAAGTAAATTAACAGCAATTAATAATTTTGTCCAGAAACGCAAGTAAATTATTAATTACTCACCTTCATTGATATTTACTGGGATTTCCTCCTCTTTAATCTGCTGGTGACCCTGTATAGTGGGCTCTTCTTGCTCAACTGAAGGCTTCACATCAGAGGGTCCTGCCCAAATATGCAAGAACTACTTAAAATGTCAACAGTTTAATATCGAAAAGCAAATTAAAAATTGTGCCTTAAAGAACCAGTTTAAGAGCTTTTCAAATTAAATCAGCTTTTCAGGTAACCATTAATTAAAGGGCAATTTACCTCACTGTAAGTGCTCTTCGTGGTATAACAGAGCACAAGATTACATGTTAAAATTATCTATTTCTTCATTTACAATAATATATAAAAAATTAACGTCATACAAAGTGTATCCTGCCTACTGGCTGTTACATGAGCTTTAACAGATAGCCGTGCACGCTATAGTGATTTTCTATGGGGAAGACAGTGATTTTTAGCAGCTTTTCCCTGGACTCAGTTTACCCCACTGACCAGTTAACTTGTTTAGGTGAGTCCAGCATTCCATGTCTGCACATATAGATTTGTTAAAAGTTAATTTTGTTTTTCTTTTGATCACTACACAGTGCTGCAGAGATGCCCCCTTAGCTATTCTGCATTGCTCAAATTCCAGAAAGGCAAGAGAGCAGAAACCTGCATTTACTGACAAATAGAAAAAAAAAAAAAAAAGAAATCCATTATAAGGTCTGTTCAATTTATCCTGGAAATATAAGCTGTAACGGAACCCATCACTGTTTTACACCGTTTTATGGTTATTTATTTCTTATGGTTAAAATATGATCACATTGCTATACTGTAGATATGTTGGTTTATGCTCTGCAGGATATTAGCTCAGACTATTGCAGACACCTAGCAGAATACATAATCCTATTAGGGTCTCCTAGAGGCAGGAGAGCCCTATTGTGTAAAGTGTTCACATTGTGAAAGATGGAACAAAAAGAAGCATTATCTTATCAATGTCTGTTATTGAATCAAAGTAGCCGGCTAGGCCCTGGGAGGTGTGACCCCACCTATTGTTCTCTCTATGTGTACTGTGGGGCCAAATATGGGCATGTGTATTACCTGTGGCCAAAGAGATGTATATATATTTGTGTAAGAAAACAAAGACACATTATTCTTTGACTCCATATTGAGTGTCGTCCAATATGGGTGGATGGGGCTTGTGAGACTGCACAGTGCTTCTATATGGATATTTAGCAGTATACCAGTGGAGATATTGGACTTATGATTCAAACTCCGTTACATAAGCAGTCTTTTCATAGGCTTGAATGAGGGACATAATCCTGCAACCTGACTGACTATAGCAATGCCACAGCATGTGGGCAGTCTGTTATACATGTAAAAACAGATTTCATTTGATTTCTCAGTGAAGAAAAAATACATGTACTTCAAAAATTCCGAAAGTATTTCAACACGCTTTAAGGAGATCTTTACAGTAATGTGGTCTAGCTGCACAATAGTATGCAGACAATCAAAATCAACTTATATTGAATTAATTATAGAGGCCAGATAACCTGGAGAATTCAAAGACTGTGAAGTGCAGTTTTTCAAATGGCGGACACATACAGGTAGATTTTAGACAGTAAAAAAGATCATATAAGCACTTCTCAATAAAATAAAGTACATAAAAGTAAATAGATACACAGGTATATTATATTCTAGAGAATGGTTCACTTTAGGAAAAAAATGACTAATCCAATATATTGTCAACCTTTCATGCTCCTTAAATTTGGGCTGCAAGTTGTCAGGTAATGGTCGCTTAGAATGTAAGGCTATGTTTAGCCTTGAAGGAGACAACTAAAGTACATAGTATATATAAATAACTTACCAGCACATGAATCTGATTGGATTATTACTCTCTGAATGTCACTCTCTTCTTTCTCATACTCTTTTTCCTCTTTAATTGTCACAATCCGCAGATTATAATCCTGGAGCCCTGTCACTATAACAGAGAATTAAAATTATAATCTACAAAATAAATGGATTAAAAATTAACTCTAACCTACCTGAGGTGCTGGGTCTGTCTCCACCTCCCTCATGTCACATGACTACCATTGTTTGCCTGGAAAACACTGAAGTTATCTGGCAGCTGTATTTATTGAGCAGATATGAGTTAAGTGAAAATTTCATCTTGTAAGATTATAAATCTGATATCACTAATGGCATAATAACAGCAGATGGGGACAGGACAGGGATATGGGGGAGATAATTCACAACTGCTGATTAATTAAACAGCTGCCAGATGACTTCAATGGATTCCTGGCAAATAATCAGTCACACAAAGGGAGGAAGGCACATCAAGTAACATTCAAGAAAAGAACATTTTATTTACAGATAACTTTATTGTTAACTTTTTAA
This sequence comes from Discoglossus pictus, assembly GCA_027410445.1. Taxonomy (NCBI): domain Eukaryota; kingdom Metazoa; phylum Chordata; class Amphibia; order Anura; family Alytidae; genus Discoglossus; species Discoglossus pictus. The sequence continues at coordinate 57,086,656 of CM050176.1, forward strand.
ACAGTTTAGAATGACATCATATATGGAAGGTCAATTTAATTGTAGGACGTTTTAATTACATTATATAACTGACCTTCACCGATATTGACAGGGTCTTCCTCCTCCTTCACCTGCCGGCGACTTGTCACATTTCTCTCATTGTCTTCCTTATCCAGCTTTGAGAAACGCGTCTGTTTCCGTCTTTCACGTCCTGTACAAATACACAGAAGCTACTTTGTTACTTTTTTCGTCACTGATATTGTGAGTTTAGGTCAACTAGAAATTTTCCAAGAGATCAAGAGTCCATTAACCTAGATGATTTGCAGTATATAGTGATACCTTTTTTTGATTGGACAAACTTGTTAGTCTAACTAAATATATATGACTTCCAAGTAACAGGGTCTCTTTTTTATTCTTATTCTCTTTGATCTTTCCGCTGCCTTTGACACAGTTGACCACCCCCTTCTTAATCAAAATTCTCTACATACTTGCACAGTTGGCTGAAAAGAACATTATTTGTGAATCCTGTAATTTTTTGCTTCATTTGGGAATCTATAATTAGTATTGCCTCTGACTTAACCAAGAGAGGTCCGCTTTCGAAAGCTCGTCATGAAAACGATGAATATGTGTGTCCAATGAAAAAGGTATCACTATATACTGCAATACTCTGATTATTCATCTATATATTAATTAATATATATATATATATATATATATATATATATATATATATATATATAGTGGTGGACAAAAATATCTAACTTAGGAGCCAGAAAGATGCTATAGGAGCCAGACAGGTAGTTTCTAGCATGGACATTGAAAAAATGTTAAGGAGCCAGGCTCCCAGGAAACATTATGTAAGTATGAGTGTGTGTAATGAGAAAGAGAGGAAAAGATATAGAGACAGAGAAAGTGAGACGGAAGAAGAGAGAGAACGAGGGAGAAAGCGAGAGAGAAATATATAGAGAGAATAATAATCTGCTCACTCTACGTTGGTGGATTTACACAGAACTGAATTGCCCCACTCTGGCTCCCAGTATTTTCTGGCTCCTATGCTCTTACACACCCAGCGAAAGTCAATGGCAAATAACAGAGAATAAATTAAATTATTTTCTGTCTCTTCAAACATGAAATAAAAGGTAATTAAGCGGATTAATAATTTACAGCTTTCATATAGTAAAAAATATATCTTTTAAGAGTGGGGGTTTGGTTCCAGAACTTATTTAAAAGGCCACTGTAATATAGGCAAAAAAATGTAATGTTTGTGAAAAAGAGAAATGACCAGAAAATCTGAAAAATGATGACAAGTCTCTCACCTGCAGCACCGGGGGCTTCCACTTCCGTCTCGTCCGTCTCATACTGTCCTTGCTCATTAATTAGTTCAGGATATAGACTGACATCATGGAGTCCTGTACATTGCAGCAGATAATAGAGTTACATAGTAATTGAGGTTGGAGAAAAATTCAACCATTAAATTCAACCTTTTTAGATCTCCTCTGATCTGCAATATGCAGATTATTATAATTATTATCTTTATTTGTAACGTCCCAACATATTCCATAGCGCTGTACAAGGGTTAAGTACATGATAAATAAATTAAATGAACACCTTATAAACAGTGGAGGGCCCTATTTTAGAGCTTAAAATCAAATGAACATAGTAATTGCTTCCAACACACTGACACAATATTGAAAACTCACAAACTTATAGATTTTTAATTGATAATTTATCCAGAGGAAGGAAATAGAAAAAAAACCCAAGTGAAAATTTGCAGATTGTCTCAAAATGGAAAAAAATAAAATTCCTTCCTGACCCCAGATACTGGCGATCGGACTCCTCCCTGGATCAATACTCCCTCTCTAATTATCCGGGATAACCCTGAATGCTTTTTTTATTTAACAATATATCCAATCCCGTTTTAAAGTTATCTATCAAATCTGCTGTCACCACCTCCTTTGGTAGAGAATTTCACAGATTAACCACCCTTACTGTGAAGAACCCTTTACCTTCTTTAAGGTGAAACATTTTTACTTCTACCCTCAAAGGATGTCCTCTTGTCAGCTGAAAACCTCTCGGCGCAAAATGTTCCCCTGACAAAGCCTTGTATTGACCCTGGATGTATTTATATAAGGTAATCATATCTCCTGGTAGATGCCTTTTTTCTAGAGAAAATAAGTATAATGTGGTTTGTCTTTCTTCATAACTTAGCCCCTCCATTCCCCTTATTAGTTTTGTTGTCCTCCTCTGTACCTTTTCCAGTTCTAGAATGTCCTTTTTATTAAGTGGTGCCCAAAATTGTCCTCCATATTCCAAATGAGGGCGTACTAGAGATTTGTATAGTGGCAGAATTATATTTGCTTCCCTGGCTTCTATACCCTTCTTAATACATGCTAATATTTTATTTGCCTTTGCAGCTGCTGCTTGGCTTTGAGCACTGTTACCTTGGTGGTTGTCCACAAGCACTCCCAAATCCCTTTCTATCTCTGATACCCCTAGATTTGCTCCATTAAGATTATAAATTGCATAGTGATATTTCCTTCCCAGATACATAACTTACATATAAATAATACATATAAAACTACATTTATTTGTATTAAATCTCATCTGCCATTTTGTCGCCAATTTATTCAAATCCCTTTGGATGGAAAATACATCATTATCTGATTTAATTAACTTGCACAACTTCATGTCATCAGCAAAAATGGAGACACTAGTTTCCAGTCCCACTTCTAAGTCATTAATAAATATGTTAAAAAGAAGAGAACCTAATACTGAACCCTGAGAAACCCCACTTACCACATTAGTCAAATCCGAGTATGTTCCATTTACAACAACTCTTTTCTCTGTGTCTTTTAGCTCCAATCCATGAGCAGATATTTACTGCAATTCCTGCATCCCTTTGTTTGCACTATAGTCTTCCATGTGGCACAGAATCAAAAGCCTTTGCAAAATCCAAAAAGGCTACACCAAATACCAAAACTGCACCATAAATAGCTACAGATTTCTTATAGGAAAGTTGGAGGTTTAAATTAAAACAATCTGATGCAATTTTCTCTATAAAACCAGACTTCCACAGGGAATACTATTAAAATATAGCATTGACGTCTGCCATTTTGTGCTGTTGTCAGCCTTTCTAATCCATCCACAAAGACTGACATCTTTTGTTATATAGGTATGTAACGGAACCCATCCCTGTTTTACCCTGTTTTATGATTATTTAATTCTTGGTTAAAATATGATCACATTGCTGTACTGTAGATATGTTGTTTTATGTTCTACAGAATATATTGGCTCAGAATATTAGCCAGACTTTTGCAGACCTAGGCTAATAGATAATCCTGTTACAGAGATTCAAGAGATAAGAAAGTTGTAAAGGATCCTTGCATTTTCCAAAGTGTTTTCATTCTTTGATAAGAACAAAGAAGAATGATCTAATTAATGTCTGATTGTATCCAAGTTGCCAGGGAGGTGTGACTCACCTATTGTCCTATATGTGTATTGTATGGGGGATATGTGCAATGTCTGTGTGTTATGTGTAAAAACATACTTTTACTAACTTTTGAACCCCTGGTCTGATTCATGCCATTTTTGTATATGTTGTTCCCCTGGGTGAGAGATATTGAATGGTGCGGGACTTAAAGGTGTACCCCCTGTATTTGGGGTACATCCAGAATGTGGTTAAAATTGTGTCTGTTTTAATTGTGTTACCTGTTATCTGAGGGGACGAGACGTGGGGGTTGAACCATGTAGATAATTGGCTGTTGTGATAATTATGTGGGTGTAGCCCTTCAGAGGGCACCATTGCATAAAAGGAGATTCCCTGTCATTAATAAATAGTTCCTCTTGACCCTTCAAAACGTAGCCTCGTCTCGTTATTTGAGGGGATCGCTATCATACTGGGGATTGCTATGCTTCTGCATACTCCCTTGAGCTGTAACTACTGAACGCTTGTTCCTGATGTACTATCCTTGGAGTCTGTGGTGGTTTTGGTGTCCGGTGCGGTGCTTGTAGGCCTCAACGCAAGCTAGGACGCATCCATCAACGGAGGTACCCGGTCGGGGTGCCAGTAGATCCGTTACAAGGTATTCCTGCCATTCCTTACAGATAAGCAATTAAACCAACTAGTCCATTGTCTTTACTATTTATACAAACTGTACTATTGAATGTTTAGGAATAATATTTAGTAATATTATTGAAAAATGAGGGTTCCCTGGTGGTCCAGTGATTAGGATTTGGTGCTTTCACCGCTGTGACCTGGGTTTGATTCCAGTCAGGGAATCAAGAGGTCACACCAACCTAAATCCAAGCGGGGTTGTGCCTGGTCAGTACTTGTATGGAAGACCACCTAGGATACCAGGAGCTGTATGCTGTGGCCCACTGGAGAAGGAAATGGCAACCCACTTCAGTATCTCTGCCATGAATACAAAGTAGATCAGCATGGTGTGTTGCAGTCCATGAGGTCATGGAGAGTCGGACATGATTGAACAACGCAAACA
>CM050176.1:57093630-57211130 GCA_027410445.1 Discoglossus pictus
CGCAGTGAGTGGCTTTTGCGTTTATTGCAATAGTGTTTTTTTTGTTTGTTTTTTTGTGTATATGTATTTTTGTATTCTAATTAAATAAGTAATGCATTAATATACTTTACCTATTTGTATGTAATATATGCAGGAAGCATTGTGCTAAAGAGCTGACAATCTGTTTTGATGTTCCTGCAGCATACAATGTAGATTGTGTAGTGTAAATAGGCTGCGTGCGCGAGGGGAAGCCGTTAGTGTAGCTGGGTACTTCTGCATTCTGTAAGTTAGTGTTGTAAAATGTCGGCGAATGTGTATGTGGCGCGCGGGTGTGTATGATTTAGCGTCCTTGCTAAAAGTGTATCTTGTACCTCGTACGGCTTTTTGGAAAATCTGTCTGTGCTTGGTGGTGTTTTGCGGCTTTAGGGTCGTATTTTTTGCGAGTTCATAATGGTGGTTTTTCTAAGTCCCGCGGCTCGTATTTTTTTGTGTAAGTCCGTATTTAGTGATTGCGTGTTAGATGTATTTTTTCAAAGTCCCGCTTCTGTGGCTGTTTGTAACCGCTTGTGAGGCGCCGTAGAGCCTCCACCTCCGCAAATGTGGACCCTCGGTTCACGAGGGTGCGCATTTGCGGCCCGAACTTCGTACCTCGCTTTGTGAGCTCGCAAAGAGTGACAACGTTTCGTAGTTTGACAACTATTATTTGTGATCTATCCGGGGTCCTAGAAACAGACTTTCTGGCTCCTAAAAAATCTTCCAGGCTTCTAAGTTTTCGATATTTGTGTCAATGCCTTTATATAGATAGACTGACAGACAGAAATATATATATATATATATATATATATATATATATATATATATATATATATATATATATATATATATAATAAATAGTACATCTGTGTCACATTTGAATGTCTAAAACAAGTTAAAAAAAAACACTGCTTCCAGCTCAGAATACCGAGAAAAACAGTTATTACACTGCATTCTGGGAAGCTGAGCTGGGACATGCAAATGTGCCCACAAATGCCTCAATCTTCAATCCATAGCCATTTTCAAACATGGCTTCCTTTAAGCTTATCCCCGCTGCATTACACAGCTTTTATGCAAAGCCAAGGTTGGATTAAACACAAGCTGAGTATCCTATCCATGTACAGCTGTTTCAAACTTACTGGCTATCATCAGCATGGCGCGAGATCTCAGCTTGTGTTGTGGACCGTATGAGTAGGTAGTTCACCACAACAATCATTTATAATATGGTGTATATATATATATTATATATATATATATATCACTGTTGACAATGTCATCATCACTAACAACCTCCCAGGCCCGTTGTCTTGGGGTCCTTCTGGAGCGTTCCCTCTCTTTCATTCCTAACATACATTCACTCACAAAATCTTGTCACTTTCACCTAAAAAACATCTCCATGATACACAAGACACAACTAAAATTGTTATTCACCCTCTCATCATATCCCACTGCTGTAACTACTTGCTGGCCTCCCCATCACCCGTCTCAACCCACTCCAATCTATATTGAACGCCTCCGCTAGACTCAGCTACCATACTCCTTGCTCAGGGTCTGTAACTCCTCTCTCTCTCAGTCACACCCATGGCTTCCCGTAGCCTCCAGAATAAAATGTAACATCATGACCCGAACTTGCAAATCCCTAACAATAATGCACCCCCTTATATCTCTGCTTTTGTCTCTAAATACTCCCCCACTCGCCCTCTTCACTCCACTAAAACTGGCTGGCTTTTATGTTTTAGATCAATTTGTCAACCACTGTATTTTTTTTATTTTTTTATTATTTCTTTTTTTATTGAAGTATAAACATACTAAATTAAAAGACAAAAGACCATAACATCTTCATAAAATCTTAACATATTTTCCAAAAAGGAGTTATGCAATCAAGACGACCAAACCTCATGCACACAACACACATCCTGTTAATTAAACGTATCCTTTAAGGGGAAATAAGATCTATCATTTAAAAAAAATAATAAAAGGAGCAATGAGAAAGAAAGAAACCTGGAGATTGATTATAGTAACTTCTATTTCAAGCAATTTCCGCTTTCTTATATTTTTCTAAGAAAATGTGCAATAGACCACTGCAAGCAGCAGGGGAGACAAACCTTCCAAGTGCTAAAGTCGAAGCACTTTGTCCAAAGTGGCTTGATGTAGGGACAATTCCACCAACATGGTACTGACTACCACTATATCCACACCCTATCCAGCACAATTTGTTAGAGGAATACTCAAATCCCTTTCCCATGATTTCATGGCCAACAGTATTCCATTATCAAGTTCTAATACGATAATATTAAATGCTTTCGATATCATATGGGTAGAGTCACCACTTCTTATCATTCATTCAAATCCATTAAGCTTATCAATCAGTTTATTGTCTTGTCTAAGAATATTAATGACATGCTTTAATTGTTCAAAAGCTAACCAATTTTGTAAATGGATTCCCTTACTTCTCTCTTAATTGATTAAAAGTTGCTAACTCTCCTTCTATGTGCAAGTCTTTAATTGTTTGAACCCCTTTCTTACTCCAATTTTTAGTCTAATGAATTTTATTATGTTCAGCTATTATATTAACTGGAGTAATACTACTTAGAGGGGAAATCAGTTTATATTTTTTATTGAATTTTCTCCATGTAAACCAAATGTTCTTAACTATATATGCTTCTTTCTCTATATAATGAGATGGATAATTATGAATGTAAATTAAAGCACTAAGCTACCTATCCATAACCAATGATTTTTCTATCTGGTACCATGGGTAATTATCATGGGGATTTAGCCATTTTAAAGTGTGAGTTAGCATTACTGCATCTTGATATAGTCTAAGCACAGGGTATGATAGCCCCCCTTAGGGACATTTTCTTGACATTACTTCTCTTTATAATCTGATGTGTTTTCTGGAGTGAATTAATTTGTCAATAATATTCTAAAGTTTTGAAACCCAATATATAGGTAACTTAATTGGCATACACCTTAAAGTATAATTAATTCTAGGAAGTATTGCCATTTTAATGCAAGAAATTCTACCCGAAAATGAATCCATCCTTCTCAAATATCCTGCACTTTATGATACATTTTCTTACAATTGGATGAGATAATTTTAGTTATTTCTTCATTAAAGTAAATTCCTAAATGTTTAATAGTATTTGTTTCCCACTTAAAGTTATATTGATTTCGTAAAATCTTTTTTTAGTATCTGAGATATTAAGTGTCATGTTTTTTGTAGATTCAACTTATAATTGGATATAAAACCATACTGCTCAATTATTCGTAATACTTGTGGTAATGATTCTGTCGGGTCAGTGTTAGGATAATGTGGTCTGCAAAAAGGGTTATCTTATGCTCTCTCTCTCCCCCACCCTTATGCCCCCTATGCCAAGAGTACCACTAATAGCTTGCGCCAGAGGCTCCATTAGCAATGCGAACAGGGTGCGGGAGAGAGGGCAACCCTGTCCTGTACCGTTACTGACCCTAAAATTGTATGAATTGAAGCCAACACCACTAACTGATGCAGCGGGTGCTGAGTATAAGGCTCCTATTGCATGAGAGCCGAATCTATCAAATCCCATTTTCATCAAGGTCGCTTTCATGTACTCCCACCCTACCCTGTCAAACGCTTTTTTAGAGTCTAATGACATGAATAGGATGGGAGTACCAGTGCACCTTGTGTAGGCCATCAAACTCATTAGCTTCCTTATGTTGTCCTGTCCATGTTTGCCTGAGATAAATCCTAAAATTTTGCATATCATTTTAAATCAACATTCATTAAAGAGATGGGTCTGTAACTATCACAGTAGTATAATTCTTATTTATTTTTAGGAGTCATTATTAAATGTTCTTTCAGCATCTTTTCTGGTATTTTACACCTATCCATGATTTCATTAAACATTGTCTTCAAGTGTTTGCTCAGAATTGAATGAAATAATTTATATAAGATGTTGGTAAATCCATCAGAGCCAGGTGTTGTGTATGCTTTTAAATCCTTGATGGCCTCAACAACTTCCCTTTCTGTGATCAACTTATTCAGTTCCTCCAAGTCTGAGCAAGCTATTTTAGGAAGATGTAGTTTCTCTTTAAAAATATCAATTTCCTCCCTTGTTGTTAAAACGGTTGAGTCGTTGGTTCAATGATATAAGTTTTGGTAATATCTAGCAAAGGTGTTAGCTATTTCTTATGCTTTAGAAATGTGGTTACCTTCACTCAATAAATACTTGATTCTCGTTCTTCTTTTTTTGTTTGTTTTTTTGTTTGCTAAGATTTTACTTATTTTATTGTCATGGTATCTTTGCTGCATCCTCCAAATTGCTTTATCAGAAATAAGTTGACTGATTTTATTTATTTGGTTTTAAATGTTTTAATTTCTATAGAGGTAGTATTATTTGGATTCAATTTATTCATTTTCTCCAGACTGTATAATTGTATCAGTAACTTACGCAAAGAAGCCTCTTTGTTTTATCAATTGACTTTTAATTTTGATCAAAATGCCTCTTGTGAAAGCTTTCTGAGCAGCCCATAACAGGCTACTAGATGATACTGTTTCTGCATTAATTTAGAAAAATTAGCAAATTTAATTTTCCAAATATAATTTCCACTTTTCGTCCTCCAATATTAAGTCATCCAATTTCCAGGCATGTCTTGAATGTTGCAAATTATCTAATTTCATTTCCAACTTAATATTTTTTTGTAATTGTACCAATTTTTTTATTGATTTTTGGGCTTTTCTGTCAAGCTTTAACTTTATTAAACATACGTTTTATAAATGCAAGCTGTAACATTTGGTGAATAAAGATTTAGTAAAGTAAGTTTATGATCATTAATTTCTCCCACTCACAAGATGAATCTGCCATTAGGATAGATTTCCACTAGTTCTTCCTTCATTTTCAACCTTTTATCCAAAAAAATAGAAACCCCTCTGGAATTTTTCTTGAACATTGAATTATATTTGTAATCAAAAAGCCTCTGGCCAAAATTTGAAATTTTATTTTTGTCCCAATGGGTTTCCTGAAAAAAAAAATATTTCGGCTTTTTCCTGTCTAACTAATCTTAGGATTGAATTTCTTTTGTTGGGCGAATTTAATCCCCTAACGTTGAAACTTATCAAATTTATTGATATATACATTTTTTGTAATTAGTTCAAACCTACTAATTGCTTGCCTTCCCTTTCCCAAAAATATAATTGTTATTGTATAAAATCTTAAACATTTGGATAATGTCTCATCCCCCCCAAAAAATGTTTTTAATCACATTCATACTCTCATTCACACTTACATACTCACGTTTCACTGCCAAAACCAACATTTGGCAGTGAAATTTATAGGGCTCTATGCTGATGAAAAGAAATGCTAGGCCTCCTTAGAGGGAGGGGGTTCTCATTCCCTAGATGCATCTTAGGGCAATAGTTTTATAAAAATTCTAGTTCATGTATTCCTATGTTATTTAATACACAAACTCATGGATAGTGCTATACATGTTACTCACAGTAATTTTTGTAACCAATTATATACTCACAAGCCTTCTTATTATATAACAAAGGGAGTTCTTGTGATCGCTTAATTACTAGGTCTAACCCTTACCAATTCCAGTGATATAAAACAACCACTGTATTATTCTGTTATTATAAATGTTTTATTATTATAATGTATAATATGCCTTTTCCCAGGTGCATTACACCACTTATACACAAAACCACTTAGAGACGAGAGTAAAACTTAACCTTTATTGCTTAATTAATTTAAAAGTTGAACGCTATTAAAAACTTGAACCAGAAGTTACTAAAACCGACAGACCAGAATAGCACCTAGCGTAGATTGATCCGGTTCTGTCTGCCCCCAAATAATATTGGCATAACTTAGTACATTTAGGAAAAGAAGCTGGTTGAAAGAAATACCTCTAATTGTAAAGCTCCTTAGATTGTTGTACTTAATATAATTGTAATATATTTATATTTTTTAATTGTCAATTCTAAGTTTTAAATTGCTACTTAGATGTATGCAGTGAACATTTGTAAAGAAGAAAAAGAAAATACATCTTTTTGTAGCTTTGAGCTTTTATGAAATCTATCTCCTATAAATAATTGACAGAAATTGAATAATATTTCTCAGTTTATTTAAGCATAAAAAAATTTAAAAAAAATAAACACATTGACCACTTCTAATTGATTCAATAAAGTATACTCTTAATTTTCTGATATTTTCTTTTAGTGTGCTTTCTGAGGCTTTGGCAGTATTTGTTTATTTCCCTTTTAATATATATAATCTTTTTGGCTGGACTTTATGTGTTGCTATTTTTGTTCTTTTTCTTTTTGGTTCTAGATGTTACTAATATATATATATATATATATATATATATATATATATATATATATATATATATGTATATATATATATATATATATGTATATATATATATATATATATGTATATATATATATTATAAATATGTCTATTTGTTTAAAAATCTCTAAATAATCATACAAAATGCTAGTGCTTTAAATGATTTTAATCTAGTGAATAAATGTATTTTGTAACCTCTAAATAATTATTTAGAGTACTAGTGCTTATTTATAACTAAAATCTAGTAAATGAATTTATTTGATAGGTGCTTAATTTGCTAAAATGAGGAAAAGAAGCTTTTTTTTTCTTACTTTTTTTAAATAATTTTTATTTTAATTTCCAAATTTTACAAAATTTACAAACAGTAAAATCCAGACATCAAAATATCAAAACAACAGACAATCAGACAACCCCCCCCCCCCCCCCCCCACACACACACACACAAAAGTGGAACCACATCTGAGATGAATAATTCAAGTTGAGTCGTATGAAATAATATTTTTCATAATATCAAAACATACTAGTGTTTAATTCTGGGGAGGAGAGGAGCAAGAGGTTTTAATGATTTGTGGGATTATTTACTTCTATATTTCTTTTCTTTATTTATCATACCCTTTGTGTCTTCCATCCCTTCTCTTATTAAATTCCCTTGAAACATTAATACTAAAACGGCTTACTATATCTTCCAAAGAGACCATTTTAGAGTGATTTTTTTTGACGGACAATGTGAAAGCCTTGAGTATTCCAATTCTATTTGTTTATTTCTCTCTACAATGGTCACAAGTTCAGTCCAAGTCGGTAAAGATTGTTTTTTCCAGCCACTTGGCCGCCATTAAAATATTTATGATCACATTACTTTGTCTATGATTAAATTTACTTGGAAAAATATGAAATAGTACAATCTCAGGGGTTATTTCTAGTTGAAAATTAATAATTTTTGATATATACATTAAGCACAATATCCAAAAGTCATGATGTTGATAAAGTGCCTGCGCTGTTAGTAATTTTTTATCTAGTGTATAAAGTGCAGATATTAATGTAAACAGTTATATGTGTGTTATATATTTATTTTTATTATTTATATTGGGGTCAGTCCCTATTTTAACTTAATGCATCAGAGCTGGTGAACCCCCACTTATCCCTTGTCTTTCAGGGCTTCTGCTGCTCTATACTAGTGATGGATCTATAATTATGTGGGAGTTCTGGGGGCCCGTCACTTACCCCTTTAACTTCTTGGTAATCTTCTCTCTATTATATACAGCTGGGACATAGGCCCCATACACAATGGGGGCTTCACACTACAAGTGACACATGCTGCTCAGACACACAGCATGTCACAACATAGAAACATAGATTTGATGGACTATAAGAAACCAAAAGATGTCTATAAGCTCTACCCTTTCCATATACCGGAATTACACCTCAGGATAGTCTTGCACATATGCCAAACATGCTTAAATTCCTTACATGTGTTTGTCTCTACCACTTCAGTAAGATGGTTGTTTTGTATTCTATTACTTTTTCTATTACCCCTACATCTTTCACCTTCATGCATGGCCTCTTGTTCTACTTTTTCTTAAAGACATTTACTTCTGGAACCTTTTGAAACCTTCTGATATATTTGCAGTTTTCTGTCATATCCCATCTCCCTTCTCTCCTCTAATCTATACATATGAAAGCAATGGAGTCCCATCTAATCTATACATATTAAGGTTATGGAGTCTCCTTATAAGTTCTCTTTTTTAGACCCTGCACCATTTTAGTTGCCTCCTCCAATTGGCTCTAATTTATAAATATGCATATGGAGATCCGGTCTCCACATCTACACACAGTATCTAGGGGGGTCTGACTGGCGTCTATAGAGGGACATTTTACCCAAGCAAAATATAAGTCAGAGGTCCTCGATCTGAGAACGAACAACACCTGAAGCAGTTTTGTCCTATAGACATGATAATCCACTCCGAGGACAGGCCCCTCACAGGGAGAAATATCCTGTAATATATCAGTCTGTTATCACTGAATAGAGTGATCCAGCCCCAAAATACCAGGCAAATACCAGGCACCTCTATTTTGTTTTTTTTGTTTATTTAAATGACCCTTAGGGCTTAGACTCCCTATGGGTGATAAGAGTCTCCAGATGTGGACCCCTCACTTGTGCCTTAGGGAGTTCAGCTACACCTCACAGATGATGCCCAATCAAGGCCGAAAAGTATGTCTGGGGGTTGCTGTTTCTCCTATTCATGGAAAAATTGCCTGGTATTTGGGGTTTGGATCACTCTAATGGGTGAGATCAGACTGATATACTACAGACTTTTCTCCTTATGAAGTGAACAAGTGAGCTAAAAGAGGTTGCTATAAGATAGTTAATGTAAGCAAAAAGAAGAAAAACGTCTCCCATTTTATCCAGTATGCCCAATTACATTTATATGAAAAAGATTGATTATTTGGAAGATAGAACCGGCAAGAGACATACAATGACCGGTTTCTATAATTGTAATACCAAAAATGTAATTTATTGTTTACAATGTCCATGCAATTTGCGATACATAGGTTTGACCTCAAGGGCAATACGAAGAAGACTAGGGGAACATGTAAATATCAAGAATAGTATGAAAGATTATGAGAGGGGGGAAACCCTACCTACAGTAGCTAGACATTTTCTTCATAGACATAACTGTAAACCAGAAATCAAGTGTACCATACAACAAAAAAATGAACCTTGGAATTAGAGGTGGCAATTTAGAAGAAGAATTATTGAGAGCTGAGAGTAAATGGATCACTTTACTCAATATTCTGTTACCATTTGGTTTGAATGAAAATATCAATCTTGCTATTTTCTTGTAAAGATGCTTTATACAGTTATACTGATGGACTGATTAATAAAGTGTGCATATTAATATACTTAGATATTACATTTAATATCAAGTATATGCAGTTTGACAGTATTTTTAATATTCTGTATAGCTACAGTGGATATAAAAAATGCATTGGAAGCGCTCTGTGGACCATGGCTTTTGCTGTGGGATGTGACTAAGAAAATTTCATGAAAGACCAACTAGAGCAGCTGAACTTTGTTTGGGGTTAATCAGAGGCACTTTAAATGATGGCTATTTAACACGATTTGGAATGTGATTGCTTAATTCTGAACACAGCTACATCCCCAGTTATAAGAGGGTGTGCAGACTTATGCAACCACATTATTTTTCTTTTTTTTTTTTCCTCCACCTAAAAAAATTCAGTTTGTTTTTCAATTGAGTTGTACAGTTTATAGGTCACATTAAAGGTGGAAAAAGTTCTGAAATGATTTATCTTTGTCTCATTTTTTACAGCACAGAAACCTGACATTTTAACAGGGGTGTGTAGACTTTTTATATCCACTGTATATCTCTTTTGAGGGAACATGTAGTTACCGAATTTATTAATGATGGACTTCTACTTGTTAATAATATATTCTCTCTAATTGTTAGACAATGAGATATGATGCATTCATATGTGCTGTTAAATGACAGCAGACTCATCTTATGCAGATTTAGATAGCAGACTAATATAATAGACAGTTATTGATTGAGAATGAATTGTTAGGTTGACATTGGAAGTTGATAATTGTATATATTATCTTTAAAAAAATCATGGATATTATATACCTATGACCCGTATATTGTATGTATAGCTCATAATATAATCATATTTTTAATAATTCTCTCCCTGTGGGTGATCCGTTGTGATACATGTGTGAAATGATTGAACAGTATGTGGTATAGTTAAGGGATCTTAACTAAATATACTAACATAATTAGTAATGGTTGGAGGCTGCATATGACCTGAACACTGAGTCAGAGTTGTTTTGCTCAAAGAACCTTGAGACATGCTGTGAATCAGTTCTTGGCAGATTAACAGTTGGTGGGGGCGCAGTATCATGCGCCGCCGCCTCTCTTATAAACAAGTACTGCGCAGATGCGATGCATGACTAGAAATGCATAATGGTAAGCGCATACACATAGATTAGCATGCAGGGTTTACGAGGCGCTGATAGGGTGATAAAGGACCCCCACGAGCTCTCACGTCACATGGTAACTAGTACGCAATCGCAAGGCATGAACAGGAGAGTGCTCATAGCTTTTGCGCAAGCACATAGGTTTTAGAATACTATTTAAGAAGGGGAATTCCAGGGGAATTCTGGCGATTCAGCACGCACTTCAGTGACTGACTCGTTGACTTCAAGTTGTTTCCCGGTTCCCCTTGTGATCAAAGGAATCCCCCGATCCTTGGGTGAAGCTACAATAACCGGTGATGTATTGATGCTTACTCATTGACTAATTCATATTATATGTATATTAATATGCATGTATTGTACTAAGATGATTAATGCTTATTGATGATTGTATCTTAATAAATGGTTGAACAGTTATCTGTCTAGTATATTTACCCCTTTTGGAGGCGGGTGTGCGGGAGGTATGCTAGACCCCTTTTAGGGACCTCAATTTTAGACAGCATAACATCCGTTAATATGTTATAATTTAATTTGCAATAATGTGTGATGTATCATTGATATAGCACAACATTGAATAATCATGTGTAATAATAATTAATAATAATCAGCTGATAGATATAGGGTATTGTAACGGATCTCCTGGCACCCCGACCGGGTACCTCCGTTGATGGACGCGTCCTAGTTTGCGTTGAGGCCTACAAGCACCGCACTGGACACCACCACCACCACAGACTTGTTACAGCTCAAGGGAGTATGCAAAAGCATAGCAATCCCCAGTAGGATATAGCAATCCCCTCCAATAACGAGACGAGGCAACGTTTTGAAGGGTCAAGTAGTACTGAACTTTATTTTGTTGTGCAGAAATATTTATACACCTCTCTTCCCACAGGCAATACACATGCCCATATTTGGCCACACAATACACATAAAGAGAACAATAGGTGTGGTCACACCTCCCCGAGGCTACCTGGCCACTTTGATACAATCAGACATTGATTCAATTACACTTCTTTGTTCTTATCTGAGAATGAAAACACTTTATACAATAGACTTCCTTTATCTTATGCGGAGTCTCTGTAAAAGGATTATCTCCCATGCCAAGAAGCTGCAATAGTCTGGGACAATATTCTGCAGAGCATAAACCAACATACATGCAGTATAATAGTAGGATCATATTTTAACCATAATAACCATAAAACAGGGTAAAACAGTGATGGGTTCCGTTACACACCTCCCCCGTGACCATAAGCCGGCATACACGTCTGATCCCAACGGATCGACCTGGGGATGTCCGGACAAAAGTATTTGTTGGTCAATTCTCTAGTTTGACAACCCATCAGCATTACTGCAATTCACATTTACTCACATTTCACATATCCTCAGATAGCTGGGATCTGAGCGCACAAAACTACCGAATAGCGCTCAGATCCTCTTCACACAGTTCTATTGCCATGTAACTAAAGTCTTTCCCATAGTCTTTCATTATATGAATGGGCTCCATGGCATAGTTATCTGGGGTATCACCGCTCCCACAGGGCAAGTACCGAATGACCCCCCTGTATGTAAAGGGCCAGAATGAGTGACAAACACTCTGGTATGGCCGAATACTGTGTTTAAAGGGTAATATGTCCCAGGGCCATAGTCGCAGGGCAGGAGGCTGGCAAACAGTCCTCTCCAAGACAAAGTGGCGAAGGGCACTTCGTCACAGGTATATCAGAGAGGTCTATGTGTGTTTATGGATTCTGATGCACCTTATACAACATTGTCCAGTATATTATTGGACTTGGAGTGATAATAGGATAATGACTGTGGAATTCTTACATGGCCATTAATAGTATTTTGTGTGATAGAATCGGTACTATTAACTTTTTCTGCTGAAGATTGAAGGCTAAAGTACAGTATCAGATAAGTAGTGGTTGGAACAGAAGGATATAGGGACAACAGCATTTTTGTTTTGTTTTTTTGTTTCTTTATTAAATAAATTATTTATGTATCTTACATGAAGTTTTTATATACCTTCAAGGACCTGGAGTCGCGATCACACATGATTGACTGTAAATCTCTCTTATAAAGAACACAGACTCCCTGGATGGACTCATAAAAGGACACCTCCTCCTTAATTACGTTAGGTCCTGGTAGAATCCCATGGCGAAACGTATGTGTCGGCTATGTTGCCCTTGATGCCCTGGAAGTGATGTAATCACGTCAACCCGGAAGTACTGCATGAGGGATTGGATCTGCACTAGGTGTATAGGAGATGGAGACATGACACACCGGAAGAGTAACTTCACTGAAGTGATGACGGATTTGACTCACTTTATGTTTTAACATCCCTTAATGTGATATATATAAAGCTAAGTAACCAGAGTGATCTTAAATCAATACTTTTGATTAATATTATATACAGTATATCTTGTGGATACAGATATTTTCTGATATACTAGCTATTTTTACAATCTTACAATATATATTTGTGTTTAGGTATAAGTGGTATACACATCCCACTTAGAGAATTATTATTGTACTAGCGACTTGCCCGTCAAAAAGTGACGGCAATAAGATTGTAAGGCAGGTAATGCTGTTTGGTTGAGATATGAATTTTGTTGGTGGTCCGAGATCCTTCGGCGCTCATTGCGAGGCTGTTGGTTGTTGTATTTTTTTTCTGATAGGCGCTTTTGGTGTTATTGTTTGGTCGGCGGTGATGTGTATTAGAGGCTTCTTGCAAGTGTTTGTGTGCAATGAGCAGCCTTGGCGCTCGTTGTGAGTGGCGCAGTTAATGGCTTTTATGTGTATGAGGTTTTTTTTGTGTATATGTTTTTTTGTATGCAAATAAAATAATTAATAAATGAATAAATTAATATCCTTTACCTATTTGTAAGTAATATATGCAGGAAGCATTGTGCTGAAGAGCTGACAATCTGTTTTGATGTTCCTGCAGCATACAACGTAGGTTTGCACTGTTGTGGAGCTGAGGTGTAAGTGTCAGCAATGTGTGCAGTGTGTAGTGTAAATAGGCTGCGTGCGCGAGGGGAAGCCATTAGGGTAGTTGTGTACTTCCGCATTGTGTAAGTTAGTGATGTAAAATGGCGGCTAATGTGTGTGGCACGTGGCTGTGGATGATTTAGCGTCCTTGTTAATGGTGTATCTTGTACCTCGTACGGCTTTTTCGGAAAATCCGTATGTGCTTGGTGGTGTTTTGCAGCTTTAGGGTCCTGTAGCGTTGTTTTTGTTTTTTTCGTCGGCCATTTTTTCTCTTGCTTAGGGGATTTTCGTGTGTCTAAACTCTTCAATTTGGACTTAAAATGAGGTGTAACTTCACTTGCAGAGGTCCTGGGTGCCGACCCTTGCTGTGGGTAAGCTTTTTATGTGTTTGTTGTATGTATTTATTGTGTTTTTAATGTTTTCATGTGCGCGCGGTTCGGCCGCTAAGGTCGTATTTTTGCGAGCTCGTAATGTTTATTTTTCTAAGTCCCACGGCTCGTATTTGTGGATGCTAAGTCCGTAAATTTTGCGGTGTAAGTCCCGCCTGCGGCTCATTGCAGCACACATGGGAGCCTACACCTCCGCAAATGAGGCGCTCATCAGCAGCGCAAGGAGCATATGAAATTCCCTTTTTGTATATAAGATAGTTGAGGATAGTTCGGACTCTGATTGAGCTCCGGAATTTAGTTTTTTTGACATTAGTCCCTTCCTTTATCTGCTGCTAAATTGTACTGGTTTTGTGAAGCCTCTCTCCTGTGGTTGTGGTCTTATGTCACAGCTGTGATACATGGCACCCTACATATGATAAAACAGGAAGAAAGGGGCAGTCCAAATCTGTTACTCTGGGGCTTCATATAAGTAACTGAAGTCTATGACAATTACAGTGATGTATATACATTTATTGTCATCTAGTTGAAGCATTTATATAAAACAAAAATAGGTTTAAGAGTCTTTTTATAAAATGTAATTACTCAAAATATGTTTCTGTCAACAGATGGATCCATAGATTGGAAAACCCATGGACAAAATCATAATATAAAAAAAACATGGAACTAATCATCTGCCCCTCTCCTCTAATAAATTAAGAGACCCCTTTACTCCAGGTAGCAGAAGGCCCCTACCTTTGTGTGGGCCCCAGTGCTTTTCACCTGTTGTACGACCAATAGGTCCATATGTGTGACAAGTCACCATTCTCCTCTGGCACTTTGATTGAGGACACAATACAAGAGGCCTCTCTCTCTCTCTTCCTCTCCTGCAACAATTGAATATAATCCAGTCCAGAAGCTGACCCTCCCGTATTCCAGTAGCAGTCTTCAATCAGGGCTACCCAGGTGCAGTTGATTAACTAAGGAGGGAAGCTAACCCTGCAGTACTCTTTATGACTCACATACACGCCTTGTATAAGAGGTGCTTAGCTCTTATGTTTCAATGTAATGTCTTCTGTTTCTTCTCAGCTCTCTCTGGCGCATGCACCCCCACGTTGTCTATTAAAGGGAAGGTGAGGTATACCGTAGAGACATAAAATAATGCTTCTCGTCCACCACTTGGTTCTCAGATGCTCTTCCCTTTCCACCATTACAGCACTGGCGCATCCAGTTGAAGTGACCAACCTCGTTCTCATCTCACCTCCACTTGTTGCACCAGCTACATTGGCTTTCACACACCAGAACGATGACCACTATGTTGTTGTTGTTATTCAGTTGAGTCTGGCTCTCCATGACCCTATGGACCACAGCATTCCAGGTATATCCATGTCTCTGGTCATGCCCATCCAGAAATGTTTTATTCTCGGCAAAGATACTGGAGTAAGTTGCCAGTTCCTTCTCCAGTGGACCTCTCTGTAATGACCTGCCCATCTTGTGTGATCGTACATGTTATAACTCACAGCTACCTTCACCACGACAAGGTAGAGATCTGATTATAGCCCACTTAAAATCCTAATTATAATTTTTTTTGGTTTTCCAATATCAATTTGGAATATTTGTGTGATATGAATCTGGAAATCTTTTTATGACACAAAAATGAATTAAAGGGATATGGAAGGTTCAAGATTTCACTAGGAATATAATATACACATGTTTCTGTTTATTTTTATGTACCTTATTGTATTAATAAGAGCTTAGCAGATATTTTTGCTTCTGCCTAAAATCATATAATTTGGTTTTGGTCTGCCCTCTGCAGCTCATGAATACACAGGCTGTGAAGTGCAGTTATTTAAATTAGCCTTAACTATGAGACACTATGATAACAAACTGAAAACCTATTTAGTAATGGGACCATCTTTACTAGATGTTGAAGAGTTGGGGACATCTTAAAAGGCATTGTGGGT
Source organism: Discoglossus pictus (assembly GCA_027410445.1). Lineage (NCBI taxonomy): Eukaryota > Metazoa > Chordata > Amphibia > Anura > Alytidae > Discoglossus > Discoglossus pictus. Next base: position 57,109,277 of record CM050176.1, read on the forward strand.
ATTTTTTGTTTAATATAAATGATTTAAGTAGATTAATTAATGAATTAGATCCTCCTCAATTTAATTATATAACATTAAAACTTCACTTACTTTTAAGAAGTCCCCATGGTAAAAGATTCTCAACATCTGGAACCTCCCATTTCTCCTGATCTTTCTCGTGTAAGCTGCCATGTTGCACAGCTGTGACTTAAAGACATGTCATTTTTATCCCTAGGGTTTCTCAAACTATTCCTTAAGGGAACTCCAAACAGGTCAGGATTTAGGGATAACAAAGTTATACAGATGTGGATGCTCTCACTGCCTCATTGTTATCCCAAATCCTGTCCTGTTTGGGGTTCCAAGTGGTTGTTTAACCCTTATCATTATTACAGTCACCCCAATAAGAGACCTGGGAGAATGTGGAGCATGAGCTGGGGCTGATGACTCCACATAACCAGAGTATATATCAGTGTCTATTTGAGAATTGTATAAGGAATACTGTCTAGATATAAGCTTGTTTTAATAGTTAGAAATGTTACAGAAGAAAATGAGAGGGAAAGGATAAGAAATAATAGACAAGAGAGTAAAAAGGAAGGAAAGAGAGCGACACAAAGGGGATATAATAATGTGAGTTGGGTGGGGCTCCTATATAATTTGTGTCATTCACTGGTACCCTGAGGTCAGTGAGTATAGGAATGAGAACAGATGGGATGTAAATGTCTATTCCAGTCATATACTGTGATATTTGCATTTAGACAGCATCGGATCGTTATCTCCTCGAACAGCAACAACATCAACAACTGTTTCATTACAGAGTACAGATTGGAGCAGCCATCGAATGTTATACTTGACCTTTAGCGTTTGGCTGCTATTGTTGTGTGAAGAGTGTGTGTATCCAGAGCGTGCTCAGCCCAAAGTATGTAAGCTCAGTCCATTCCAGTGTGTGCTGAGTCCAGTCGTGTGTGTGTATCCAGTCTTTTCTCAGTCCATTCCAGTCTGTGCGCAGTCCAGTCCTGTGTGTGTATCCAGTCTTTGCACAGGCCATTCCAGTGTGTGCTGAGTCCAGTCCTGTGTGTGTATCCAGTCTTTGCACAGGCCATTCCAGTGTGTGCTGAGTCCAGTCGTGTGTGTTTATCCAGTCTGTGCTCAGTCCATTCCAGTCTGTGCTCAGTCCATTCCAGTGTGTGTATTCAGTATTTGCACAGTCCATTCCAGTGTGTGATGAGTCCAGTCCTGTGTGTGTATCCAGTCTGTGCTCAGTCCATTCCAGTCTGTGCTCAGTCCATTCCAGTGTGTGTATCCAGTCTTTGCACAGTCCATTCCAATGTGTGATGAGTCCAGTCCTGTGTGTGTATCCAGTCTGTGCTCAGTCCATTCCAGTCTGTGCTCAGTCCATTCCAGTGTGTGTATCCAGTCTTTGCACAGTCCATTCCAGTGTGTGATGAGTCCAGTCCTGTGTGTGTATCCAGTCTATGCACAGTCCATTCCAGTCTGTGCTTAGTCCATTCCAGTCTGTGCTCAGTCCATTCCAGTGTGTGTATCCAGTCTTTGCACAGTCCATTCCAATGTGTGATGAGTCCAGTCCTGTGTGTGTATCCAGTCTGTGCTCAGTCCATTCCAGTCTGTGCTCAGTCCATTCCAGTGTGTGTATCCAGTCTTTGCACAGTCCATTCCAGTGTGTGATGAGTCCAGTCCTGTTTGTGTATTTAGTCTGTGCTCAGTCCATTCCAGTCTGTGCTCAGTCCATTCCAGTGTGTGTATCCAGTCTGTGCTCAGTCCATTCCAGTGTGTGCTGAGTCCAGTCCTGTGTGTGTATCCAGTCTTTGCACAGGCCATTCCAGTCTGTGCTCAGTCCATTCCAGTGTGTGTATTCAGTATTTGCACAGTCCATTCCAGTGTGTGATGAGTCCAGTCCTGTGTGTGTATCCAGTCTGTGCTCAGTCCATTCCAGTCTGTGCTAAGTCCATTCCAGTGTGTGTATCCAGTCTTTGCACAGTCCATTCCAGTGTGTGATGAGTCCAGTCCTGTGTGTGTATACAGTCTGTGCTCAGTCCATTCCAGTCTGTGCTAAGTCCATTCCAGTGTGTGTATCCAGTCTTTGCACAGTCCATTCCAGTGTGTGATGAGTCCAGTCCTGTGTGTGTATACAGTCTATGCAAAGTCCATTCCAGTCTGTGCTCAGTCCATTTCAGTGTGTGTATCCAGTCTTTGCACAGTCCATTCCAGTGTATGATGAGTCCAGTCCTGTGTGTGTATCCAGTCTGTGCTCAGTCCATTCCAGTCTGTGCTGAGTCCAGTCGTGTGTGTGTATCCAGTCTTTGCTCAGTCCATTCCAGTCTGTGCTCAGTCCATTCCAGTGTGTGTATCCAGTCTGTGCTCAGTCCATTCCAGTCTGTGCTCAGTCCATTCCAGTGTGTGTATCCAGTCTTTGCACATTCCATTCCAGTGTATGATGAGTCCAGTCCTGTGTGTGTATCCAGTCTGTGCTCAGTCCATTCCAGTCTGTGCTCAGTCCATTCCAGTGTGTGATGAGTCCAGTCCAGTGTGTGTATCCAGTCTGTGCTCAGTCCATTCCAGTCTGTGCTCAGTCCATTCCAGTGTGTGTATCCAGTCTTTGCACAGTCCATTCCAGTGTGTGATGAGTCCAGTCCTGTGTGTGTATCCAGTCTTTGCACAGTCCATTCCAGTGTGTGATGAGTCCAGTCCTGTGTGTGTATCCAGTTTTTGCACAGTCCATTCCAGTGTGTGATGAGTCCAGTCCTGTGTGTGTATCCAGTCTATGCACAGTCCATTCCAGTGTGTGATGAGTCCAGTCCTGTGTGTGTATACAGTCTATGCTCAGTCCATTCCAGTCTGTGCTCAGTCCATTCCAGTGTGTGTATCCAGTCTTTGCACAGTCCATTCCAGTGTGTGATGAGTCCAGTCCTGTGTGTGTATACAGTCTATGCTCAGTCCATTCCAGTCTGTGCTCAGTCCATTTCAGTGTGTGTATCCAGTCTTTGCACAGTCCATTCCAGTGTATGATGAGTCCAGTCCTGTGTGTGTATCCAGTCTGTGCTCAGTCCATTCCAGTCTGTGCTGAGTCCAGTCGTGTGTGTATCCAGTCTTTGCTCAGTCCATTCCAGTCTGTGCTCAGTCCATTCCAGTGTGTGTATCCAGTCTGTGCTCAGTCCATTCCAATGTGTGCTGAGTCCAGTCCTGTGTGTGTATCCAGTCTTTGCACAGTCCATTCCAGTCTGTGCTCAGTCCATTCCAGTCTGTGTATCCAGTCTGTGCTCAGTCCATTCCAGTCTGTGCTCAGTCCATTCCAGTGTGTGTATCCAGTCTTTGCACAGTCCATTTCAGTCTGTGCTCAATCCATTCCAGTGTGTGATGAGTCCAGTCCTGTGTGTGTATCCAGTCTGTGCTCAGTCCATTCCAGTGTGTGATGAGTCCAGTCCAGTGTGTGTATCCAGTCTGTGATCAGTCCATTCCAGTGTGTGTATCCAGTCTTTGCACAGTCCATTCCAGTGTGTGATGAGTCCAGTCCTGTGTGTGTATCCAGTCTATGCTCAGTCCATTCCAGTCTGTGCTTAGTCCATTCCAGTCTGTGCTCAGTCCATTCCAGTGTGTGTATCCAGTCTTTGCACAGTCCATTCCAGTGTGTGATGAGTCAAGTCCTGTGTGTGTATCCAGTCTTTGCACATTCCATTCCAGTGTGTGATGAGTCCAGTCCTGTGTGTGTATCCAGTCTTTGCACAGTCCATTCCAGTGTGTGATGAGTCCAGTCCTGTGTGTGTATACAGTCTATGCTCAGTCCATTCCAGTCTGTGCTCAGTCCATTCCAGTGTGTGTATCCAGTCTTTGCACAGTCCATTCCAGTGTGTGATGAGTCCAGTCCTGTGTGTGTATACAGTCTGTGCTCAGTCCATTCCAGTCTGTGCTCAGTCCATTTCAGTGTGTGTATCCAGTCTTTGCACAGTCCATTCCAGTGTATGATGAGTCCAGTCCTGTGTGTGTATCCAGTCTGTGCTCAGTCCATTCCAGTCTGTGCTGAGTCCAGTCGTGTGTGTATCCAGTCTTTGCTCAGTCCATTCCAGTCTGTGCTCAGTCCATTCCAGTGTGTGTATCCAGTCTGTGCTCAGTCCATTCCAATGTGTGCTGAGTCCAGTCCTGTGTGTGTATCCAGTCTTTGCACAGTCCATTCCAGTCTGTGCTCAGTCCATTCCAGTATGTGCTCAGTCTATTCCAGTGTGTGTATCCAGTCTTTGCACAGTCCATTCCAGTGTGTGATAAGTCCAGTCCTGTGTGTGTATCCAGTCTGTGCTCAGTCCATTCCAGTGTGTGTATCCAGTCTTTGCACAGTCCATTCCAGTGTGTGATGAGTCCAGTCCTGTGTGTGTATCCAGTCTGTGCTCAGTCCATTCCAGTGTGTGATCAGTCCAGTCCAGTGTGTGTATCCAGTCTGTGATCAGTCCATTCCAGTGTGTGTATCCAGTCTTTGCACAGCCCATTCCAGTGTGTGATGAGTCCAGTCCTGTGTGTGTATCCAGTCTATGCTCAGTCCATTCCAGTCTGTGCTTAGTCCATTCCAGTCTGTGCTCAGTCCATTCCAGTGTGTGTATCCAGTCTTTGCACAGTCCATTCCAGTGTGTGATGAGTCAAGTCCTGTGTGTGTATCCAGTCTTTGCACATTCCATTCCAGTGTGTGATGAGTCCAGTCCTGTGTGTGTATCCAGTCTATGCACAGTCCATTCCAGTGTGTGATGAGTCCAGTCCTGTGTGTGTATACAGTCTATGCTCAGTCCATTCCAGTCTGTGCTCAGTCCATTCCAGTGTGTGTATCCAGTCTTTGCACAGTCCATTCCAGTGTGTGATGAGTCCAGTCCTGTGTGTGTATACAGTCTATGCTCAGTCCATTCCAGTCTGTGCTCAGTCCATTTCAGTGTGTGTATCCAGTCTTTGCACAGTCCATTCCAGTGTATGATGAGTCCAGTCCTGTGTGTGTATCCAGTCTGTGCTCAGTCCATTCCAGTCTGTGCTGAGTCCAGTCGTGTGTGTATCCAGTCTTTGCTCAGTCCATTCCAGTCTGTGCTCAGTCCATTCCAGTGTGTGTATCCAGTCTGTGCTCAGTCCATTCCAGTGTGTGTATCCAGTCTTTGCACAGTCCATTCCAGTGTATGATGAGTCCAGTCCTGTGTGTGTATCCAGTCTGTGCTCAGTCCATTTCAGTCTGTGCTCAATCCATTCCAGTGTGTGATGAGTCCAGTCCTGTGTGTGTATCCAGTCTGTGCTCAGTCCATTCCAGTGTGTGTATCCAGTCTTTGCACAGCCCATTCCAGTGTGTGATGAGTCCAGTCCTGTGTGTGTATCCAGTCTATGCTCAGTCCATTCCAGTCTGTGCTTAGTCCATTCCAGTCTGTGCTCAGTCCATTCCAGTGTGTGTATCCAGTCTGTGCTCAGTCCATTCCAGTGTGTGCTGAGTCCAGTCCTGTGTGTGTATCCAGTCTTTGCACAGGCCATTCCAGTCTGTGCTCAGTCCATTCCAGTGTGTGTATTCAGTATTTGCACAGTCCATTCCAGTGTGTGATGAGTCCAGTCCTGTGTGTGTATCCAGTCTGTGCTCAGTCCATTCCAGTCTGTGCTAAGTCCATTCCAGTGTGTGTATCCAGTCTTTGCACAGTCCATTCCAGTGTGTGATGAGTCCAGTCCTGTGTGTGTATCCAGTCTGTGCTCAGTCCATTCCAGTCTGTGCTCAGTCCATTCCAGTGTGTGTATCCAGTCTTTGCACAGTCCATTCCAATGTGTGATGAGTCCAGTCCTGTGTGTGTATCCAGTCTGTGCTCAGTCCATTCCAGTCTGTGCTCAGTCCATTCCAGTGTGTGTATCCAGTCTTTGCACAGTCCATTCCAGTGTGTGATGAGTCCAGTCCTGTGTGTGTATCCAGTCTATGCTCAGTCCATTCCAGTCTGTGCTTAGTCCATTCCAGTCTGTGCTCAGTCCATTCCAGTGTGTGTATCCAGTCTTTGCACAGTCCATTCCAGTGTATGATGAGTCCAGTCCTGTGTGTGTATCCAGTCTGTGCTCAGTCCATTCCAGTCTGTGCTCAGTCCATTCCAGTGTGTGTATCCAGTCTTTGCACAGTCCATTCCAGTGTGTGATGAGTCCAGTCCTGTTTGTGTATTTAGTCTGTGCTCAGTCCATTCCAGTCTGTGCTCAGTCCATTCCAGTGTGTGTATCCAGTCTGTGCTCAGTCCATTCCAGTGTGTGCTGAGTCCAGTCCTGTGTGTGTATCCAGTCTTTGCACAGGCCATTCCAGTCTGTGCTCAGTCCATTCCAGTGTGTGTATTCAGTATTTGCACAGTCCATTCCAGTGTGTGATGAGTCCAGTCCTGTGTGTGTATCCAGTCTGTGCTCAGTCCATTCCAGTCTGTGCTAAGTCCATTCCAGTGTGTGTATCCAGTCTTTGCACAGTCCATTCCAGTGTGTGATGAGTCCAGTCCTGTGTGTGTATACAGTCTGTGCTCAGTCCATTCCAGTCTGTGCTAAGTCCATTCCAGTGTGTGTATCCAGTCTTTGCACAGTCCATTCCAGTGTGTGATGAGTCCAGTCCTGTGTGTGTATACAGTCTATGCAAAGTCCATTCCAGTCTGTGCTCAGTCCATTCCAGTGTGTGTATCCAGTCTTTGCACAGTCCATTCCAGTGTATGATGAGTCCAGTCCTGTGTGTGTATCCAGTCTGTGCTCAGTCCATTCCAGTCTGTGCTGAGTCCAGTCGTGTGTGTGTATCCAGTCTTTGCTCAGTCCATTCCAGTCTGTGCTCAGTCCATTCCAGTGTGTGTATCCAGTCTGTGCTCAGTCCATTCCAGTCTGTGCTCAGTCCATTCCAGTGTGTGTATCCAGTCTTTGCACAGTCCATTCCAGTGTATGATGAGTCCAGTCCTGTGTGTGTATCCAGTCTGTGCTCAGTCCATTCCAGTCTGTGCTCAATCCATTCCAGTGTGTGATGAGTCCAGTCCAGTGTGTGTATCCAGTCTGTGCTCAGTCCATTCCAGTCTGTGCTCAGTCCATTCCAGTGTGTGTATCCAGTCTTTGCACAGTCCATTCCAGTGTGTGATGAGTCCAGTCCTGTGTGTGTATCCAGTCTTTGCACAGTCCATTCCAGTGTGTGATGAGTCCAGTCCTGTGTGTGTATCCAGTTTTTGCACAGTCCATTCCAGTGTGTGATGAGTCCAGTCCTGTGTGTGTATCCAGTCTATGCACAGTCCATTCCAGTGTGTGATGAGTCCAGTCCTGTGTGTGTATACAGTCTATGCTCAGTCCATTCCAGTCTGTGCTCAGTCCATTCCAGTGTGTGTATCCAGTCTTTGCACAGTCCATTCCAGTGTGTGATGAGTCCAGTCCTGTGTGTGTATCCAGTCTATGCTCAGTCCATTCCAGTCTGTGCTCAGTCCATTTCAGTGTGTGTATCCAGTCTTTGCACAGTCCATTCCAGTGTATGATGAGTCCAGTCCTGTGTGTGTATCCAGTCTGTGCTCAGTCCATTCCAGTCTGTGCTGAGTCCAGTCGTGTGTGTATCCAGTCTTTGCTCAGTCCATTCCAGTCTGTGCTCAGTCCATTCCAGTGTGTGTATCCAGTCTGTGCTCAGTCCATTCCAATGTGTGCTGAGTCCAGTCCTGTGTGTGTATCCAGTCTTTGCACAGTCCATTCCAGTCTGTGCTCAGTCCATTCCAGTCTGTGTATCCAGTCTGTGCTCAGTCCATTCCAGTCTGTGCTCAGTCCATTCCAGTGTGTGTATCCAGTCTTTGCACAGTCCATTTCAGTCTGTGCTCAATCCATTCCAGTGTGTGATGAGTCCAGTCCTGTGTGTGTATCCAGTCTGTGCTCAGTCCATTCCAGTGTGTGATGAGTCCAGTCCAGTGTGTGTATCCAGTCTGTGATCAGTCCATTCCAGTGTGTGTATCCAGTCTTTGCACAGTCCATTCCAGTGTGTGATGAGTCCAGTCCTGTGTGTGTATACAGTCTATGCTCAGTCCCATTCCAGTCTGTGCTTAGTCCCATTCCAGTCTGTGCTCAGTCCATTCCAGTGTGTGTATCCAGTCTTTGCACAGTCCATTCCAGTGTGTGATGAGTCAAGTCCTGTGTGTGTATCCAGTCTTTGCACATTCCATTCCAGTGTGTGATGAGTCCAGTCCTGTGTGTGTATCCAGTCTATGCACAGTCCATTCCAGTGTGTGATGAGTCCAGTCCTGTGTGTGTATACAGTCTATGCTCAGTCCATTCCAGTCTGTGCTCAGTCCATTCCAGTGTGTGTATCCAGTCTTTGCACAGTCCATTCCAGTGTGTGATGAGTCCAGTCCTGTGTGTGTATACAGTCTATGCTCAGTCCATTCCAGTCTGTGCTCAGTCCATTTCAGTGTGTGTATCCAGTCTTTGCACAGTCCATTCCAGTGTGTGATGAGTCCAGTCCTGTGTGTGTATCCAGTCTGTGCTCAGTCCATTCCAGTCTGTGCTTAGTCCCAGTCGTGTGTGTATCCAGTCTTTGCTCAGTCCATTCCAGTCTGTGCTCAGTCCATTCCAGTGTGTGTATCCAGTCTGTGCTCAGTCCATTCCAATGTGTGCTGAGTCCAGTCCTGTGTGTGTATCCAGTCTTTGCACAGTCCATTCCAGTCTGTGCTCAGTCCATTCCAGTATGTGCTCAGTCTATTCCAGTGTGTGTATCCAGTCTTTGCACAGTCCATTCCAGTGTGTGATAAGTCCAGTCCTGTGTGTGTATCCAGTCTGTGCTCAGTCCATTCCAGTGTGTGTATCCAGTCTTTGCACAGTCCATTCCAGTGTGTGATGAGTCCAGTCCTGTGTGTGTATCCAGTCTGTGCTCAGTCCATTCCAGTGTGTGATGAGTCCAGTCCAGTGTGTGTATCCAGTCTGTGATCAGTCCATTCCAGTGTGTGTATCCAGTCTTTGCACAGTCCATTCCAGTGTGTGATGAGTCCAGTCCTGTGTGTGTATCCAGTCTATGCACAGTCCATTCCAGTCTGTGCTTAGTCCATTCCAGTCTGTGCTCAGTCCATTCCAGTGTGTGTATCCAGTCTTTGCACAGTCCATTCCAGTGTGTGATGAGTCAAGTCCTGTGTGTGTATCCAGTCTTTGCACAGTCCATTCCAGTGTGTGATGAGTCCAGTCCTGTGTGTGTATCCAGTCTATGCACAGTCCATTCCAGTGTGTGATGAGTCCAGTCCTGTGTGTGTATACAGTCTATGCTCAGTCCATTCCAGTCTGTGCTCAGTCCATTCCAGTGTGTGTATCAAGTCTTTGCACAGTCCATTCCAGTGTGTGATGAGTCCAGTCCTGTGTGTGTATACAGTCTATGCTCAGTCCATTCCAGTCTGTGCTCAGTCCATTTCAGTGTGTGTATCCAGTCTTTGCACAGTCCATTCCAGTGTATGATGAGTCCAGTCCTGTGTGTGTATCCAGTCTGTGCTCAGTCCATTCCAGTCTGTGCTGAGTCCAGTCGTGTGTGTATCCAGTCTTTGCTCAGTCCATTCCAGTCTGTGCTCAGTCCATTCCAGTGTGTGTATCCAGTCTGTGCTCAGTCCATTCCAGTGTGTGTATCCAGTCTTTGCACAGTCCATTCCAGTGTATGATGAGTCCAGTCCTGTGTGTGTATCCAGTCTGTGCTCAGTCCATTTCAGTCTGTGCTCAATCCATTCCAGTGTGTGATGAGTCCAGTCCTGTGTGTGTATCCAGTCTGTGCTCAGTCCATTCCAGTGTGTGTATCCAGTCTTTGCACAGCCCATTCCAGTGTGTGATGAGTCCAGTCCTGTGTGTGTATCCAGTCTATGCTCAGTCCATTCCAGTCTGTGCTTAGTCCATTCCAGTCTGTGCTCAGTCCATTCCAGTGTGTGTATCCAGTCTGTGCTCAGTCCATTCCAGTCTGTGCTAAGTCCATTCCAGTGTGTGTATCCAGTCTTTGCACAGTCCATTCCAGTGTGTGATGAGTCCAGTCCTGTGTGTGTATACAGTCTGTGCTCAGTCCATTCCAGTCTTTGCTAAGTCCATTCCAGTGTGTGTATCCAGTCTTTGCACAGTCCATTCCAGTGTGTGATGAGTCCAGTCCTGTGTGTGTATACAGTCTATGCAAAGTCCATTCCAGTCTGTGCTCAGTCCATTTCAGTGTGTGTATCCAGTCTTTGCACAGTCCATTCCAGTGTATGATGAGTCCAGTCCTGTGTGTGTATCCAGTCTGTGCTCAGTCCATTCCAGTCTGTGCTGAGTCCAGTCGTGTGTGTGTATCCAGTCTTTGCTCAGTCCATTCCAGTCTGTGCTCAGTCCATTCCAGTGTGTGTATCCAGTCTGTGCTCAGTCCATTCCAGTCTGTGCTCAGTCCATTCCAGTGTGTGTATCCAGTCTTTGCACATTCCATTCCAGTGTATGATGAGTCCAGTCCTGTGTGTGTATCCAGTCTGTGCTCAGTCCATTCCAGTCTGTGCTCAATCCATTCCAGTGTGTGATGAGTCCAGTCCAGTGTGTGTATCCAGTCTGTGCTCAGTCCATTCCAGTCTGTGCTCAGTCCATTCCAGTGTGTGTATCCAGTCTTTGCACAGTCCATTCCAGTGTGTGATGAGTCCAGTCCTGTGTGTGTATCCAGTCTTTGCACAGTCCATTCCAGTGTGTGATGAGTCCAGTCCTGTGTGTGTATCCAGTTTTTGCACAGTCCATTCCAGTGTGTGATGAGTCCAGTCCTGTGTGTGTATCCAGTCTATGCACAGTCCATTCCAGTGTGTGATGAGTCCAGTCCTGTGTGTGTATCCAGTCTGTGCTCAGTCCATTCCAGTCTGTGCTCAGTCCATTCCAGTGTGTGTATCCAGTCTTTGCACAGTCCATTCCAGTGTGTGATGAGTCCAGTCCTGTGTGTGTATACAGTCTATGCTCAGTCCATTCCAGTCTGTGCTCAGTCCATTTCAGTGTGTGTATCCAGTCTTTGCACAGTCCATTCCAGTGTATGATGAGTCCAGTCCTGTGTGTGTATCCAGTCTGTGCTCAGTCCATTCCAGTCTGTGCTGAGTCCAGTCGTGTGTGTATCCAGTCTTTGCTCAGTCCATTCCAGTCTGTGCTCAGTCCATTCCAGTGTGTGTATCCAGTCTGTGCTCAGTCCATTCCAATGTGTGCTGAGTCCAGTCCTGTGTGTGTATCCAGTCTTTGCACAGTCCATTCCAGTCTGTGCTCAGTCCATTCCAGTCTGTGTATCCAGTCTGTGCTCAGTCCATTCCAGTCTGTGCTCAGTCCATTCCAGTGTGTGTATCCAGTCTTTGCACAGTCCATTTCAGTCTGTGCTCAATCCATTCCAGTGTGTGATGAGTCCAGTCCTGTGTGTGTATCCAGTCTGTGCTCAGTCCATTCCAGTGTGTGATGAGTCCAGTCCAGTGTGTGTATCCAGTCTGTGATCAGTCCATTCCAGTGTGTGTATCCAGTCTTTGCACAGCCCATTCCAGTGTGTGATGAGTCCAGTCCTGTGTGTGTATCCAGTCTATGCTCAGTCCATTCCAGTCTGTGCTTAGTCCATTCCAGTCTGTGCTCAGTCCATTCCAGTGTGTGTATCCAGTCTTTGCACAGTCCATTCCAGTGTGTGATGAGTCAAGTCCTGTGTGTGTATCCAGTCTTTGCACATTCCATTCCAGTGTGTGATCAGTCCAGTCCTGTGTGTGTATCCAGTCTTTGCACAGTCCATTCCAGTGTGTGATGAGTCCAGTCCTGTGTGTGTATACAGTCTATGCTCAGTCCATTCCAGTCTGTGCTCAGTCCATTCCAGTGTGTGTATCCAGTCTTTGCACAGTCCATTCCAGTGTGTGATGAGTCCAGTCCTGTGTGTGTATACAGTCTATGCTCAGTCCATTCCAGTCTGTGCTCAGTCCATTTCAGTGTGTGTATCCAGTCTTTGCACAGTCCATTCCAGTGTATGATGAGTCCAGTCCTGTGTGTGTATCCAGTCTGTGCTCAGTCCATTCCAGTCTGTGCTGAGTCCAGTCGTGTGTGTATCCAGTCTTTGCTCAGTCCATTCCAGTCTGTGCTCAGTCCATTCCAGTGTGTGTATCCAGTCTGTGCTCAGTCCATTCCAATGTGTGCTGAGTCCAGTCCTGTGTGTGTATCCAGTCTTTGCACAGTCCATTCCAGTCTGTGCTCAGTCCATTCCAGTATGTGCTCAGTCTATTCCAGTGTGTGTATCCAGTCTTTGCACAGTCCATTCCAGTGTGTGATAAGTCCAGTCCTGTGTGTGTATCCAGTCTGTGCTCAGTCCATTCCAGTGTGTGTATCCAGTCTTTGCACAGTCCATTCCAGTGTGTGATGAGTCCAGTCCTGTGTGTGTATCCAGTCTGTGCTCAGTCCATTCCAGTCTGTGATGAGTCCAGTCCAGTGTGTGTATCCAGTCTGTGATCAGTCCATTCCAGTGTGTGTATCCAGTCTTTGCACAGCCCATTCCAGTGTGTGATGAGTCCAGTCCTGTGTGTGTATCCAGTCTATGCTCAGTCCATTCCAGTCTGTGCTTAGTCCATTCCAGTCTGTGCTCAGTCCATTCCAGTGTGTGTATCCAGTCTTTGCACAGTCCATTCCAGTGTGTGATGAGTCAAGTCCTGTGTGTGTATCCAGTCTTTGCACATTCCATTCCAGTGTGTGATGAGTCCAGTCCTGTGTGTGTATCCAGTCTATGCACAGTCCATTCCAGTGTGTGATGAGTCCAGTCCTGTGTGTGTATACAGTCTATGCTCAGTCCATTCCAGTCTGTGCTCAGTCCATTCCAGTGTGTGTATCCAGTCTTTGCACAGTCCATTCCAGTGTGTGATGAGTCCAGTCCTGTGTGTGTATACAGTCTATGCTCAGTCCATTCCAGTCTGTGCTCAGTCCATTTCAGTGTGTGTATCCAGTCTTTGCACAGTCCATTCCAGTGTATGATGAGTCCAGTCCTGTGTGTGTATCCAGTCTGTGCTCAGTCCATTCCAGTCTGTGCTGAGTCCAGTCGTGTGTGTATCCAGTCTTTGCTCAGTCCATTCCAGTCTGTGCTCAGTCCATTCAGTGTGTGTATCCAGTCTGTGCACAGTCCATTCCAGTGTGTGTATCCAGTCTTTGCACAGTCCATTCCAGTGTATGATGAGTCCAGTCCTGTGTGTGTATCCAGTCTGTGCTCAGTCCATTTCAGTCTGTGCTCAATCCATTCCAGTGTGTGATGAGTCCAGTCCTGTGTGTGTATCCAGTCTGTGCTCAGTCCATTCCAGTGTGTGTATCCAGTCTTTGCACAGCCCATTCCAGTGTGTGATGAGTCCAGTCCTGTGTGTGTATCCAGTCTATGCTCAGTCCATTCCAGTCTGTGCTTAGTCCATTCCAGTCTGTGCTCAGTCCATTCCAGTGTGTGTATCCAGTCTTTGCACAGTCCATTCCAGTGTGTGATGAGTCAAGTCCTGTGTGTGTATCCAGTCTTTGCACATTCCATTCCAGTGTGTGATGAGTCCAGTCCTGTGTGTGTATCCAGTCTATGCTCAGTCTATTCCAGTGTGTGTATCCAGTCTTTGCACAGTCCATTCCAGTGTGTGATGAGTCCAGTCCTGTGTGTGTATCCAGTTTGTGCTCAGTCCATTCCAGTCTCTGCTCAATCCATTCCAGTCTGTGCTCAGTCCATTCCAGTGTGTGATGAGTCCAGTCCTGTGTGTGTATCCAGTCTGTGCTCAGTCCATTCCAGTCTGTGCTGAGTCCATTCCAGTGTGTACTGAATTCAGTTCTCTTACAAAAAAATCTTATTGTATGAAGAGGTCTCAATGTAACAATAATGAGACCGGCGAGGCGCAGCATTTATTAGGGGGAAAAGTAATAGTAATCCCTGTTTATTATTTTTTTATTTGGGATTTTCAGACCAAAAACATTGGCCCTTTTGGGCTTAAATGAGGATATTGAATTATGTAATTTTATCGCATATTAGGTTTAATAATTTATTTTTAATATTATTTTGATTTATTTGATCTATTAAGGCAGTAAAAAGAAGGTCTACAGCCTTTTGGAAAAAGTCTTAATATTGGTTTAAAGGGACTCACTACAATGTTAAATGTTATTCTTAAAGTGAATAAAAACTAACAATACATTGTATTAGCCATTTTTACCAAAGTGTATAATTTGAGAGATATTCAGTGTTGTTTCTGTCATATTCTAATAACTAATTAATTAGTTGATGTACTAATTATGATTAGTCTGTTTGTGTGTCTCTGTAGTGGCAATAACAATGCCCCTTAATATATCATGCAGTTTAACCCCACCACCACCACCTCATCAAGCATTCTGAAATGCAAATTTGCATATTGAGATGCACTTTGGGATAAATGAGCCAAACAATCAATGCTGAATCTCCTAGTCTATAGTGACATCTAGTGGCCAATTTCTATATAAAAAATGTGGAAATGCAAAATGTTCCTCTTTATAGATAGATGATAGATAGATGAAAGATAGATAGACAGACAGACAGATAGATAGACAGAGATAGACAGATAGATAGATAGACAGAGATAGATATGTAGATAGATAGATAGATATATATATTTACCTTTCAAGTTATTTTTTTTTTCTAATGAATAAAGTTATATTTTATTTTGTATTTCAAATGATACTGTTTAGATAATATAATTTGATAGAAGATAATGGAAGTTTTACTTGGAAATCAGACAATAATGGATGCTTTGAATTGGGAACAAGTACTTTAATTGGACATGAGGGAATGAAAAGAGTAATGACAGGGTGAAAATAAAGGCTAGGAAAGTCGCCCCTGAGGAAGCCAAGAGATCTGCGAAACACTGAGAAGGATTCTCACTGCCCTGGTAGAACCACTAGAGGGGGTAGTTTGGAGATAAATATTTAGAAGAATAGATAGCTACTTATGCTACATGTCATGTAAGAGTCCATTCAGCACTGTTTTATTTCAGAGTAAATAGAAGCTCTTTCTACTACACACATGGCCTCCAAGGTATAAGAGTTTACTGGCATATGGGGCCCGACATGGAGGGGGCCCCAGGATAAGCTGGCAGCAGATTTTTAAGAACATTGCATTACAAAAACAGTAGTTTCTCTCCTTAGATCAGTATTTCATGTAAGTTTTTACTTCTTTAAAGACTTACTGCATGCTTCGGTCACCTCAGGTCACAGCTCTGCTACAGAGCATTTGTGGGACAAATAAAGCTCCTCAGAAGCGGAGTGGTAAAGTCAAAGATGCTTTCTAGCTGTGATGAGATCATAAAAATTAAACATGCCCAATCCTCAGAGACCTTTGGATTGAGAGCTGGCTAAAAGACAGGAAGCAAAGGGTACTTGTAAATTGAACTTTCAGATTGGACTAATGTGGTAAGTGAGGTTCCTCAGGGTTCAGTATTAGGTCCACAACTTTCATATTTATTTACTTAGAAGTAGGACTGGAAAGTAGTGACTAAATTTTTGCTGATGACACGTTTTTGTGCAAGGTAATTACATCAGAAAATTATGTACTTTCCCACCAAAGGATTTTCATAAAATAGAAAAAAAGGGCAACTAAATGGCAGATGGTAATAAGGAAATTGATGCAACCCCTATAAGTGAGACCAAATATCTGTAGCGCTTTAGATAGCTATATGTGTGTTTCTATGTATGTATGTATGTATATATATATATATATATATATATATAAATATATAATTGAAGAGTGAAGCAGCCGTGAATGTCCAGTAATCTAGTAATTTAGTAATTATTAATCAATATATATATATATATATATAGATTAATAATGAGTATTGCAATATAATTTGATACCTTTTGTATTGGACAAACGTCTTCTTTTATAATGACGAGCTTTCGAGAGGCTTAACCTCTCTTTATCAAGTCTCAAGCAATACTAACATGAGATGGAACCCTCAGTTTGAATAATAACAGCAGATGCAGAGAGAGTGGAGACAGCATTTGACATCATCAGGTAAATACATACAGTGGATATAAAAAGTCTACACACCCCTGTTAAAATATCAGGTTTCTGTGCTGTAACAAAATGAGACAAAGATAAATAATTTCAGAACTTTTTCCACCTTTAATGTGACCTATAAACTGTACAACTCAATTGAAAAACAAACTGAAATCTTTTAGGTAGAGGGAAGAAAATATATAAAAATAAAATAATATGGTTGCATAAGTATGCACACCCTTAAACTAATACTTTGTTGAAGCCCCTTGTGATTTTATTACAGCACTCAGTCTTTTTGGGTATGAGTCTATCAGCATGGCACATTTTGACTTGGCAAGATTTGCCCACACTTCTTTGCAAAAACACTCCAAATCTGTCAGATTGCGAGGGCATCTCCTGGGCACAGCCCTCTTCAGATCACCCCACAGATTTTCAATCGGATTCAGGTCTGGGCTCTGGCTCGGCCATTCCAAAACTTTAATCTTCTTCTGGTGAAGCCATTCCTTTGTTGATTTGGATGTATGCTTTGGGTCGTTGTCATGCTGAAAGATGAAATTCCTCTTCATGTTTAGCTTTCTAGCAGAAGCCTGAAGGTTTTGTGCCAATATTGACTGGTATTTGGAACTGTTCATAATTCCCTCTATCTTAACTAAGGCCCCAGTTCCAGCTGAAGAAAAACAACCCCAAAGCATGATGCTGCCACCACCATGCTTCACTGTGGGTATGGTGTTCTTTTGGTGATGCGCAGTGTTGTTTTTGCACCAAACATATCTTTTGGAATTGTGGCCAAAAAGTTCAACCATGGTTTCATCAGACCTTTTCCCGCATGCTTTTGGGAGACTTCTGATGTGTTTTTGCAAAATGTAGCCTGGCTTGGATGTTTTTCTTTGTAAGAAAAGGCTTTCGTCTTGCCACTCTACCCCATAGCCCAGACATATGAAGAATACGGGAGATTGTTGTCACATGTACCACACAGCCAGTACTGGCCAGATATTCCTGTAGCTCCTTTAATGTTGCTATAGGCCTCTTGGTAGCCTCCTAGACCAGTTTTCTTCTCGTCTATTCCTCAATTTTGGAGGGAGCTTTAGTTCTTGGTAATGTCACTGTTGTGCCATATTTTCTCCACTTGATGATGACTGTCTTCACTGTGTTCCATTGTATATCTAATGCCTTGGAAATTCTTTTGTACCCTTCTCCTGACTGATACCTTTTAACAATGAGATCCATCTGATGCTTTGGAAGCTCTCTGTGGACCCTGGCTTTTACTGTGGGATGCTGTGACGAAGTGCCCTTCGCCACTTTGTCTTGGAGAGGACTGTTTGCCAGCCTCCTGCCTTGCGACTATGGCCCTGGGACATATTGCCCTTTAAACACAGTATTCGGCCATACCAGAGTGTATGTCACTCATTCTGGCCCTTTATATACAGGGGGGGTCATTCGGTACTTGCCCTGTGTGAACCATGATACCACAGATAGCTATGCCATGGAGCCCATTCATATAATGAAAGACTATGGGAAAGACTTTAGCTACATGGCAACTGAACTGTGTGAATAGGATCTGAGCGCTATTCGGTAGTTTTGTGCGCTCAGATCCCAGCTATCTGGGGATATGTGAAATGTGAGTAAATGTGAATTGCAGTAATGCTGATGGGTTGTCAAACTAGAGAATTGACCAACAAATACTTTTGTCCGGACATCCCCAGGCCGATCCGTTGGGATCAGACCGTGTATGCCGGCTTATGGTCACGGGGGAGGTGTGTAACGGAAACCCATCACTGTTTTTACCCTGTTTTATGATTATTATGGTTAAAATATGATCCTACTATTATACTGCATGTATGTTGGTTTATGCTCTGCAGAATATTGGCCCAGACTAGTGCAGACCTTGGCATGGGAGATAATCCTGTTACAGAGACTCTGCATAAGATAAAGGAAGTCTATTGTATATAGTGTTTTCATTCTCAGATAAGAACAAAGAAGGATGATCTAATCCATGTCTAATTGTATCAAAGTGGCCAGGTAGCCTCAGGGAGGTGTGACTCACCTATTGTCCCTCTATGTGTATTGTGTGGCCAACTATGGGGGATATGTGAAATGTCTGTGTGTTATGGGTAAAAGATACTTTTACTAACTTTTGAACCCCTGGTCTGATTCATGCCATTTTTTAATATGTTGTTCCCCTGGGTGAGAGCTATTGAACGGTGCTGGACTTAAAGGTATACCCCCTGTTTTTGGGGTACATCCAGAATGTGGTTAAAATTGTGTCTGTTTTAATTGTGTTACCTGTTATCTGAGGGGAGGAGACGTGGGGGTTGAACCATGTATATAATTGGCTGTTGTGATAATTATGTGGGTGTAGCCCTTCAGAGGGCACCATTGCATAAAAGGAGATCCCCTGTCATTAAAGTTGACTATTTGACCCTTCAAAACGTAGCCTTGTCTCGTTCTTGGAGGGGATTGCTATATCCTACTGGGGATTGCTATGCTTTTGCATACTCCCTTGAGCTGTAACGAGTCTGTGGTGGTTGTGATGTCCGGTGCGGTGCTTGTAGGCCTCGACGCAAACTAGGACGCGTTTATCAACGGAGGTACCGGGTCGGGGTGCCAGTAGATCCGTTACAGATGCGACTAAGAAAATTTCAGGAAAGACCAACTGGAGCAGCTGAACCTTATTTGGGGTTAATCAGAGGCACTTTAAATGATGGCAGGTGTATGCTGACTCCTATTTAACACGATTTGGAATGTGATTGCTTAATTCTGAAAACAGCTACATCCCCGGTTAGAGGGTGTGCATACTTATGCAACCACATTATTTTTATTTTTTATTTTTGTTCCCTCCATCTAAAAGATTTCAGTTTGTTTTTCAATTGAGTTGTACAGTTTATAGGTCACATTAAAGGTGGAAAAAGTTCTGAAATGATTTATCTTTGTCTAATTTTTTTACAGCACAGAAACCTGACATTTTAACAGGGGTGTGTATACTTTTTATATCCACTGTATATGGGGAATAAACACAACATAGCTAATGAAACATATATACACATATTATATACACACATAGATCAATATATATATGAAAAAGCAGAGCACTGTAGTCCACAGTGATATCTTTCCTGTTGGACAAACACCTCACTAAGAGTGCTAAGTCTGTTATAGTATAAGAGGAAAACAAATCACATGAAATTCTGATGTGTTAGAAAACCCAAGTCTATATGAAGTCCTGGGTTTTTAGTGTTGAAGAATGTGATCATCTTTATTTCAAATGCTTTTCTCTCTTGGATGCTTTTACATTTTCCTCTGAGTGTTTTGACTTTTAAGTTTTTGATGGAGTGATCATTCTGGCTAAAATGGTGTCCTACTGGGCTACAATAACTGTCTTCATTATGTTTTCTTATTGAATGCCTGTGTAAATTCATCCTTAAATGCATTTTTTGGCCGGTTTCTCCAATGTAACAGCCTGTGTCACATAAAGTACATTGTATTATATAAACCACAGTCGATGATGTACATGATTATGATCCTTTGATGTCATGTGTGGCTGTATCATCATTACACATGTGTTGGCATAATTTACAGTCACGTTTGTTACAAGGTTTAGTTCAATTTTTTATATTCAGTTGTTCATTGGCCAATTTTCTGCTGACAAGTTTTTGTTTCAGGTTTGGTGGTTGTTTAAATGCAAGGATGGGAGGTTTTGGGAATATATATTTTAATTCAGTATCTTCAATTAGTAAAGGTTGTAAATCTTTGATTATTTTCTGAATTTTCTCTAAAATTGGATGGTATGTGGTCACTAGAGGTATACGTGAAGTAGTTTCTTTTGTTTTGTAGTTTAATAGGTAGTTGATATTTTTGGGGTAATAATACAGGGTTTGTAACCCTTTTGTTTGAAAGATTCACAGTCTCCAGTGTTTGAGCAAATCCGATGGTATCTAATAGCTTGATTATGGATGATGGCTTGTTTGGTGTGGGAGGGATGGAAACTGGAGCTGTGTAGGTAATTACATCTGTCTGTAGGTTTCCTATATATAGATGAGTGGAGAGTGCCATTGGTGATGGATATAGTAGTGTCTAGAAAGTTTACCTGTGCTGTGGAGAAATCCATTTTAAGTTTTATAGATGAATGGAAGGTGTTAAATGAATTATGAAAGTCTCTGAGTTTGCTTTCTCCTTCTGTCCAGATGATGAACAGATCATCTATGTAACGTTAGTATTTGTATGGTTTGTAAATGGATACAGATAAGAAGGTTTCTTCTAGATTGGCCATAAATAGATTTGCGTATTGTGGAGCCATTTTGGTACCCATGGCAGTCCCCATCATCTGTAGGTAGGTATCTTGGTTAAAAGTAAAATAGTTGTGGGTAAGGATATATTCTATTAGTTTAACAATAATATCAGGGGCCATATTTATTGTTTTTGCTTGTTGGTTGAAAGAAACCTAAAGCATGCCTCAGTGCCATCTTTGTGTGTGATATTACTGTAAAGAGACTCTACATCCATGGTAACAAGTAGTGTGTTAGCAAGTAGGTTTTTAATCTGACTGAGTTTGTTGAGAAAGTGAGTGGTGTCTTTTATATAGCTACTGGTATTACTAACTCATGGTTTAAGGATGTTTTCAACAAATCCAGATATCTGTTCAGTCAGTGTGTCCATACCTGTAACAATTGGTCTCCCTGGGTTGCGGATTTTTGGCAGTAGGTAGAAAGTCCAATTTGTAGGATTGGCGGGGATGAGTTGTTCTAATTCTTGATGTATATTTTTAGGGAATGTTTTGAGGAGTTTCTTAAGTTGAATAGCATATTTTTGTGAAGGATCCTGGTTCAGTTTCTTGTAGTAAGTGTTGTCTGACAGTTTGTTTGTTGGCTTCATTTTAGGTAGTCCTGAGTATTCATGATAACAACTGCACCTCCTTTGTCTGCCGGTTTGATGGTGATGTTGGGATTGTTTTTTAAAAACTTTATGGCAGTTCTTTCTGATGGAGTAAGATTGTGTTAGTCTCTTTTATATTGTGTTGTTATAATGGATGCAGTTCTCAGGTGAAAGCTTTCTATATAACTGTCCAGTTTGATGTTACGACCAGGTTGTGGGTTGACATTTTTTTTTTTCTTGTTACAGTCTAATGATGTTGTGGTATGTCCCTTGTTGTAGAAAAATTCTGCCAGTCTTAATCTCCTGAAGAATTCTTCTATGTCCGAGTATAGTTGTATTTTATTCTAGTTTTATGTCTGGACAGAAAGACAATCCTTTGGAGAGAACAGAGGTCTCTGCTTGTGATAGTTGATGGTCTGAGAGATTTACAATTCCTGTGTGTTCTGTATATTTTTCAGAAAAGCTATTTGTTTGAGTTGGTAGATTTTAGATGTGTTGTTAGTAGAATTTAGGACTAAATTTGGGTGGTTTCTTCTCTCTTTGTTTTGCTGTTGTATGTTGTATAT
This sequence comes from Discoglossus pictus, assembly GCA_027410445.1. Classification (NCBI taxonomy): domain Eukaryota; kingdom Metazoa; phylum Chordata; class Amphibia; order Anura; family Alytidae; genus Discoglossus; species Discoglossus pictus. The sequence continues at coordinate 57,130,628 of CM050176.1, forward strand.
ATTGATGTATATGTGTATATAATATGTGTGTATGTTGCCTTTGCTATGTTGTGTTTATTCCCCATATATGTATTTACCTGATGATGTCAGATGCCTTTTCCACTCTATCTGCATCTGCTGTTATTATTATTTGTTGCCTTACAACCTGGGATTGTTTGAGGATTTGCATCATTTAATTTACAGAACATGCCACAACTTTGAAGCTGTTTTTTTTTATTGTGAAGCAAACAACAAATAGGACAAAATAACAGAAAAAGTCACTGTGCATAAGTATTCACCCCCCCTAAAGTCAATACTTTGTAGAGCCACCTTTTGCGGCAATCACAGCTCCAATTTGGATAAGTGTCTATGAGCTTGCCACATCTTACCACTGGGATTTTTGCCCATTCCACCTTGAAAACTGCTCCAGCTCCTTCAAGTTGGATGGTTTGCACTTGTTAATAGAAATCTTTAAGTCTGACCACAGATTTTCTATTGGATTGAGGTCTGGGCTGTGACTCGGCCATACCAACACATTTACATGTTTCCCCTTAAACCACTCAAGTGTTTAGCAGTGTGTTTGTGGTCATTGTCCTGCTGGAAGGTGACCCTCCATCCTAGCCTCAAATCAGGCACAGAGTGGTACAGGTTTTGCTCAAGAATATCCCTGTATTTAGCACGCGGAGATCGTGTTCTTGGAGTGATGTGATGTGTTGGGTTTGCGCCAGACATAGCATTTCTTTGATGGCCGAAAATTTTAGCCTCCTCAGATCAGAGCACCTTCCTCCATACATTTTGGGAGTCTCCCACATGCCTTTTCGCAAACTCAAAACGTGCCATTTTGTTTTTTGCTGAAAGTAATGGCTTTCTTCTGGCCACTCTGCCATAAAGCCCAACTCTATGGAGCGTACGGCTTATTGTCGTCCTTTGTACAGATACTCCAGTCTCTGCTGTGGATCTCTGCAGCTCCTCCACGGTCACCTTAGGTCTCTGTGCTGCCTCTCTGATTAATGCCCTCCTTGCCCGGTCCATGAGTTTTGGTGGGCGGCCGTCTCTTGGCAGGTTTGCTGTTGTGCCATGTTCTTTCCATTTGGTTATGATAGATTTTATGGTGCTCCTGGGGATCATCAAAGATTTGGATATTTTTTTATAAACTAACCCTGACTTGTACTTCTCAACAACACTGTCCTTTACTTATTTGGAGAGTTCCTTGGTCTTCATGGCAGTGTTTGGTGGACATAATTTCACTAATTATGTGATTACTCAAGGTAATTGGTGGCACCAGAGCTTTTTATGGGCTTCATAACAAAGGGGCTGAATACATACGCACATGCCAATTTCCTGTTTTCTATTTCTAAAAAATAGTTTTATGTATATATTTTTCTCATTTCACTTCACCAACTTAGACTATTGTGTTCTGATCCGCCACATACAATTCAGATTAACAAAACATTGACCTTAAGGCTGTAATGTAACAAAATAGGTAAAAAGTCACGGGGGGTGAATACTTTTGCAAGGCACTGTATACACACACAAACATACACGCACATAAAAAGGAAATTTAAGAGCTGGAAAACGTACAGGGAAGGCCAAAAAACTAATAAGGGGAATGGAGGGGCTAAGTTTTGACAACAGATTGACCAATTGAACTTATTTTCTATAGAAAAAAGGCGTCTAAGAGGGGATATGATCATCTTATATAAATATATTGAGTGTCAATATAAAACATTGTCAGGGGAGCTTTTAGTGCCAAGAAGTTTTCAACTGACAAGAGGACATTGAGGTAAGAAGGAAAATTAGGCAACTAACAGAGCTCCAACGAGGCCAAATAGCCAGTGCTTAAATTGCAGGTGAATCGATCATAAAAACTCCAAACAATTTTTATGTGTTGATGGGGAACGGTCTCAATAATAATCACAGTGCCTGCCGTCATAGATGAGCATCAGCAAAGAGGAACTTTGGTGGAAGAGCTAACCGCCACGAATAGATGGGTAAATCATTGGATTGTTACTAAAATTTCCTGGTTGACCAGTCTGAATTGTGAGAATCGCAAACCTGGAGGTTATAGTAGGGGCGGCCATTGGGAACTCCTTGTATCCAAGACAAAAACACAAAACCTGGACTCCTATCAATAGGAAATAGGGTCTCATGGAGTCATTTTTTCCACCATATTTCTTACATCCGGGCGGGTGTTCTCCTCATTAATAGGTCCCTGATATTAATACATCATTACCATTCTATACTTTTCATATAATTTTATTTACTCTTCAGTTTCAGAACAATATCTAACCAAATATGGCACAAAAAAAATCACATAAGCATAAAGGCATCTTTAGAAAAAAATAGAAATCCTATGCTTTATTAGAGATGTTTGGGATGGTACATATAAAGTTACTGTGCAGTACTGTACATAGATTCAAACAGGCACCAGTCACTATACTGTACATACTCTATTAGTGCCCAACAATATGAGCTTGATGATTTAATTAGACATCGATCATTAATAAAATTCACATTTAATGATAAAAAAAAATTAAAAAACTTACGGTTGTAGTTTAGACTGGTATCCACCCACAATAAGATCAGTGAAAGGTGCCTTTGTCTAGTAGACAGCTGCTAAATTTGTAGACACATTTTCCAACAAATTTATCTCTATTGGCTGAATACTTGCAATGTCAAATTTCTTTCCAATTGGAGCAGCCTATAAATACTTTTTATTTTTAATTTTTTTATTTAATACTTGTGTTTATTTTTTTATAAACTGTTTTTATAACAGTTTTTCTCCTTCAAATCTCTAATTGTATAAATATTCAAGTGTTGAATAGAGTTAACAGGGGCAAGGGAAAAAATTCAAAATAAGGGGTCGGATGAGGGGGTGTGGAAGGTCATGGGGCGGCCATGATGACGATGGGAGGGATCAGGGTTCATATACAGGTCCATACAAACTAGGCGTCAATTTCACAATTACTTTACAGTGTTAGAGGCCATGATGTAAAGCCAGTAATGGATTATCCAGCTGAGGATCGACCTCAAGGTAATCTTTTAAAGGGAATTTTTAGTCCAGATTATACTTAACTGACAATTTTATCCTTATTTTACACTCTACCTACAGAGTAACATTCTCACCTTTGGTGGTCTCTCCTTTCTCCCTGTTCTCTCTCTTGTTGGGTGCCATGTTCCAAAGCTGGGCACTAAGGTCAATCCGACTACGGGAGGAACTTCACACTACTAGTATAATTCAGCAGCAGGCAGACACACAGCATGTCACAGTCTGCTTTGCAACAGCAATATACAGGTAGTGTGAATCCCCTTCCTATTTGTTGTAGCCTTAGGTAACAGCTGTGAAAGTGGCAGCGTACATGAAAAAGAGCAGGAAGAAAGGAGAGTCTGCCAAAGGGGGGAATCCATTACTGTGTTTAGACATAGAATTAGAGTGTGAATTGTATAAAACAATTACAAAGAGGAAGATAAAATGGCGTCACCTGGTTAAAAACACTTCTGTAAAACAATAAGAAATCTGAAAAGAAGAGTCCCTTTAAAGCGACACAGCAGAGGTTCAGATAAGACAAATTTAAAAGGTAATAACAAATACTTTATCAATTGAATGTTATTAAAATGTATTTTCTTACAATAAAATAACATTTAAATTTGTAATTTTGATCTGTTAGTCTGATCCACAAGTTATAATTAATTAACCAGAGAGCCATTATCTTCTGCCTAGTCGACTGCACAAAAATTAGGCATTTCAAGAACCAGAAAAAAAGAATTAAATTCAATGAGCACATTAACACAAATTTTCAATTTCCTTGTATGGGTGGATCAGAAAGGCTAATATGGCAAACCTCAATGTAATTTTACAGTTGGAGATACATTTTTTAACTTTTCAATTGATAAAGTGCTTGTTAGTATCTATAGTTTAAAATGATACCATATTTGGAACCACCCGCAGAGTCACTTTAATACTGTGAATATTTACTATATATGGCTTGATTGAAACCCACATTTGGATCATGGAGAAGGTTTCCCGACTTTGTGTATTTTTTCATGTTTAACAAGATACGACTTCTGGCTAAAACATAACCCACATTCTGAGCAGGAAAATGGTTTTACCCGTGTGTGAAGTCTTTCATGGTCAACAAGACTCGACTTCTTGCGGAAACATTTTCCACAATCGGCACATGGAAAGGGTTTCTCATCTGTGTGAATTCTCTCGTGGTTAATGAGCGTCGCCTTACGACTGAAACATTTCCCACATTCTGTGCACTCAAATGGTTTTAACCCCGTATGAAGGGTTTCATGTCTAAGGAGATCTCCCTTGTGCTTAAAACCCTTTCCACACTCGGAGCAAGTGAACGGTTTGGCGGAGGTGTGAACGGACTCGTGGGAAGCAAGACGAGACCTCTGGCTGAAACATTTGCCACATTCCGGACATTCAAACGTTTTTCGCCCTGCGAGAAAACCTTTACTTGGTCTGTGTTGTGAATTATTAGAGGGAGCGTTTTCATCACATTCGCTGCCATTATCTGGAGATTCTTTACTTTGCTCCTCCATATAATTGATTGTTTCTTCTTTAATTACTTTATTGTTGTGTTCGGACAAATATGGTTCTGTGACAATGACTTTAATTACATCTGAGCTTAATTCTTCATTTAAAGAGTCGCTTTCATGTTTGGATGTTGATTCGTCAGCAGATGCTCCACCTTTATCCGCCATCAGTCTTGCACTTGGGGGCTGGGTTTTTCTCAGGTGGAATTCGGCTGATGGATTCCATCTGTCGTAAAGAAAAATCAGAAAGGATAAATAGAAATATGAATCCCCCCCCCCATCCCAAAGGTGACCCTCCCAACAGCCACGGGATAAGATTCCACACGGGAGAGCCCAAAAATGAACTTGTGATTCGGCCTCAATGGGGGGGGAAAAGGGCTTCTGTATAAGCATCTCCCACTATCTAAGGTCTGTGAGTATCCAGTATTTTTTGCTATTTTAATTTTTGTGGTCAATTTCTTACATATTAATTGTTGGGGAAAACCATTGAGCTTTTCCATGTTTTTCTTCCAAGACATAATATAACTCGTCTCACTTCTTACATATTGTGCCCTTTTTCTTATATACATCATTCTCTGGCATTTGGGTTGTTGGTGGTAGTAGAAGTTGTCATAGAACTGCACGTGTTTGTGATGCATGTAACAAACAAACAAACAACATTTGGAGATGTATAGGCAATGGGCATAAAGACACTTTTTTGTTAATTTGCAGAGTAATCCATTTTGTCTTTGTTCCAACTCTTCCTGAGAGCCGAATCATAAGAATATGCTTTCTCTATCAGTGGGGGAAAGGGTGAGGGCGGAGAGAACAGGGAGAGGCCATAAGACTTTGCTAGATAATAGGATCTGACTGGAATTGACATAGTACTACTCCATCCCCATCAGAGGCCTAGAGGCCGACTGCTTGCATCAGGAAATGCAAGCCTTGCTCTCCAGAAATATAAACTCCCCTCTCACATATACAACTTCCACCAATGTATCATGGATGCTTCCATGGCCCATAGTCTGGAATTTAATATGTAATTGCTGAACCTCAAGTAAAAGTTGAAGTTTAATTAATTAATTTGCATTTCCTGAATTATCAGCAAAACGAATTCCCTTCCTAATATAGCTGCAAAAGACTGTCCTATTTGTTAAGGATGAGCCTGTTATAGGCAAAACATTGGTTCTGGTCCTACTGCAAAAATGTTCTTACATCTTCACTTACTTAGGTATGTGCATGCTTATTTTTACATTTATAGACGTGCCTTCCTTACATAAAGATTCAATCATAGATTCAGATGCATCTTAAGTGTCCCGCCTGCTTCAAAGCTCATATAAAATAAAACAAATCCTGAATATTTATTATAATTGTGAGCACGCGAGTTGTTGCTAACGCTTGCGGGCTCGCATAGCCGAAGGCGCTCCTTGCCAGCAATTGCGGACCTCGCAAAAATTACGGACGTACGGGAAACAAATACAAGACGCGGGACTTCGTAAAAAAACATTCCGACCTCCCAAAAATACGACCTTACCGCCTGAAACCCACGCACATGAAAGTCGAAATACAACAGTTTAGACACCCAAAAAAACCCTATGTAACGGATCTACTGGCACCCCGACCGGGTACATCCGTTGATAGACGCGTCCTAGTTTGCGTCGAGGCCTACAAGCACCGCACCGGACACCTCAACCACCACAGACTCCACAACCGCCGTAGTTTAGCTGGAGCCGCGCCGTCTTCCTTCCACCCTGTATGAATCTCCAGCATCCAGGACCGTGTGGGGAAGACCTCTCCTCCAGGGAGGACACATCAGGAACAAGCGTTCAGTAGCTACAGCTCAAGGGAGTATACAAAAGCATAGCAATCCCCAGTATGATAGAGCCATCCCCTCTAAGAACGAGACGACGCTACGTTTTGAAGGGTCAAGTAGAACTAAAAACTTTAATGACATGGGATCTCCTTTTATGCAATGGTGCCCTCTGAAGGGCTCTACACCCACATAATTATCACTGCCAATTATATACATGGTTCAACCACCCAACGTCTCCTCACCCTCAAGATAACAGGTTAACACAATTAAAACAAGACACATTTTAACACATTCTGGATGTACCCCAAAAACAGGGGGGTACACCTTTAAGTCCAGCACCGTTCAATATCTCTCACCCCAGGGGAACACCATATTAAAAAATGGCATGAATCGAGACCAGGGGTTCAAAAAGTTAGTAAAAGTACTGTTTTTCACATAACACACAGACATGTCACATATCCCCCACACAATACACATATAGGACAATAGGTGTGGTCACCCCTCCCTGAGGCAACCTTTGATATAATCAGACAATGATTAAATCAGCCTTCTTTGTTCTTATCTGAGAATGAAAAACAGTCTATTACAATCGACTTTTCTTATCTGTAACAGGATTATCTATTAGCCTAGTAGCTTTGATATTCTGAGCCAATATATTCTGTAGAACATAAAACAACATATCTACAGTACAGCAATGTGATCATATTTTAACCAAGAATTAAATAATCATAAAACAGGGTAAAACAGTGATGGGTTCCGTTACCTTGGGGGTCTGAGCGCATAAAACTACCGAATAGACGCTCAGATCCTCTTCACACAGTTCAATTGCCATGTAGCTAAAGTCTTTCCCATAGTCTTTTCATTATATGAATGGGCTCCATGGCATAGCTTTCTGTGGTATCATGGTTCACACAGGGCAAGTACCGACATGACACCCCATGTATGTAAAGGGCCAGAATGAGTGACATACACTCTGGTATGGCCGAATACTGTGTTTGAAGGCAATATGTACAGGGCCAAGTCGCAGGGCAGGAGGCTGGCAAACCAGTCCTCTCCAAGACACAAAGTGGCGAAGGGCACTTCGTCACACCCTAAGTGAGAGAAAAAATGCCTGCCGAAAAAAAAACGAAAACAAGGCTACAGGACCCTAAACACGCAAAACACCACCAAACACCTACGGATTTTCAGAAAAAGACAGACGCAATCCAAGAACAATGACGCCAAATCAGCCACAGCTGCGTACCAAACATAAGGCACCATTTTACAACACTAACTTACACAATCCGGAAGTACACAGCTACCCTAACGGCTTTCCCTCGCGCACGCAGCCTATTTACACTACACACGGCACACATTGCTGACACTTACACCTCAGCTCCACAGCACTGAAAACACACATTGTATGCTGCAGCAACATGAAAACAGATTGTCAGCTCTTCTGCACAATGCTTCCTGCATATATTACTTCAAAATAGGTAAAGTATATTCATTTAATATTTTATTCATTATTTCATTAGCATACAAAAACAACAAAAAAACAATGCTCATAGCACACAAACAACCAACAGCCTTGCAATGAGAGCTGAAACATCTCGGAACACCAACAAAATTAATCTCTGAACCAAACACCATTACCTGCCTTACAATCTTATTGCCGTCATTTTTGACAGGCAAGTCGCTAGTTTTTTATGCAGCTTTCTCAGTCTGGGAGTTCATAATAATAAAACCAGCGAGCGATATCTTCCAGGCATGTGATCATTTTCCATGTGGTCGGGGAGAAATGATGCTACCATGCTGGAGGATCAGAACTTAGTACCATCAACCATGCTCAGGCTGTGGTTAATGTTCACCAATAAAGCCAATTTATACAAGAAAACGAACAAGACAACACACCCGAGAAACTATGAGGAAAGGCAAAACTGCTTCATATGGAATACACTCCTCATACTTCCCTTAAGAAACCCCCATCTGATGAAGAAGCTCCTGACAAAGACCCTATTGAATTTCAGTTTCAGCTGGTAAACCCGCTTGTTCATGCTGTGAAGGAAGCCCTGGACCCGGCCAGTGTAAATTATTTTATTCCTATGGAGTATGTCAACATAAAATGAAAGTTATGTTTTCTAGTTATGTTTATTTTTATTGATAATATTAATAATATGGTTTTCTCCAAACGAACAAAGATTGAGTAAAATTCTTTATCAAGGAAGTATATGTAAACTTGTGTCCCTTTTCTAAGAGAGGCCATACCTTGGGACGGTCTCTTTGGTAGATGTTGCCATTATTAAGCCTTTGGATGGCACGCTAGCGTTTAAAGATCCAGTGGATAGAAGACGGGACAGTAATTTAACATGAACATGATCAATCGCCAGATTATCTCGCAGTCACATCATTGGCCTTAGTGCGGTGTCAAAAGCACTAAAAAAAGATGGATCTCCGATATAGAAGAAACACTTCACAAAGGAGTTAAATATTATATGTATAAATTAGAGAAGACATCACCTCCTTCTGTAGACATCACCGAGTAGACTGGAAGAATTTTCAAAATTCAATTTCTTACATTCGGTATTATCTACACTGGTCAAGTCCCAGAATAATGCCACCTCTTCAGTAAGGTTTGGGAAAGACCTTGTTTCAAAAATAACCCTTCTGACATAACCCTTCTCCAAAAAAATAATCTCACCTGGACTTAGCTAAAATAACGTTAAGGTCCCACACCTCAGACCCCTTGGCCTTAACTGGTATATGGTGGTCTTCTCAGGACTTTCAAAATTTTAATATTACCTGTGCTTGTGTTTGTGGAGACCCCCGAGTTCTGAGTGTCTGGTGACTCCCCCACCACATTCCTTGTAATGCTCCTTATGTCCTATCTATATACTCCCCCACTCCTCACATAGAGAAATAAATGGCGACATCGTCATACTTTATAGGGACCTGAAAAACACACCAATACATTCAGTAATGGCACAGTGCGGATAGTGTCAAAGATTAAAGAGCCAGAGCAGAGCGCAGATAATGTTAACATCACCATTCCCCCAGCGGTCAGTGACATCTCAGTGTACCATCCCATTCCCCAGCGGTCAGTGCATCTCAGTGTAACATCCCATTCCCCAGCGGTCAGTGCATCTCAGTGTAGCATCCCATTCCTTAGCGGTCAGTGCATTTCAGTGTAACATCCCATTCCCCAGCGGTCAGTGCATCTCAGTGTAACATCCCATTCCTTAGCGGTCAGTGCATTTCAGTGTAACATCCCATTCCCCAGCGGTCAGTGCATCTTAGTGTAACATCCCATTCCCCAGCGGTCAGTGCATCTCAGTGTAACATCCCATTCCTTAGCGGTCAGTGCATTTCAGTGTAACATCCCATTCCCCAGCGGTCAGTGCATCTCAGTGTAACATCCCATTCCCCAGCGTTCAGTGCATCTCAGTGTAACATCCCATTCCTTAGCGGTCAGTGCATCTCAGTGTAACATCCCATTCCCCAGCGGTCAGTGCATCTCAGTGTAACATCCCATTCCACAGAGGTCAGTGCATATCAGTGTAACATCCCATTCCCCAGCGGTCAGTGCATCTCAGTGTAACATCCCATTCCCCAGCGGTCAGTGCATCTCAGTGTAACATCCCATTCCCCAGCAGTCAGTGCATCTCAGTGTAACATCCCCATTCCCCAGCGGTCAGTGCATATCAGTGTAACATCCCATTCCCCAGCAGTCAGTGCATCTCAGTGTAACATCCCATACCCCAGCGGTCAGTGCATCTCAGTGTAACATCCCATTCCATAGTGGTCAGTGCATCTCAGTGTAACATCCCATTCACCCAGCGGTACAGTGCATCTCAGTGTAACATCCCATTCCCCAGCGGTCAGTGCATCTCAGTGTAACATCCCATACCCCAGCAGTCAGTGCATATCAGTGTAACATCCCATTCCCCAGCAGTTCAGTGCATCTCAGTGTAACATCCCATTCCACAAGAGGTCAGTAGCATCCTCAGTGCAACCATCCCATTCCCCAGAGGTCAGTGCATCTCAGTGTAACATCCCATTCCCCAGTGGTCAGTGCATCTCAGTTGTAACATCCCATTTCCCCCAGTTGGTCAGTGCAATCTCAGTGTAACATCCCATTCCCCAGAGGTCAGTGCATCTCAGTGTAACATCCCATTCCCCCCAGCGGTCTGTTGCATCTCAGATGTAACATCCCATCCCCAGCGGTCAGTGCATCTCAGGTGTAACATCCCATTCCCCAGCGGTCAGTGCATCTCAGTGTAACATCCCATTCCCCAGACGGTCAGTGCATCTCAGTGTAACATCCCATTCCCCCAGCAGTCAGTGCATCTCAGTGTAACATCCCATTCCCAGTGGTCAGTGCATCCTCAGTGTAACATCCATTCCACAGAGGTCAGTGCATCTCAGTGTAACATCCATTCCCCAGTGGTCAGTGCATCTCAGTGTAAACATCCCATTCCACAGAGGTCAGTGCATCTCAGTGTAACATCCCCATTCCACAGAGGTCAGTTGCATATCAGTGTAACAAACCCATTCCTTAGCTGTCAGTGCATTTCAGTGTAACATCCCATTCCCCAGAGGTCAGTGCATATCAGTGTAACATCCCATTCCCACAGAGGTCAGTGCATATCAGTGTAACATCCATTCCTTAGCGGTCAGTGCATTTCAGTGTAACATCCCATTCCCCAGAGGTCAGTGCATCTCAGTGTAACATCCCATTCCACAGAGGTCAGTGCATATCAGTGTAACATCCCATTCCCCAGCGGTCAGTGCATCTCAGTGCAACATCCCATTCCCCAGCGGTCAGTGCATCTCAGTGTAACATCCCATTCAGTGTGTCCCGGTATAATGTCCCATTCCCAGCAGTCAGTGTCCCCCGGTATAATGTCCCATTCCCAGCAGTCAGTGTCCCCCGTTATAATGTCACATTCCCAGCAGTCAGTGTCCCGGTATAATGTCCCATTCCCGGCAGTCAGTGTCCCCGGTATAATGTCCTATTCCCAGCAGTCAGTGTCCCCGGTATAATGTCCCATTCCCAGCAGTCAGTGTGTCCCGGTATAATGTCCCATTCCCAGCAGTCAGTGTGTCCCGGTATAATGTCCCATCCCCAGCAGTCAGTGTGTCGCGGTATAATGTCCCATTCCCAGCAGTCAGTGTGTCGCGGTATAATGTCCCATCCCCAGCAGTCAGTGTGTCGCGGTATAATGTCCCATTCCCAGCAGTCAGTGTCCCCCGGTATAACGCCCCATTCCCAGCAGTCAGTGTCCCCCGGTATAATATCTCATCCCCAGCAGTCAGTGTGTCGCGGTATAATGTCCCATTCCCAGCAGTCAGTGTGTCGCGGTATAATGTCCCATTCCCAGCAGTCAGTGTCCCCGGTATAATGTCCTATTCCCAGCAGTCAGTGTCCCCCGGTATAATGTCCCATTCCCAGCAGTCAGTGTCCCCCGGTATAATATCCCATCCCCAGCAGTCAGTGTCCCCCGGTATAATGTCCCATTCCCAGCAGTCAGTGTCCCCGGTATAATATCCCATCCCCAGCAGTCAGTGTCCCCGGTATAATGTCCCATTCCGAGCAGTCAGTGTCCCCCGGTATAATGTCCCATTCCCCAGCAGTCAGTGTGTCCCGGTATAATATCCCATCCCCAGCAGTCAGTGTCCCCGGTATAATGTCCCATTCCCAGCAGTCAGTGTCCCCGGTATAATATCCCATCCCAGCAGTCAGTGTCCCCCGGTATAATGTCCCATTCCGAGCAGTCAGTGTCCCCCGGTATAATGTCCCATTCCCAGCAGTCAGTGTCCCCGGTATAATGTCCCATTCCCAGCAGTCAGTGTCCCCCGGTATAATGTCCCATTCCCCAGCAGTCAGTGTGTCCCGGTATAATATCCCATCCCCAGCAGTCAGTGTCCACCGGTATAATGTCCCATCCCCAGCAGTCAGTGTCCCCGGTATAATGTCCCATTCCCAGCAGTCAGTGTCCCCCGGTATAATGTCCCATTCCCCAGCAGTCAGTGTCCCCCGGTATAATGTCCCATTCCCCAGCAGTCAGTGTGTCCCGGTATAAGGTCCCATTCCCAGCAGTCAGTGTCCCCCGGTATAATGTCCCATTCCCAGCAGTCAGTGTGTCCCGGTATAATGTCCCATCCCCAGCAGTCAGTGTCCCCCGGTATAATGTCCCATCCCCAGCAGTCAGTGTGTCGCGGTATAATGTCCCATTCCCAGCAGTCAGTGTGTCGCGGTATAATGTCCCATTCCCAGCAGTCAGTGTCCTCCGGTATAATGTCCCATTCCCAGCAGTCAGTGTGTCCCGGTATAATGTCCCTATTCCCAGCAGTCAAGTGTCCCCGGTATAATGTCCCATTCCCAGCAGTCAGTGTCCCCCGGTATAATGTCCCATCCCCAGCAGTCAGTGTGTCGCGGTATAATATCCCATCCCCAGCAGTCAGTGTCCCCCGGTATAATGTCCCATTCCCCAGCAGTCAGTGTGTCCCGGTATAATATCCCATCCCCAGCAGTCAGTGTCCCCCGGTATAATGTCCCATTCCCCAGCAGTCAGTGTGTCCCGGTATAATATCCCATTCCCAGCAGTCAGTGTGTCCCGGTATAATGTCCCATTCCCAGCAGTCAGTGTCCCCGGTATAATGTCCCATTCCCAGCAGTCAGTGTCCCCGGGTATAATGTCCCATTCCCAGCAGTCAGTGTCCCCGGGTATAATGTCCCATTCCCAGCAGTCAGTGTCCCCGGTATAATGTCCTATTCCCAGCAGTCAGTGTGTCCCGGTATAATATCCCATTCCCAGCAGTCAGTGTCCCCGGTATAATGTCCCATTCCCAGTAGTCAGTGTCCCCCGGTATAATGTCCCATTCCCAGCAGTCAGTGTCCCCGGTATAATGTCCTATTCCCAGCAGTCAGTGTCCCCGGTATAATGTCCCATTCCCAGCAGTCAGTGTCCCCCGGTATAATGTCCCATCCCCAGCAGTCAGTGTGTCGCGGTATAATATCCCATCCCCAGCAGTCAGTGTCCCCCGGTATAATGTCCCATTCCCAGCAGTCAGTGTGTCGCGGTATAATATCCCATACCCAGCAGTCAGTGTGTCGCGGTATAATGTCCCATTCCCAGCAGTCAGTGTGTCGCGGTATAATATCCCATCCCCAGCAGTCAGTGTGTCGCGGTATAATATCCCATCCCCAGCAGTCAGTGTGTCGCGGTATAATGTCCCATTCCCAGCAGTCAGTGTCCCCCGGTATAATGTCCCATTCCCAGCAGTCAGTGTGTCGCGGTATAATGTCCCATTCCCCAGCAGTCAGTGTGTCCCGGTATAACGTCCCATTCCCAGCAGTCAGCGTCCCCCGGTATAATGTCCCATTCCCAGCAGTCAGCGTCCCCCGGTATAATGTCCCATTCCCAGCAGTCAGTGTCCCCCGGTATAATGTCCCATTCCCAGCAGTCAGTGTGTCCCGGTATAATGTCCCATTCCCAGCAGTCAGTGTCCCCCGGTATAATGTCCCATTCCCAGCAGTCAGTGTCCCCCGGTATAATGTCCCATTCCCAGCAGTCAGTGTCCCGGTATAATGTCCCATTCCCAGCAGTCAGTGTCCCCCGGTATAATGTCCCATTCCCCAGCAGTCAGTGTCCCCCGGTATAATGTCCCATTCCCAGCAGTCAGTGTCCCCCGGTATAATGTCCCATTCCCAGCAGTCAGTGTGTCCTGGTATAATGTCCCATCCCCAGCAGTCAGTGTGTCGCGGTATAATGTCCCATTCCCAGCAGTCAGTGTGTCCCCGGTATAATGTCCCATTCCCAGCAGTCAGTGTGTCCCAGTATAATGTCCCATTGCAAGCAGTCAGTGTGTCCCGGTATAACGTCCTATTCCCAGCAGTCAGCGTCCCCCGGTATAATGTCCCATTCCCAGCAGTCAGCGTCCCCCGGTATAATGTCCCATTCCCAGCAGTCAGTGTCCCCCCGGTATAATGTCCCATTCCCAGCAGTCAGTGTGTCCCGGTATAATGTCCCATTCCCAGCAGTCAGTGTCCCGGTATAATGTCCCATTCCCAGCAGTCAGTGTCCCCCGGTATAATGTCCCATTCCCAGCAGTCAGTGTCCCCCGGTATAATGTCCCATTCCCAGCAGTCAGTGTCCCCCGGTATAATGTCCCATTCCCAGCAGTCAGTGTCCCCCGGTATAATGTCCCATTCCCAGCAGTCAGTGTCCCCCGGTATAATATCCCATTCCCAGCAGTCAGTGTGTCGCGGTATAATGTCCCATTCCCAGCAGTCAGTGTGTCCCGGTATAATGTCCCATTCCCAGCAGTCAGTGTCCCGGTATAATGTCCCATTCCCAGCAGTCAGTGTCCCCCGGTATAATGTCCCATTCCCAGCAGTCAGTGTCCCCCGGTATAATGTCCCATTCCCAGCAGTCAGTGTCCCCCGGTATAATGTCCCATTCCCAGCAGTCAGTGTCCCCCGGTATAATGTCCCATTCCCAGCAGTCAGTGTCCCCCCCGGTATAATGTCCCATTCCCAGCAGTCAGTGTGTCCCGGTATAATATCCCATTCCCCGCAGTCAGTGCGTCCCGGTATAATATCCCATTCCCAGCAGTCAGTGTGTCGCGGTATAATGTCCCATTGTCCAGCAGCGCTCACCTCTCCAGTCAGTTGGTCAATGCTGCTGTGAGGGGAATTCTTCTTCACAATGGTGTACTCCTACAGAATAACAGGTCAGAGTTCAGTTAATGTCTCTGCTGCAACAAGAACAATTTGTTCTCAGCAACTAGTTTCTTCGTTGTCCTCTACACCAATTCTTTTACACATCATCTTCAACTCAGTGCTCAGGAAGAAGTCTGATGTCAAATAGTGGCTCATGAGGACATACAATATACACAAGGCAGAGAATTTAGCACTTGAATATCTTGCATATTAAGCTTTAGTGGATTATTATATTACTTTAAATTTAAGTGAAAATGTTACATCTTGTGTCTCACCAGTGAAGTCTCAGAAAGAAGAAACACATTGGGGGTCTGATGCCATACAACCTACAGAAGTGCACCCGGACTGAGGAGCACCACCCATTGGAGGCAGAGGCCCAAAGGTGGAAACAGAGCCATTAACTTGCCCCTTGCATCATTCAATGCAACAATAGCAATCCAGAAATATGTAGGTTGGATCATTACAATGGCCCATTAAATTATACTAAATGATGAGAAACACACCCTGTGTCACCTGCTGATCTCACTATGCTCCTCTCGGAGGATGGTCTTTACCCATCCTGGGAGTATTACACAGCATTATTACTGATTTGTCACCAAAATGATTATGGTGGGATCTTCTTGGTGATAATAACCCATTGACTGTGTCATTAGGTCACACATTGCCTGGCAGACCTCACCTCTCCGGTCAGCAGGTAGATAATCTGCAGGGCGTGATTCAGGATCCTCTCAGTCATCTTCTCCATTGTCTTCTTAGCTTTGTTTACTGGTGAATGAGCTGAAAGTGAAGAACCTGAGAATGAAAAATAAGACATTTGTAAGATCTCCTCCACTGGAGAAGGAAATGGCAACCCACTCTGGTATATTTGCCCTGAAATCCTTATGGATAAGCACCGCCAGACAGATACCAACAGATTTGCCTGGTGTGCTGTTGTTCATAGGGATATGGAGAGTCGGACACAACTAAACGACTAATCAAAAACAAGATCTACTCAGATAACTCTCTTTCCCTTGCACACTTTCCTCGAGTCGCTCTCTCTCCCCCTGTCTCCTCAGATCACACTCTCTCCCTCACAGTCTCCTCAGATCACTCTCTCCCTCACACACTCTCTTTAGATTACTCCCTCCCTCACACACTCTCTTTAGATCACTCTCTCCCTCACACTCATTTCAGATTACTCTCCCTCACATACTCTCTTCAGATCCCTCTCTCCCTCATGCTCTCCACATATCACTCTCTTTCCCTCGCACTCTCCTCCGATCACTCCCTCACAGTCTCCTCAGATCACTCTCTCTCTGTCTCCTCAGATCACTCTCTCCTTCACATTCTCCTCAGATCACTCTCTCCCTCACACACTCTCCTCGGATCACTCTCTCCCCCATACTCTCCTCAGATCACTCTCTCCCCCATACTCTCCTCAGATCACTCTCTCCCTAGTCTCCTCAGATCACTCTCTCTCCTAGTCTCCTCAGATCACTCTCTCCCTCAGTCTCCTCAAATCACTCTCTCCCTCACACTTTCCTCAGATCACTCTCTCCCCCATACTCTCCTCAGATCACTCTCTCCCCCATACTCTCCTCAGATCACTCTCTCCCTAGTCTCCTCAGATCACGCTCTCCCCTAGTCTCCTCAGATCACTCTCTCCCTCACACACTCTCTTCAGATCACTCTCTCCCTCAGTCTCCTCAAATCACTCTCTCCCTCACACACTTTCCTCAGATCACTCTCTCCCCTAGTCTCCTCAGATCACGCTCTGCCTCACACACTCTCCTCAGATCACTCTCTCCCTCACACACTCTCTTCAGATCACTCTCTTCCTTAGTCACCTCAGATCACTCTCTCCCTAGTCTCCTCCGATCACTCTCTCTCCCTAGTCTCCTCAGATCACTCTCTCCCCTAGTCTCCTCAGATCACTCTCCCTCTTGGTCTCGTCAGATCACTCTCTCCCTTAGTCTCCTGAGATCACTCTCTCCCTAGTCTCCTCAGATCACTCTCTCTCCCTAGACTCCTCAGATCACTCTCTCCCCTAGTCTCCTCAGATCACTCTCTCCCTCACACACTCTCCTCAGATCACTCTCTCCCTCATAGTCTCCTCAGATCACTCTCTCCCTCATAGTCTCCTCAGATCACTCTCTCTCTCACACTCTCCTCAGATCACTCTCTCCCTTAGTCTCCTCAGATCACTCCCTCCCTCACACACTCTCCTCACATGACTCTCTCCTTTACACTCTCCTAGGATCACTCTCTCCCTTACTCTCTCCTAGGATCACTCTCTCCCTTAGTCTCATCACACCACTCTCTCCCTCACATACTCTCCTCGGATCACTCTCTCCCTCACACTCTCTCCTCGGATCACTCTCTCCCTCACACTCTCTCCTCGGATCACTCTCTCCCTCACACTCTCTCCTCAGATCATTCTCTCCCTCACACTCTCTCCTCAGATCACTCTCTCCCTCACATCACTCTCTCCTCAGATCACTCTCTCCCTCACACTCTCTCAGATCACTCTCTCCTCGGATCACTCTCTCCTCGGATCACTCTCTCCCTCACACTCTCTCTTCAGATCACTCTCTCCCTTAGTCTCCTCAGATCACTCTCTCCCTCAAACTCTCTCCTCAGATCACTCTCTCCCTCACACGCTCTCCTCAGATCACTCTCTCCCTCACACTCTCTCCTCAGATCATTCTCTCCTCGGACCACTCTCTCTCAGATCACTCTCTCCCTCACACTCTCTCAGATCACTCTCTCCTCGGATCACTCTCTCCCTCACACTCTATCTTCAGATCACTCTCTCCCTTAGTCTCCTCAGATCACTCTCTCCCTCACACTCTCTCCTCGGATCACTCTCTCCCTCACACTCTCTCCTCAGATCACTCTCTCCCTCACACTCTCTCAGATCACTCTCTCCTCGGATCACTCTCTCCCTCACACTCTCTCCTCAGATCACTCTCTCCCTTAGTCTCCTCAGATCACTCTCTCCCTCACACTCTCTCCTCGGATCACTCTCTCCCTCACACTCTCTCCTCAGATCACTCTCTCCCTCACACTCTCTCCTCAGATCATTCTCTCCTCGGACCACTCTCTCCTCGGATCACTCTCTCCTCAGATCACTCTCTCCCTCACACTCTCTCCTCGGATCACTCTCTCCTCAGATCACTCTCTCCCTCACACTCTCTCCACGGATCACTCTCTCCCTTAGTCTCCTCAGATCACTCTCTCCCTCACACTCTCTCCTCAGATCACTCTCTCCCTCACACTCTCTCCTCAGATCACTCTCTCCCTCACACTCTCTCCTCAGATCATTCTCTCCTCGGATCACTCTCTCCCTCACACTCTCTCCTCGGATCACTCTCTCCCTCACATCACTCTCTCCCTCACACTCTCTCCTCGGATCACTCTCTCCTCGGATCACTCTCTCCCTCACACTCTCTCCCTCACACTCTCTCCTCAGATCATTCTCTCCCTCACACTCTCTCCTCAGATCACTCTCTCCCTCACATCACTCTCTCCTCAGATCACTCTCTCCCTCACACTCTCTCAGATCACTCTCTCCTCGGATCACTCTCTCCTCGGATCACTCTCTCCTCGGATCACTCTCTCCCTCACACTCTCTCAGATCACTCTCTCCTCGGATCACTCTCTCCCTCACACTCTCTCTTCAGATCACTCTCTCCCTTAGTCTCCTCAGATCACTCTCTCCCTCACACTCTCTCCTCGGATCACTCTCTCCCTCACACTCTCTCCTCAGATCACTCTCTCCCTCACACTCTCTCCTCAGATCATTCTCTCCTCGGACCACTCTCTCCTCGGATCACTCTCTCCTCAGATCACTCTCTCCCTCACACTCTCTCCTCGGATCACTCTCTCCTCAGATCACTCTCTCCCTCACACTCTCTCCACGGATCACTCTCTCCCTTAGTCTCCTCAGATCACTCTCTCCCTCACACTCTCTCCTCAGATCACTCTCTCCCTCACACTCTCTCCTCAGATCACTCTCTCCCTCACATTCTCTCCTCGGATCACTCTCTCCCTCACACTCTCTCCTCAGATCATTCTCTCCTCGGATCACTCTCTCCCTCACACATTCTCCTCAGATCATTCTCTCCTCGGATCACTCTCTCCCTCACACTCTCTCCTCGGATCACTCTCTCCCTAACACTCTCTCCCTCATCTCTCTCTCTCTATGTGACTGGTTCCTAACCCCCTGGTACATTTGTCACCCCCTATTGTAGGACACAATACAAACGTTGACATTCATTTGCAAGACGTTACAAACAGAGATGGATAAAAGTACCTAACACTTAAGATCAAGAAGATTTTATAGGCGCCTGGAGTAGTTAGAAGCCAACAAAATGGCCGCCCTACACACAGATGTACTGAATTAATGACATACACAGACCGATAAAGCCACCTTCCCGCGACTCTGCCAGTCCACCGGAAATTAGGAGAAAAACAGGAAAAGCGGGGGTATGACGTGTGGTTAAACTACAACTCCCATAATGCAATATTGCCACGTGAGAAGCAGCAGCCAATCAGGAAACAGATAGGGTAAGATTAGCGTTAAAATCTTTTTACAACCTGTTGTTGCACTGTAGAAATCGGTAATGGAGATGTTGCCTTCAAATTAATTTTGACCACAACAAACATGGCGGATTTGCCTCGTACACCTGTAACAAAATGGCGTAGTTACGTGATTTAGGTTCAGTACTACGTCCTGAGGCCACTCCTCTCAGCACACTGAGGATGAAAATAGTTCATTTGTAGAGTAGAGCTGTTTGTGTTACATAGTGTGGAAAGAAGGGTGCGTGTGTGTATATTATTGTTGTTCAGTTGTGTCTGACTCTTCATGACGATCACAGAGGGAGGGGATGGAGAGAGAGGGGAAATGGAGAGGGATGGGTCCTTTCCTTCCGCCATTGTTGTGGAGGCACGCTTCCAATGATGTGGAATGTACCCTGATACAGCCAGACAGCAGCTATGAGTCGCGCCGGCGCAGTGGACACCGCGCATTGGTTACGCAAGCTACTATTATAGGGACTAGGAACTTGCCTGTCAAAAATGATGGGAATACAATTGTTAAGCTGGCAATGCTGTTTGCCACACAATGTGATGCTTTTATTTCTCTGAGCACCTTAGTCGCTCATCGCGACCCCCCTCTGCCGCGTGTACTTCAATTTTCCTGCTTTGCACTGATCACCTTCGCCGCTCATCGCAAGCCCCACGCTGAGTGCCTTTGGCGCTCATCGCGGGGCTTGCAATGACAGCCTTCGGCACTCATCGCGGGGCTTGCAATGACCGCCTTTGGCGCTCATCATGGGGCTTTCCTCTTGCCTACTGTACGGTCCGCTCATTGCAGAGTTTGTTAACCTTCAAGTTTTGTGCTTGGGAATGCCATGCGGCTTTTTCCGCCATCCCCCCCTGTCCCTTCCCTGTGTGTTTCTCCTCTGTCTGCTGTATGTTTGCGTGATACTCGCTGACTGCCGTTGTTTTTATTTTCAATGTCCCGCGTGCCTGGTGTTTCTAAGTGCCGCGTGCCTGGCGTCGTCCAGCCTCGTTTCCATCCAGTTTCAGAATTTTTACGTTTTTTCGGCCTCCCTTTTTTTTCCTCGCTTAGCCGATTTTGGATTGACGAAACACGCCAAAAATGGCTTAAATTCGCTTGCAACCTCACTCCCAGGATTCGTGGCTCCGCCACTTGCTGTGTGTGAGCGTGTTATTATTTTTTGTTAAATTATTTTGGTGTTTTTTCGGGTTATTAGAGTTACGCTCTCGACTCGCAGTTGCGACCCTCGCAAGTCCTGCGTGCTTCAACTTCTTGCCTCACTTTGCGAGGCTCGCAGTGCAATGAGCGCCTTTGTCACTCATTGCAGCCTAAGTCCTGCGCACTCAACGACTCGCCTCGCAAGTGCGTTACCAACATCGAAAGCATTCAGAACAGTCTTGCAGATCCACAGCTATATATGTGATAGGAATTTTCAGAGCTCTGTGGAGCCTCGTCTTGATCCTGAGAACCAGGTGTTGTTTCTTAACATTATAGTAGTGCGGCGTGTTCAATTGTGGCATCGCCATACTTGATTTTTTTTTTTTTTTTATATATATAAATGCATATCGTGGTTAGATGGGCAAGTTCTTTTTCTTAGAAGAACTTTAAAGCACCTTCTGTACTTTTAATTGAATTTGTTGGTTGAAAGAGGTTTATTTGTATTTTTTGGAGATGCGTGGATATTTCGATAGTTTTATTTTTATTACTTTTATTTGAGGTGTTGTAATTGTATTAATAATATAATGGTGCTTCTGTGTTTTTAATGTAATACTTTACTGTCAGTGGTCTTGCCCGGCTACTCAGTGTTGGCGCGCGCTCCCTTGGCTGACGTCCAGTCGCAGCACCAGTTCTCAGCAGGGCGCCTGCCGTGCTACCGTGCTGTTGTGAACTTGTGCTGCGTCTGGCTCCGGTTTAAAAGGAAAGATCCAATGGATGGAGAGAGGGAAGGATAGAGAGAGAGGAGAAAAGGAGGAAAAAAACAGGCAAGAAAAAGGGATGTCGATATGGGGAGAGAGAATAGTAGTAGGAAGGAGGGAGTAAGGAATAAAAGAAAGGGTAAAGGAAGGAATTGGAGAGAGAAGAGGAAAATAGAGACAATCTCAGACGTGGAAGAGAGGAGGGGAATGAAGGGTGAAAAATTGGATAAAGAGAGACGAGGCAAGGGAGAGGGGCAGGATTAGAGGGGAGAGAAGGGTTGAGAGAGAAGACGTGAAAAAGGAGGAGGGGAGAAAAGTAAATGGGACAAAAGAGGATTTTAGAAGTGGCGCGAGAGTAGGGGAAGGAACAGGGAGAGTGGGGAAGAAATAGAGGGAGGGAAGAGTAGGGGGAAACAGGACAGAAAAGGAGGAAGAGAGGAGAATAGGGGTGAGACACTTGTGTGTGATAATGTAACAGATTCCTTTTAGACAAAACCACCTCTTTTTTGACCTTCTAGTGGGTGGATACCAGCAGCACCCAAGTCTGATCGCTGAATGCAAAGTTTAATATCGAATGTTCATTATAAATGTCTTTTAAGGACTTCGAGAAATTTGCAATGTGTGCTCTCACCATCAGTTGGAGAATGGAAAATCATGTGGAACATTTTACCTTTTTAAAATTGATCAATAATTTACTTTAGTTTAGCCCTTGAAGCAGTCCCACAGGAATCCCCATAAATAATAAGGCTGGGGTCTGTTACACATTGTGGTCTAGGTGTATTAACTGTTATACTTGAGTTTTACAGCATAGGGTGTTGGTGTAAAGGTAAGTGTGCTGTTTTAAAAATAAATAAAATTAATTGGTAAGTCATAGGTTTGATTCCTCCGCCTTCCACTTTTTTTTTGTTTGTTTCACAGAAGTATATATATGTGTGTATGTGTGTGTTAATTAATATGTTAGTAAACGAAAAAGAACATGAGTGGAAGTTGATAGATTACAGTAAATAACTTACCAATGAAAACATTTCATGAAACGGCACACTTCGCCATACACCAACACACAATTGTTTTTAGTATTAATGATAATATTAATATTTTTTTTGCATTTCTAACTAGATAAAAAACATTTTCATTAATCAAATTGAAGAAAATACAGAAATAACTCCTCAAGTTTTCAATATAATAGGTAGACTCTCCCAGGTATGACACCACCATGTCCTCTTGTTCATACCAAACCTACAATAGAAGTATTAACCCCACAAAGCCCCAGTATTGATGCCTAAATACAATTGTTCTCTCTTCTAATCCAAATTAGGAATCAAGAGATTTTATAACAGATCGATTAGATTATTGGATCATGGACCATTGAGATGGGTGTCTTCACAGGGCAGTGGATTGATTCACATGGCCAATAACATGACTATCAGTAGGGGAAGAGACAAGTGCTTATATTATAGACATGACAGGGTACCCCAGAGGTCCCCACCTAGTTTAGTTTTGCCCTACTTACATTCCAAATGGGAATTCAGCTCCTTCCAGTCAATGTCGCAACTCTTCATCTTGCTAGCCATAAACTCTAAATAGGGGACATCAAACTGGAACTTAAGGAAACCGTTGGTAAGTCTATCACAGATCCTCACCACAAGTAGTGTGGCATCTACCTCTTCAGGGCATGTTTTTTTTAATTTAAACATGGAGGTTCAATCTATAGTATTACGTTAAATTAAGACATCCCTAAATGGTGAGGCTATAAATGAACTTACTAGTGTCAGTTATTATTGTAAAAAATGTTGTTGGTCTTGGGGCCAAGGTAGAAAGCCTAATTGTTTAACTATTTCACCCAAAAAGTAAGCAAAACACAATATTGCATAAATCATAGTTTATTAATGAAAAAAAATAGGTTTCAATGATCATATCTTAAAGAAATGTCTTACTACATATTCTCTGACAAAAATAGTCATTAATATATTTAAAAACTCATTTTTTATTTTTTTTACCCAGCAATTAGGGGGATCCGTGAAACGGTATCTGCTCAACCTCCCACCTGTACTCTGAATGTCACTGATGGATTTTATGGTCTTTCTGTCTCTCAAGTTTTACCGAAATGGGAATTAGTTCAGAAAATGAAGCTTCGACCTTCACATAAAAGTAAAACTGGACATAATTCACACTGGGATAGTTACATTATAGACTCAAGAAAAGTTTTTGTTATAATAACTTTTGAAATTAAAATTCAAAGAAGTTATTATGTATGTCGTCTGCTAATATGTTGTACATAGATTGTTCCAAACTTTCTAACATGCATTAAAAAAGAATGTTCGATACATTGCAAAACATTGGTTCGCATGGAAATAAAGTGTATTAAGGAAATTGTCTATTCACTCCTCCCTGCCCTTCTATGTCTTGAAACATCAAGAGAAGAGGACGAGAAAAAAATACAACTCCTGACTCAGCTTAATGTACCTTTTCTAAACTAAGCCGTCCAGTGGGTGTGTCGATGATTCCCTTTGTACTGGATATATTGACTGAAAAATGAATAAGAGGCAGCCCCCGATCCAGCATCTACACTGGGGAGACAGGGCTTATCCCCCGTCACCATCAACCAGGCCCTTCCTGGATTACCAATGTAATACCAACTGACTGAGGAACAACTAAGACTCAATCCATGCACCAGTATCCCAGTTGGGGAAGCAGGGAACTGGCCCTCTTCCCAGCAACTAGGCCAGACTTGAGATGGGCAATGGCCACCAAGCATTAAGAAGACGGAATACATAGATTAAACCAGAATATACAACTAGAGGGTGCTCTTGTTTTATATAGCTGCTGATGCTGCTACATACATCATAAAGATGTAAAGTGTTTCCCAAACCATTATATACATTTACAGGAATAGTACATGTGCCGGATACAGGGCTGTGAATGTTTAGTTTATCATCTCTTAATTCAAGAAATTTGGGTTTATAAAGTAAAAAAGCCAAGTGGTTAGAAAAGAAAATGACCTGCTTGGTGTGCTGGGTCTATCACCCTTCTGTCACATGACGTGTTCTTTTTTTGGAAGCCATTACATTTATTTGGCAGCTGTTTAATTACTCAGGAGTTGGGATTTATCTCCCCTAACCCTGTCCTGTGTATATCTAAGAACATACCCCCATGAAATGTAATTACTGATATCAATGTTTTGTTATTGTCTGATTTTCCAAACAATAGTTAATAAATAATCCTACCACTTTAAATGAATATAACAGTCACAATTTAAAAAAAATGATTAGAAGCCAGATAAATTCGGTGGATTTCAGAAGAAAATGTGAATCATATCATGAAAGTCTGGTGGGAACACAGAGTAACATTCATTTCAAACCATTTTATTCAGTGATGGCTTTATAGTTAAGTCTATAAACACACTCACAGGTTGTTTACATAACACTTACACTGGCCCTTTAAATAAGGTTACTAAACGTATACATCTCATATAAACATGATCATGGTTTCACATTGGTATGTACATTCTGATGTTGAAGAAGATTGGACTTTTGTGTAAAACATTTCCCACATTTAGAGCAAGTGAATGGTTTCTCACCAGTGTGAATTCTCTGGTGCACAGTGACATGTGACTGATGGCTGAATTTCTTCCCGCACTGAGGACAGGCATAGGGCTTCTCACCTGTGTGAATTCTCAGATGTTTAACAAGTTCTGACTTGTTGATAAAACACTTCCCACATTCGGAGCAAGCAAATGGTTTTTGTCCCGTGTGGATCCTCTCATGTTGTGCAAGAGCTGATTTGTACCCAAAGTTCTTCCCACATTGAGAACAAGCAAATGGTTTCTCACCTGTGTGAACTCGTTGGTGCACGACTAGATGTGACTGGTGGCTGAAACACTTCCCACATTGAGCACATGTAAAGAGATTTTCTCCGGTGTGGATTTTCTGATGTTGCATTAGAGTTGATTTATACCCAAAGCTTTTCCCACAGTCAGAACATATAAAGGGTTTTTCACCTGTGTGAACTCTCTGGTGAACAATGACGTGTGACTGGTGACTGAAACACTTCCCACACTGCGGGCAGGCATACGGCTTCTCACCAGTGTGAACTCGCTGGTGCAATATAAGATTTGATGGGTGGCTAAATAACTTCCCACATTGATCACACGCAAATGGCTTTTCCATTGTATGAGTTTTTTGATGTTTGACAAGTTTTGCTTTGTTGACAAAACATTTACCGCATTCTGTACATGTAAATTCTTTAGATGAGGTGTCTGACATTTGTTTTATATAATTGCACTGTGAATTGTCATGACATGCTCCTGGATTTATTTTAGTTACATCTTTATCTTCGATCACAAGATGGTTTGAGCCATCTAAACTTTGATGCTCTTTCTCTGGTTTCCTGTCCACAAATCCATCTGTAAGAGATAAACATTGGAATAAAGAACTTCTTTATCATCTTATATTACTTATGTATTGGTCGCATTTTGTCACATCTTAATTATAATAAATGTTGTAACATACTGAGATTGAAGAGATAAAATAATGAATACATTAATTACGGGCCACACAAACCTTGAACTGATGGATTAATATCTTAATCTTGAGACTGGTGGATTAATATTTTGGCCATAGTGACATCTGGACTCAGACCCAAATACATTGATGTGGTTCTGATTTGTCATCTTGGATCTTAAAGTGCCAATATGAATATCTGACAATCTAAATGAAATACTGTTTCATCATGCACACCGAGAACACAAAAAACTTGAAGAGAGAATGTTCTTCTGTGTTTCTTCTACTCAAAGCTTTGTTTGAAGTTACATTTAGAAAAGGACCTTGAGATTCCTGAAAACTGATAACATCGCCTAACGAGTCTCTGTGGTCCAAAGCAAAACACACCATCTATACACAGAAAAACTTGCAATCTGGAAGAAGTAGATTTACCTTGCGGGGGTGTGCACCCACGTGCGTACAAAACTGTGTAGAAAAAGAGATGGGATGGCTGTATATTCTTCTGCATACTTCCTAGTTTAGTTTCCTACTTTCATTTGCTCTGTTCCATTTTTTCAGCTAATTTCAACCACTGGAATTTTTTAACCACTTTATGAAGTTAGACTCCCCGTGTCAACTTGCCAAAATGGTTCTTAACCAGCTAAAAATCTCACAGAAAATACAAAGTGTTGTGGACATATTCATTTGTGTATTTATACTTCAAAGATGTGATGTTTTACCTAAATTTCAATGGCCCTTGAAAGAACATTGAAAATGACATTGTAAGATCACATATGATTATTTCTAGACAGGAGCAGATGATCTTCATTGGCTGGTGTGTGAAATTGGTTTACCTTGGCAAGGACACAAGCTTAAGAACAAATATTTAGGACTGCCTCAAATCAGGGGCAGACCATGAATTTTGTTAATGATCAATAACTAATCAAAATATATGATCAATAACTAATCAAAAGTTAATGATCAATAACTAATCAAAAAATATCTAGGTCATGATGTTAGGGTGTTACAGTGGTCTGTTAAAGACCATATAGATAGCATATGGGAGGAGTCTCTCATATCTCCCACAACAAAAGAAGAGAAATCCAATATGCAACTAGCCTACAGTCAAAACACATTTGGCTCAGGTTGGCCATGCTTATCTGTTTAGTTTTTTTTTACCCTCCCTTAATATGAGAGAAATCAGACTCTCCTCCCACGTGCTATTTACTGACCTTTAAACAGATTTTAAGAAATCAGTTTGTTTCATATTAATGCATTCTATCTGCTGCCTATGCGTATTTAACATTAAGCTGAAAATAATAAACGTCTTAAACAATCTAGAATATATTGTCATCAGCAGTTTAATCTCATGTTATTTTTCTTGTGTCTCCACTTTATAATCGTGTTAAAGAGACACAGCAAATATCCCAATAGATTTATAATAAATATATTATGGGTCGATGTGTTAGATAATTAAGCTTGAAAGTTGTACATTTTAAGCATAGATTACCTGTAAATGTTTTCATTCTCTGTCACTCCCTTTATCTAGGGTGATAATAGGGGGGGGGGGGGGATCAATAAGCATGAAGAGCTGGTCTGTTTAGTATCTATATGCATAATAACACAAGTTTTATGTCAGGGTCCACTCCCGGGTTTGATCTTATGGTTTGGTGGAAAAGTGTAAGAAAACAATGCTGACATTTTTATATTTTTAGACATTTAGGTGCAAGGATAGCTTGTAAGACAAGAATGCTGACATCTTCATATTTCTACACATTTACGTGACCATATGAATTTATCTTCCTCTGTTGCTAGCCTATATATTCAGTAATGTCACATAGTAACATAGACCACTTTGTTGTCCTCTTGCATAAGGAAAACGTCATTGTGCTCTCCAAGCTTGTATCTAATAAAGAACCCTTGTTTGATGCCTTTGGATCTTGAGTGGATTTTTACCCCAACATAGCCTCCTCTCAGTGCCGATTGTAGGTTCCTGTGATTACATCTGGTTGCGCCTGTGTCTTCCTGCTCTGATTCCTGTTCCCTATCGGACTAATACTTTGCTACTGATCTGGGTTGTTACTGACCTTCTTGGATTTCTGCTGCCCCCTGATCTTTGTCTTGTCTGATCATTCTTTTGCCCAGGCCCTTGGACTTGTTACTTCAGACTAGCCATCTTCTGGTACTTCGTCCCTGACAGTCCTTTAAAATTTAAAAAGTATCTGTGATGGGCAAACTCTTCATCCTTATCACCCTAGATAAAGAGAGTCAGGATCTTTTTGAGCAATTTATGATTCAAATACTGGACTTTCCAGCTCATCTAACACATCCCCAGAAATGATTTAAAAACTAACTGCAACAATGTTTCTTTTTATGTGGACGTTAATATTCATAATAATAATCAGTCAAAATGAGTGGTATTGACCTTCACTGATGTTCACAGGAAGATCCTCCTCTTTAACCTGAACAATCGTCTTGTCTTCTCGCTCGTCCTTTATTGCGGCTAAAGGCTTCACACTGGAAAGTCCTGTATGGTGATGAAGACACATATGTACCACAGGATACATTAATACATATATACTGCAACAAGGACCACTGTAGTTCAGGAAAACATGAACAGAGGTTTCCATCTTGTTTTTGTTGCATTGCCTTATGAGAGCTAATTGTAAGGGGTGTATTTTTACCAGTGGAGGGAGGGATGGGGTATTTGTTAGTTAATGGATTTGAATGAAACCACATCCCTTCCCCCTCACAGTCCCAAAAGCAGGCAGCTTCCTTTCGCCCCCCACTCTGTGTACCCTCTCAACCTTTTTTCTAGCTGTCCCTCCTCCGTTACTTATCTACCTTTTCACATTCACATCCTCCACTTTCCTGCCACCCCTCTAACACTCACCAATTCTCCCTCTATCCTTCACTCCATTTCTCTCTCTGATCACTCCTCCATCACCATTGGTTTCTCCACCCTCTCTTGTCTCCTCTTCAGTCCGTTCTCGAGTCCTTTCCTCTGTCCCTCATTTTACTCGATGCTCCGTATACTAAACTAAGAGTATTTCTATTTGTAAGTTATTATCACCGATCACTGACCCTCTCGCAGCTGATCTGAGGGCGTCTTCCAATGTTTATCTTTTTCTTCACTCTTGTCCGCTTCTTCCTCTTTAACTGATATAGTAAATATATTTTCATCTTGGCGCCCTGTGTGTCCAAAACACAGTAACATTAGGTTTACTAAGATGTCCTCAAACCTGACCCACTTTATCTCTCTGTCCATTACTGGTGAACACACAAAGGAATATAGAGGAATCGTTAACCCTTAAAGGACAATCGCTAAACAAAGAGTAATAAACATGAGCTTGTGGGAGCTCAGAAAAGCATTGGCTGACAGATGTGCCTGGTCACAGAGAGTTGGACAAAACTGAACAACAACAAACAGTGATATCCTATTCACTACAGAGAGTCTACCAGTATTTAGATTATTATAGTATTAGATAATTTTTAGAGTTTATCACTGACCTGTGCAGAACTCTGATTGGATGGTCACCTGCAGGACCTCCTTCTCATCGACCTCACCCTCATCGACTTCCCCATCATGTCGGAGACCTACTAATGCCAACAGAGAAACAAATGACTCCACTACATAAATAACAATACAAGATACTGCCTAGGTCTGAAGGATGCCATGTTTGTGACTTTCATGAGTCCAGTTGGTCTTGACACGGAGTGGGTGTGCTGTACTAATTAACTATTGAAAAGTGGAGTGTGGACAGAAGTGGATTTGTTGCCTCAATGTTGGGTTCAGATAAGATGTCCGCATTGGACACCTTCCCCCACATGTTCAGTAGTAGTCATTTTGCAATTATACTTCCAAGCATTGTATGTTCTGCTCTGTACCCAACCCAGCATACCCTGATAAGGAAGTATGACTACCATGGCTGAATGCTTTTCTGCTCATGGCTTATATAGCCGCTAATGCTGTTAAGTTTGTTGCATGCATCATAAATATATGGAGTGTTTCCATGTATAGAGTGGAGTGTAAATTGTTGCGCCCTGTTCTGAAGATAAACTCAGGTGAGATACTTTATTCCCACACCATGCTACCTGGGCTCTCGTGTGATGGGCGTCCCAACGTGTTGAGAGTCAGGCGGTTCTCAATCTTCTCCTTGTGTCCTTCTGTTTTTTGCCAGACCTCCGAGGAGAGAAAGACGGACGCATCTTCACACTGAGTCACATGGGGACATGTTGTTATGTCATGTGGTGCCAGTAAACATTTAAAGGGACTCATGGGCACTGCTTTGCACCATTACGTAGAGCACTCAAGATTTAGTATAAACAATTATTTAAGGTTATCATCATCATTGTATAATAGTTTCTTTAAATTCGGCACTGTTAGCGCTCAAAATGTATATGTACCTCTTGAATCATTGGGGGGTAAGCTGCATCACACAAGACACCACACAGCCATCACAGAGGGTTAACTGGATTACACAAAACGTATAAATCAGTGAAATATATCACTGTTAAAAAATACACACATATCTGTTTGGTAAGGTCAACTACTCTTGATAGTATCAATATAAACCAATGTGGAGGAGAGATGCAATAAATTATCTGATTACCTCCATGTTATTGCAATGGGTTATGGGAATTCCCAATTTAAATATTGGGAGCCCCTTCTTTCCACTGGTTCCATCCATGTCCAGCTATCAGGTGTGATTTAAATCAAAGGTCTCACAAATCCACAACTACCAAGTGCTCGCCATGCAAACAGCAACGACTCCGCACCTTCCTCAGGACTTAACAGTTATGATTGGTGGATCTCAATTTCCTGTGCTCTTGGCGGTTCTACTACTGGTTCCCAATCATGTACACACCCACATTTTCTCATTGGAGGATTAATAAGAACTGAATCTTTTATTTTCTATTCAATGATGTTTGTTATTGGCTGATATTTTTCCCAAACTCCCCCATATACTTGTTTGGGACTGTAAAACTAAAGTGTAATATTTTGACATCTGGTCTTCTTGCCCACCATGTACAGATGTTATTTAGATTATTTGGACTTGTGGATATGAATATCAGAATTACGGACAACAGAAAATAGAAGAATACTTCATTATCAAGAGTACTGTGTGACCTGTGGGAGTGTTGAGCTCTGCTTGATTTGAGACAGAGATCTTGAAGACTTGTGAAAGCCTACTAATATCCTCAGAGTAAGGTGTAAAATGGACTGGAATAACCTTGACTAAAGAACTTGAAGTCGGGAGAAACTGATTGCTGCTCAGTGCATGACACCAAAGTAAACATCTTGTAAAAGATGGACGGAGTCTGATCTGATCCTCCTTAATGTAACCTTTAATTTCAAAATGACTTATAAGAGACCCATCTTCTAGGACCTCCCCTTTCTCCATATATTCTCTCCTGCAGGCTGCCATCCTACATGTGATCTGCAGCACTCTATTTTGGAGAGTTGATTCACACTACCAGGCTCATGCTGTTAGAAAGCAAATTGTGACAAGCTGTGTGTTGGAAGTGGCTAAAACTAACCTGACCGGATTTTTTAATCATAATCAAGACAATCAATTATTTATAAATCAGCTGTGTAAATGTGAAAATCTGGTCAGTTGAGTTTTTGTTTAAGCTTCAAACAGCTCAATATAGGTAGTATGAATCCCTTCTCGGTGGGACTGTCCTTAGCTCACAAAACACACTGGTGATTGTCATATACAGTGCCTGCCTTGTAAAAGTATTCACCCCCCTTTTCATGTTTTGTTGCCTCACAACCTGGAATTAACATGGATTGTTTGAGGATTTGCATCATTTAATTTACAGAACTTGCCACAACTTTGAAGATTTTTTTTTTATTGTGAAGCAAACAACAAATAGGACAAAATAACAGAAAAAGTCACTGTGCATAACTATTCACCCCCCTAAAGTCAATACTTTGTAGAGCCACCTTTTGCAGCAATCACAGCTCCAAGTCGCTTTGGATAAGTCTCTATGAGCTTGCCACATCTTACCACTGGGATTTTTGCCCATTCCTCCTTGCAAAGCTGCTCCAGCTCCTTCAAGTTGGATGGTTTGCGCTTGTGAGCAGCAATCTTTAAGTCTGACCACAGAATTTCCTATTGGATTGATCTGGGCTGTGACTCGGCCATTCCAACACATCTACATGTTTCCCCTTAACCCCCCAAGTGTTGCTTTAGCAGTGTGTTTGGGGTCATTGTCCTGCTGGAAGGTGAACCTCCGTCCTAGCCTCAAATCACGCACACAGTGGTACAGGTTTTGCCCAAGAATATCCCTGTATTTAGCACCATCCATCTTTCCCTCAACACTGACAAGTTTCCCAGTCCCGGCTGCTGAAAAACATCCCCACAGCATGATGCTGCCACCACCATGTTTCACTGTGGGGATGGTGCTCTTTGGGTGATGTGATGTGTTGGGTTGCGCCAGACATAGCGTTTTCTTTGATGGCCGAAAAGTTCAATTTTAGTCTCATCAGACCAGAGCACCTTCTTCCATACATTTTGGGAATCTCCCACATGCCTTCTCGCAAGCTCAAAACGTGCCATTTTGTTTTTTGCTGAAAGTAATGGCTTTCTTCTGGCCACTCTGCCATAAAGCCCAACTCTATGGAGCGTACGGCTTATTGTCGTCCTATGTACAGATACTCCAGTCTCTGCTGTGGATCTCTGCATCTCCTCCAGGGTTACCTTAGGTCTCTGTGCTGCCTCTCTGATTAATGCCCTCCTCGCCCGGTCCGTGAGTTTTGGTTGGCGGACATCTCTTGGCAGGTTTGCTGTTGTGCCATGTTCTTTCCATTTGGTTATGATAGATTTGAAGGTGCTCCTGGGGATCATCAAAGATTTGGATATTTTTGTTATAACCTAACCCTGACTTGTACTTCTCAACAACATTGTCCCTTACTTGTTTGGAGAGTTCCTTGGTCGTCAAGGCAGTGTTTGGTTAGTGGTGCCTCTTGCTTAGGTGTGGCAGCCGCTGGGGCCTTTCAAAAAAGGTGTGTATATGTAATGACAGATCATGTGACACTTAGATTGCACACAGGTGGACATCATGTCACTAATTATGTGACTTCTGAAGGTAATTGGTTGCGCCAGAGCTTTTTATTGGCTTCATAACAAAGGGGGTGAATACATACGCACATGCCAATTTTCTGTTTTCTATTTCTAAAAAATAGTTTTATGTATATATTTTCTCATTTCACTTCACCAACTTAGACTATTGTGTTCTGATTAACAAAATTGAACTTAAGGATGTAATGTAACAAAATAGGAGAAAAGTCACGGGGGTGAATACTGTTTCAAGGCACTTTATGTACATGATGGCAGCCTGCAGAAGAGAATAAATAGAGAAAAAGGGAGGATCCTAAAACTCAGTAACTTGTGAGTAAAAATGTTACATGAACATTACATTTAGGATCAAATCAATTAGGTAAACTTAGCAGCCATTTATGTAAAACAATTTACACATTCAGACCATAAAAGTGTCCATTTAATATAAAATTTACACTGTTACTGCATCAGAGATTTAGAAACCTACGTACTGAGCATTCCATCCCGGTATAATGTCCCATTCCCAGCAGTCAGTGTCCCCTGGTATAATGTCCCATTCCCAGCAGTCAGTGTCCTCCGGTATAATGTCCCATTCCCAGCAGTCAGTGTCCCCCGGTATAATGTTCCATTCCCTGCAGTCAGTGTCCCCCGGTATAATGTCCCATTCCCAGCAGTCAGTGTCCCCCGGTATAATGTCCCATTCCCAGCAGTCAGTGTCCCCCGGTATAATGTCCCATTCCCAGCAGTCAGTGTCCCCCGGTATAATGTCCCATTCCCAGCAGTCAGTGTCCCCCGGTATAATGTCCCATTCCCAGCAGTCAGTCTCCCCCGATATAATGTCCCATTCCCAGCAGTCAGTGTCCCCCGGTATAATGTCCCATTCCCAGCAGTCAGTGTCCCCCGGTATAATGTCCCATTCCCAGCAGTCAGTGTCCCCCGGTATAATGTCCCATTCCCAGCAGTCAGTGTGTCCCGGTATAATGTCCCATTCCCAGCAGTCAGTGTGTCCCGGTATAATGTCCCATTCCCAGCAGTCAGTGCCCCCCGGTATAATGTCCCATTCCAAGCAGTCAGTGTCCCCGGTATAATGTCCCATTCCCAGCAGTCAGTGTGTCCCGGTATAATGTCCCATTCCCAGCAGTCAGTGACCCCGGTATAATGTCCTATTCCCAGCAGTCAGTGTGTCCCGGTATAATGTCACATCCCCAGCAGTCAGTGTCCCCCGGTATAATGTCCCATTCCCAGCAGTCAGTGTCCCCCCGGTATAATGTCCCATTCCCAGCAGTCAGTGTCCCCCGGTATAATGTCCCATTCCCTGCAGTCAGTGTCCCCCGGTATAATGTCACATCCCCAGCAGTCAGTGTCCCCCGGTATAATGTCCCATTCCCTGCAGT
Source organism: Discoglossus pictus (assembly GCA_027410445.1). Lineage (NCBI taxonomy): Eukaryota > Metazoa > Chordata > Amphibia > Anura > Alytidae > Discoglossus > Discoglossus pictus. The sequence continues at coordinate 57,165,046 of CM050176.1, forward strand.
CAGTGTCCCCCGGTATAATGTCCCATTCCCAGCAGTCAGTGTCCCCCGGTATAATGTCACATCCCCAGCAGTCAGTGTCCCCCGGTATAATGTCCCATTCCCAGCAGTCAGTGTCCCCCGGTATAATGTCCCATTCCCAGCAGTCAGTGTCTCCCGGTATAATGTCCCATTCCCAGCAGTCAGTGTGTCCCCCGGTATAATGTCCCATTCCCAGCAGTCAGCCTCCCCCTGTATAATGTCCCATTCCCAGCAGTCAGTTTGTCCCGGTATAATGTCCCATTCCCAGCAGTCAGTGTGTCCCCCGGTATAATGTCCCATTCCCAGCAGTCAGCCTCCCCCTGTATAATGTCCCATTCCCAGCAGTCAGTTTGTCCCGGTATAATGTCCCATTCCCAGCAGTCAGTGTGTCCCGGTATAATGTCCCATTCCCAGCAGTCAGTGTCCCCCGGTATAATGTCCCATTCCCAGCAGTCAGTGTCCCCGGTATAATGTCCCATTCCCAGCAGTCAGTGTCCCCAGGTATAATGTCCCATTCCCAGCAGTCAGTGTCCCCCGGTATAATGTCCCATTCCCAGCAGTCAGTGGCCCCCGGTATAATGTCCCATTCCCAGCAGTCAGTCTCCCCCGGTATAATGTCCCATTCCCAGCAGTCAGTGTCCCCCGGTATAATGTCCCATTCCCAGCAGTCAGTGGCCCCCGGTATAATGTCCCATTCCCAGCAGTCAGTCTCCCCCGGTATAATGTCCCATTCCCAGCAGTCAGTGTCCCCGGTATAATGTCCCATTCCCAGCAGTCAGTGTCCCCCGGTATAATGTCCCATTCCCAGCAGTCAGTGTCCCCTGGTATAATGTCCCATCACCAGCAGTCAGTGTCCCCCGGTATAATGTCCCATTCCCAGCAGTCAGCGTTTCCCGGTATAATGCCCCATTCCCAGCAGTCAGCGTGTCCCGGTATAATGTCCCATTCCCAGCAGTCATTGTCCTCCCCCGGTATAATGTCCCATTCTCAGCAGTCAGTGTCCCCCGGTATAATGTCCCATTCCCAGCAGTCAGTGTCCTCCCCCGGTATAATGTCCCATTCCCAGCAGTCAGTGTCCCTGGGTATAATGTCCCATCCCCAGCAGTCAGTGTCCCCAGGTATAATGTCCCAATCCCAGCAGTCAGTGCGCCCCGGTATAATGTCCCATTCCCAGCAGTCAGTGTGTCCCCCGGTATAATGTCCCATTCCCAGCAGTCAGTGTCCCCTGGTATAATGTCCCATCACCAGCAGTCAGTGTCCCCCGGTATAATGTCCCATTCCCAGCAGTCAGCGTTTCCCGGTATAATGCCCCATTCCCAGCAGTCAGCGTGTCCCGGTATAATGTCCCATTCCCAGCAGTCATTGTCCTCCCCCGGTATAATGTCCCATTCTCAGCAGTCAGTGTCCCCCGGTATAATGTCCCATTCCCAGCAGTCAGTGTCCTCCCCCGGTATAATGTCCCATTCCCAGCAGTCAGTGTCCCTGGGTATAATGTCCCATCCCCAGCAGTCAGTGTCCCCAGGTATAATGTCCCAATCCCAGCAGTCAGTGCGCCCCGGTATAATGTCCCATTCCCAGCAGTCAGTGTGTCCCCCGGTATAATGTCCCATTCCCAGCAGTCAGTGTGTCCCGGTATAATGTCCCATTCCCAGCAGTCAGTGTGTCCCGGTATAATGTCCCATCCCAGCATTCAGTGTCCCCCGGTATAATGTCCCATTCCCAGCAGTCAGTGTGTCCCGGTATAATGTCCCATCCCAGCAGTCAGTGTGTCCCGGTATAATGTCCCATTCCCAGCAGTCAGTGTGTCCCGGTATAATGTCCCATTCCCAGCAGTCAGTGTCCCCCGGTATAATGTCCCATTCCCAGCAGTCAGTGTGTCCCGGTATAATGTCCCATTCCCAGCAGTCAGTGTCCCCCGGTATAATGTCCCATTCTCAGCAGTCAGTGTCCCCCGGTATAATGTCCCATTCCCAGCAGTCCGTGTCCTCCCCCGGTATAATGTCCCATTCCCAGCAGTCAGTGTGTCGCGGTATAATGTCCCATTCCCAGCAGTCAGTGTGTCCCGGTATAATGTCCCATTCTCAGCAGTCAGTGTGTCCCGGTATAATGTCCCATTCCCAGCAGTCAGTGTGTCCCGGTATAATGTCCCATTCCCAGCAGTCAGTGTGTCCCGGTATAATGTCCCATTCCCAGCAGTCAGTGTGTCCCGGTATAATGTCCCATTCCCAGCAGTCAGTGTGTCCCGGTATAATGTCCCATTCCCAGCAGTCAGTGTGTCCCGGTATAATGTCCCATTCCCAGCAGTCCTCACCTCTCCAGTCAGCTGGTGAATGTTGGTCTGTTGGGTCTTCTTCCTCACGATGGCGTATTCCTGCAGAATGAGAGGGACAGGTCAGAGTTCAGTAAAAGGGAGTTAAATGGACACGGATTTCATCAATAATTCTCTACATGAAACAGAGCACAAAAAACATGCGAAATCTACACACTGTGCCTTATGGTTCCAATCCTGTGGTTCTTTAATTAATCAGCATAAAAACTTTTCAAAAGAAAATCTTTATTTAAGCAGCGTCTGCTCGTTTATGGACGCAGCCATGAGAGCGACACATCCGTTCTAGGCTTGGGAGGATGGACATGGGGCAGGGCTTTCAAGTTCACTTTCTTCCACTGAACGTGTGCATGGGAGGGGGACCCGTCATTTGTCTGAACCGACACGTCTTCCTACCTCTTGCACTCATGAAAAGTTATAACAATTAGGCACTTGGGCCATCAGGCACTAAGCCAACTGGAAGACACAATCATCAAAGGTGAAAGCAGGAAAAAAACTCTAGAAATGCTTTTAAGCTTGTATCTTACATATCTTCTAATGTAAGCGTGTTCCAAAACATGTGAAGTTTTTCCCAGTATTGGTTTCCACATGTGTCAGTATCTCTAACCTCTCCAGTCAGCAGGTGGATGATCTCCAGGGTCTGGCTAAGGATCTTCTCGGACATCCTCCGATCTCTTGTTAGACACTTCAGTGAGACAGTCAGAGAGCGTAAGAGCGAGACCTGCGAGAGTGGGACACATGACAGTAATAGAAGGTACAAGAGAGAATCAGGGAATAACCTAACATGGACGCTCTTGCACATTGTGTGGTCGGAGGAGGACCTACAACTACTAGACCGCAAAATAATCTCAAGAGAGTCCCAGAGACGCAGAAATAGAGATAAAAAATGAGACCGAGTTCAACTACTTAGTTTGTTTTAGTTACTAGTTAACAACACAACATGAATCCATTGACGTTTCTAATAGTTTTCAGCACTTGTGGTCCTCAAGCACTTCCCATGTGACCCCGAGCCTCAGGAATGTGAGAGCACGTCCCCATATCATTTTGCTTTGGGTAAAATAAAAAACATGTTGAACCTTTTTGAGGATCTTTAATGTCTTATTTCCCAGGAGTCAGGGTGACTCAATTTTAGCTTAGTGCTTCTTTCCAACTGTTCTGCATCCGGGGGTGAAAGAGGATCTGCCCAGTAGGTTGTCCAAATTTTCTGACCAGTGTAAGTTTGCCTGCAATAAACACTGCACGGGAGGAGGCAGATAGAGATTCTTATCATGTTGGCGACCTAGGCAGATACTCTCCCACCCATTGGAGTCTTGATCTGTTGTGTAAAGAGACTAATCTAATGAATCTTGCAATGGACCTGCAGGTGTCTGGCCCAGGCTTTTTCAGCAGAGACCCTGTAGGTGTCTAGGCTGGGCTCTTTCTGGTGGGCCCTGTGTCTGGCCAGGCTCTTTCTGGGGGGCCTTGTGCCTGGCCAGGCTCTTTCTAGGGGCCCCGTGCCTGGGCCGGGCTCCCTCTGTGAGGGCCCTGTAGGAGTCTGACCCAAGCTGTTTCCTTATCAATGTGTCATTATCACCGTCTCTCTTTCCTCACACCTCTCCGGTCAGCAGGTTGAGGATCTCCAGCGTGTGACTCAATATTTTCTCAGTCATTATCGCCTGGTCCTTGCTCGTCATCATCAGTCTGTGGCAGAGAGGACAAAAGACAACTAATAAGAGACACAGGGGTACAGGGCTCATTGTCTCTGTATTGTGATTTTATACTCGGACCTCTCACTAAAGGACAACCTGAATCTATATATATTGGTTCACATGCTTTGTTGTGCTTCATATATTGCACTGTATAGAGGCAGCCACTTTGTCCCTTACTAAGATCCTCCTCAATCTTGTGCAGCTGGTGTTTTTATGTCACTGTTGGAGGTGGAGCCATCCCCACAGCTTGGCAGGGTCCATTTACTTATGACAGGGGAAGCCACAATAGCTATGGATCAGGAAAGGAGCACTTTATTACTCAAATAATGCAATATATAGTGGCTTCTCCTTTTATGTTGTAAGTGGACCCTGCCCAGCTGTGTATATTCTATTGCAAGCGCCAGCTAAAAAAATGGAGAAGGATCTCAGTGAGGAGTGGCAAAATGTCTGCCTCTATACTGCGCAATATAAGTGGCAAAATAAAGCAACCAATACAAATGATTTAATATATTCCACTACAAAGTTTATAAAAAGTACAGAAGAGATTACTTTTAAATAATTGTGAAATAAACTGGATAAATCCCAAAAATATTTAAAAAAAACACACATATATAATATGTATATATATATATACACATACATATTTTCAACTTTTATAAGCAATTTGTATATAATTCAGAGATCCATTTACTTATATGACCTTGTCAAGTCTATATATGAGTGTGTGTATGTATATATGTGTATATATATATATATATATATATATATATATATATATATGCTTTCAATTAGTCCTGTTGTCAGTCACATTATACATCTCATAATTCTCGGTCTTATTATAAATCTCTTCCTCAATCTCATTAGTCAGATCATCCACTATATTTCTCTATTTTATTCACCTGCGATGCTCCTGCTTTCTTAAACCGGAAGTGAATATGGAGTCCGGAAGTGAGTCTAAATGGTAGGCGGGACTGTTTCCTAGTGTGAACTACATGCCCCAGAATACCAAGCTTGTCATCACAAAAGGGTCGTGATCAGGTCTAATCCAGTTTCCTTTTCCCTTTCGGTTCTCGCTCTGAGACCGGGATAATATATCTGAATATTTCTGAATATTATATCATATAAATATGCACTGCCCTCACGTTGGTGAGTTTTCCCATAACAAAGATGGCGGACGCACTGTCTGGTAGGCACGCTTTTTCTTCCTAGGCTCAGCCCTTTCAGAAATCTGAAGGTCCTTGAAGGGCTATAAAGGAACACTTGTGTGAAAAATGTCCATGCTGAGACTCTTTATTCCAAATTCTTTCTAAGACTAAGGGGAGATGCTCTCATAAACCACCCAGAGATCATTTGATATCAAGGGCTGTATTTGCAACCTTAATTACAGCTCTGAATCTGTCATAGTACCAACCACTTGACTAGAGATGGTTGCCCCACCAGTTTGAGGTGGGACCCACACACTTGCAGAATTATTGTTATCAGCAGCATTAAAGTACTGGAGAACCTTCAATATTATCTAAAAGTTGTTTAGGCTGATCTTTCACCATTGTCTGTATGGAAGCAGTTGACCCACTAGGAATATCCTATGCTACCCCTGCAGAACTAGTATCAGACCAAGGCATGACTCCCTGGTTATCGTCGCGACTCTTCTGGCTGGCAAATGCTGAACTGTACCGCCACTACAGGCCTCAGAACTTGCACCTCCCTCAGAACACCAATACCAAATGATGATGGTGCAGTCTGGCTAATAATAGTATTTTAGACTTAATTGGCGTTTGTAGACTTAAGCTTGATGTCATATATCTGCCACCCAATGCAGATCTATATCTGTGATAACGTTGGTGTCTTTTGACCTCAAAATTTTCTTTGACCATATATCCTTGAAGAGGAACTTCCAGTAGTAGCACGTGAGTGCCTATCTTACCTGCCATGCCTACTATGGCACCTATTACAGTACTGATATACAGGTCAAGAAACTGTATTACTTCTATGCCTGACTTGTAGGGTAACACAACATGGAGAGGGGGGGGGGGGGGGCATACTACCCAAAACATACTTAGTGCTTCTAACCCTACTTACTCTCACATCAACCCAGTCCCCCTTCTTGCTGACCCTGCAAAAAAGGTGGCCAATGGCTGCCATCTTTACACAACATTGTTGTGGTGACATTACAACACTGCATCAGCCTCACTTCTGCCTGGTGGCAACATTTTGGTGCTGGGCCAACTAAAGGGGCTGCAGCACTGGCGGAGAAGGAAGGACACAATTGCTTAAGCTTCCGTGTGATAGAAATTCCAGCTAATGGGGTACTTGTGTATGCAGATCATCTCTCTGAAGAATGCTCAAGCTGTCTCAGCTTGGAGAGTCTTGCCAATGGGACTTTCAGGAGGCCTAGATGTATGCCATCCTCTACCGGTTAATGTGGAATTTGAGGCAGAAATGGAGGTGGATGGCCCACTAGACAAAAGCTGGACCCTCGTCCAGGCTGTTCCTTTCTAAACATTCTGTTGCTTTAGAAGTTCAATAAGCCCCTCAAAATCGATCTCAAGGAAAGGGATGTAGGGAAAAAAAAAAAGAAAAGAGGTGGAACATATGCAAATAAAAAAAAACTAACTAAATATAATGCTCCTAGGCACCATACCCTCAGACCCACTCCGTCTATCATACTACTAGTGCAGGTCATGCTCCCCTTATGTTGGTCAATCCACTAAAGGTCACTGTCCTCTGTGTTGGGGCTTCCTAATCAGTAGTTGGCAGCTTGGAAACACAGGCCCAACCAGAATTCTGTGGAACCGTACTGGATGTAACACACACACAATCAGTCTCAGTACTAATTCCGTTTATTGCTACGTCATTGCATATAATTTATACTTGCAAAAGAAGGCGGATATTAGAGCGATTTTCACAGTTCATGTTAGTCGGTACAAGGACATATAATCAGGTGTTTTCTGTTTCTTAGAACAACTAGAAATGTTTTGTGTTTTAGTAAGGTCGACAAACATCTCAAGGATAGGAACATGATATTATGCTTAGGCTATGTGTCAGCAAAATATGTTAACCCCTTCATCAGCGAAATATGTTAACCCCTTCACTCTGAATTTCAATATTTGGCAGCATCATCAGCCTCTGTGATAGCCTCTGACAACCAGCCCACTACCCTCCACCAAGTTTTTCAATTAGAGGAAGTCCCTCTCCTCGGGACATATGCCCGTCTACACTGGATCCACGGTCTGACTCTCAGGTTAAACCCTGACCACCTCACCCAGACACCGTCATTTACAGCACCACTTCACCGCCCCTATGCCCTGTGCCCAAAAACTGACCAGAGGTGTCTTGACATTTGGTGCTATAGACTTATCGGCACCTAGACAGGAAGACAGACAGCCTGGCGCTGTGCCCCTTGGTGGCAATTCCAAGCCCAAGTGGGGGAATTCAAAGTGTCAAGAGATGCTAATTTGTGTTTACTTATGAAAATGGCCCATTGATTTATTTTCTATAAAAATAAAAAAATGTGAACCAACAAATAAAGGTAATGCTTCTTTTTGGACAGATATACAGGGTGTGTTTCCTTTAGAGCACAGTTTTTTTTTTTTTTTTTTAAATCTACAAATAATTGCTACAACTTGCCCTGAAAATCTGCAACTTGTTCTTGAATCCTGAAAAGGCGACCTTAAATATGAAGCTCTTGAACACTGATTAGCTGTTTCAATGTGCTAATTAGTGATTTTTTTTTAATGCATATAAACAAAGAAGTACAATTTACCCTCAGTGTCATCATGCAGTTATATCACCTCCTGTCCTTACTAAGCACAATCAGGTCCATATTAGCATAATAATTACCCAAATATTATTATATACCACATGGATGGTTAAAACAATGCATAGGACAATGTTTTAGTCGTGTTTTAGGGGAGTCCAGCATACCATGCCTGTACAGATAGATGTGGTAAGGTTTTTTTTTTTCTCATCACTACATGGAGCACCAACGGAGCAGATCACTGGTCTGTATTGCTTAAATTCCAGAGAGGCAAGAAAACAGAAACTTGAATTCTCCACTGTAAGGGAACTATAAGAAAGGTCTGTTCCCTTTATCCTAGAAATCTAAGGCAGCCTGCATCATATATATATATAGTTGTCAGTGTTGGTCATGTTTGCGATGTTGGCCCCTCAATTTTATATAATTGTGGCCCTCGCAAAGCAAGGGCCGCAGTTGCTGGGCTGCAATGAGTGCCAAAGGTGATCATTGCGAAGAGCGCTGAAGGTACAGCATTCCCAACCTTAAAATGTTATTCCTGTGATTTTTGACGGGCAAGTTCTTAGTAAAAATATATACATCTGCACTGGGGCAGAGCAAAATTTCATCTGGATAACTTCCCACCTGAAGGCCTGTATTTCTAATAAATTGTAATACAATAATAAAATCTGTTAATGTACTAATTATTATATGTAATTATTGTGTGTAAGGAGCTGACATTACATTGTCTGAGTATCTCAGCGGGGAGCTATTATATAGATAAACTTTAAACTGATCCTTATGAATGCTTGCACTTCAAAGTATGAACCAATTATTTAACAAAACCTCTCTCTCCACCCCCCATACATCACCCATGGGCAAATACAATAGGCATACCCCTCAAGTTTAAAGCTGTGTTTAATTAAAACAAGATGGAACCTTCTACATACAAACCATCGGAGCAGGTAATTTACTGCCGAATGAGCCAACTGTGAACCTCTTGACTATCTATTATCTCATGGGGTATGACAATGTTTTATTTTGTTTTTCTTTACAGTAAATATATATCTTCAATAAAAAAAATAGAGGTTAAGGAGACATGTTTCTAGAGGTACTCTTTGATCTTGAAGGATTATATTCCATGTTTTAAAGCCATCCATCTAAGGAGGGCTTGGATTCCCCTGGATCCTGAGCATAATGGTATCTCTTGACGGCTCCAGCAAGCTGATGTACAAGTCAAATTAACAGTTCTCCAGCTCTAATCTTGCTGTTTCTGTATCATCAAGATGCAGCTTTGTGAGATAATTGGATTCTGATAATAACATCAGACAGAAAATAAGAGCAAAATTTTGCGGATTCCACACTTTTATTTAAAATTTCAGATATTTAGGAATAAACAAAACTATATTGTTTCTAATTGGTATGTATATTCTGATGTTTAACAAGATGTGTCTTCTGACTAAAACACTTGCCACATTCTGAGCATGTGAAGGGTCTCTCCCCAGTATGGATCCTCTGATGGTTTATGAGGATTGACTGTCGGCTGAAACACTTCCCACAATCTGAACAAGCATATGGTCTCTCCCCTGTGTGAATTCTGAGATGTTTCACAAGAATAGATTTATCTACAAAACACTTCCCACATTCTGTACATTCAAATGGTTTTTGCCCTGTGTGGATCCTCTCATGTTGAATCAGAGTTCCTTTTTGACCAAAACACTTCCCACATTGAGAACACTTGAAGGGCTTCTCTCCTGTGTGAACTCTCTGGTGAAGATTGAGGTTTGACTGGTTGCTAAAACTCTTCCCACACTGAGAACATGCAAATGGGTTCTCCCCTGTGTGGGTTCCCTGGTGTTTAATGAGATCTGACTTCTTGATAAAGTTTTGGTCACACAGAGAGCATACAAATGGTCTCTCGCCTGTGTGTACCCTCTTATGGATGGTGAGATTTGACTGTTGGCTGAAACACTTCCCGCAAACAGGACATGAAAATGGTTTTTCCCCAGTGTGACTCCTCTGATGAATAATGAGCACAGACTTCTGGCTAAAACTCTTCCCACACTGAGAACACGCGTATGGTTTTTCCCCCGTGTGAATTCTCTGATGTCTAATAAGATCTGACCTCTGATTGAAACATTTACCACACTCCAGGCAAGTAAACTCTTTAGTGAAAATAATTGAAGATTTGATTCCATTTTTGTGTGGAGTATTGACGTGGATTTTATCTTCTGACACAAACTGAGTAGATCTTTGTGAATGATGATGTTGCCCATGGGTATTCCTGTCCATAGGTCCATCTGCAGGAAATGAACACATTGTCAGTAAAGCATTTCTTAAAGGATCACTTCATTGCCATTTTTATTTGGTTTAAAAAAAAAAACTAGACTTGATAATGGTCAAACCATTTGACTTTTGTAGGCAATGGGCAGGCAGTCTTGAAAAAATATCATTGCAAAGTGCATTTCTTTAAGAAGAGTATATTAAAAATGAAGGGCTACAGTTGCCATTTGTATTTGCTGTAAAATGTATCCCAACATGTTTATGGTTGTAATAGAAAGTAAGAGACGGAGAGATGGCACAATGGGTTAATGATCGACAGGGCACGATTACGAAAATGTACATTGACTACTTTTACATATCAATACAATATACATAGCTACACAACGTACTTCTCCTAGCACAATAATTAAAGTATGACTGTGAGCATCTCTTCCTAGAAAATTAGCTTTACATTAGTCCTAATGAAAACACTGGCAGTTGTAGCTGCCACATCCCCACTGTCCAAATAAAACTTCCTCTCTGCAATCTGAATAACATATACATTTGTTTAAAAAAACAACAACATTAGTAGAGAATCACCAAAATCAGACATAATTTAGGAACTAGAGCCCTGTTTTGAAAGTCGCCATATATGTATAATGTTCTACAGATCACATTAACATTTAAGATTCTACACAGTTGTCTTCAATAATAAATCAGTTAAAAAACATTATTTTGTCAGATTGCCCCAAACCTCATCCAGCATCATGCTCACCAGCTTCCAGACCTGAGTGGATTTCCACCTGCAGAATTTCATTTTCCTCTCCCTCGTATTCTCCGTCCTCATTAATTGAGACAGTGTATAGATTGTCTTCTTGGAGCTCTGTTAATTCAATGTCAATTTATATATATTTATAGAGGTGTGTAGAGGTTTAGTCCATATATATACAATATATCATTTATATGAGAATGTAATTAAGTAACCTAGTTAAAACATTTATATAAAACAAAATAAATAATTGGTATTAGAATGTTTTGTTCATTGTTGCTCAGAGATTTATTCGTCCACAAACCTAGCAAATTATCACATGACCCTCACCTGCACACAGATCTGGTCGGAAGTGAATATCATTTTCCTCTCTTCCATACTGTCCTTCTTCCTTTACAGATGCAGTGCATACATTATCATCCTCAAGTCCTGTCAGTCCAATAGAACATTGAGTAAACAAGAATTGTTGGGTATTTATATCTACATATAGATCACATTCATTGATTAATTCTCCCTCATGTATCCACAAAATCTTTCATATTTGAAGAGCCATTTATCTCACTATAAGTGCTCTTCATCAGTTAAAAATTTGTAGTCTTAGTTTTGTTTACCGACACACTGCTGACCGCTCCATGATTTACAGCATCTGCCGGGAACGCCCGTTCCAAGCTCTGTGAATAGAAATAATTAAGGTTTTACTTGCTTTCAGGAATGTAATCAGCCATCTGTTAACTCATGTAACCTATCTGTGAGTTTCTAGCAGTCATTTCCCTGCACAGATGAATTTGAGAAGGGTAAACCCTCTTTCTGGTCTGCTCTCTGCATGGAGCTCTTGCTTTCAGTCTCTCTGGAGGCATGCCTAATGCTCACGTAAACAGAACTTCATTTATGATTTTTTCTGTGAAAAAGGCACCTTTTTCAAAAATTCTAAAAGTATTTCAACAAATATTCAGGAGTATGTTACAGTGGCGTGCTCCAAGTTTTGCTGAATTAACTTTCCCTTTAAGAATCTTTATATTTTTTAAGAGAGTAATTTTAGATATATGCCAAAGTGGAAGTGATAAAAGTCAGAACAAGATCAGATAAAAAGTGGTGTCATGAATACACTGGAGATCTATACTGGGTAGATCTTAACAGCTGTTATGACCTCAATAGTTTGTTCAAAGGAGCTAGAGCCAAGCATCTTGGACAGTAAAGTGAGATGAGCCCTATGATGTCTTGCTAAAACAAGGCTGCAGGAGGTGATGGAATCCCAACTGAACTATTCACAATTCAACAAGATGATGCTGTGAAAGTGTTACTTGCCTTACGCCAACACATTTGGAAAACTCAACAGTGTCCAATAGGCTGGAAAAGGTCAGTCTACATCCCAGTCCCAAAAATGGAATGCCAAAGAGTTCTCCAATTATCAAACAGCTGCACTCATTTCACATGCCAGCAAGATAATGCTTAAGATCCTACAAGCTCAGCTCCAACAATGTACAGACTGGCAACTACCAGATGTACAATCCGGGGCATGAGAGAGGAAGAGGCACAAGAGATCAAATTGCCAATGTGTTATGGATAATAGAGAAAGCAAGAGAGTTCCAGAAAAGCATTTACTTCTGTGTCATAGACTATTCTAAAGCCTTTGACTGTGTGGATCATAACAAAATGTGGCATGTTCTGAAAGAGATGGGTGTACCAGATCATCTAATCCACCGTCTGAAGAATCTGTATGTGGTCCAAGAAGCCAAGGTCAGACCCGACAGAATGGTTCAAGATTAGAAAAAGGTGTGCAACAAGGTAGTATATTGTTACCTTATTTATTCAACTTATACGCAGAATACATCATTTGTAAGGCCAGGCTGTATGAGACCAAAGCTGGAATCAATATTGCTTGAAGAAATACAGTATCAACAACTTCAGATACGCTGATGATACTACTCTGGCTGAAAGTGAGGAGGAACTAAAGGACTTATTGATGATGGTGAAAGAAGAGAGTGCTAAAGCTGGCCTGCTGCTCAAAGTTATAAAGGCAAATATCATGGAAAACAGCAATCTCAGTTCCTGGGAAATAGATGGGGAAGAAGTGGATCCAGTGACAGATTTTATTTTCCTGGGATCGAATATCTCTTCAGATGATGACTGTAGCTAAGAAATTAAAACAGGTTTGCTTTTGGGGAGGAAAGCTATGGCAAGCTTGGACAAGCTGGTAAAAAGTAAAGATATATCACTGTCAACAAAGGTCTGCATAGATAAAATTATGGTATTCCCAGTAGTAACATAAGTATGTGAGAGCTGGACCATAAAGAAAGCGGAGTGACTTAGAATTGACGCCTTTGAATTTTGGTGTTGGAGAAAACTGCATAGAGTCCCTAGGACTGCAAGAAGATACAATAAATCAGTACTTCAGGAAATCTAGACACACAGTCTAGAGGCTAAAGCTCAAATATTTTTGCCTTGTGATGAGAAGACATGATTCCCTTGAAAAGACCATTGAAGAAATTAATATAAAGTTAATGGAGCTCAGAGGGGCAGTGAATTATAGATGTACCTGGCCGTCCATAAGGTGACGAAGAGTCGGAAATGACTGAATCACAAAAAAATATATATTAAAAAAAAAAAAAAAATATATATATATATATATATATATATAAACACAGTAAAACCCCTGTTATCCGGCACCTACAGGGACTCCCTATTGCAGGATAACTGTAGTTGCCGGTTAATCGCGAGTCCCCAAATTTAAGGGTCTAAACAACCATTAAACACCCCAAAACCCCTCAAAATGAATTTAAAAATGCATTAGCACCTAATCTGGGCCATTTAGGTCCAGGAAAAATAATTAGAAAAAAAGTTAGCATTTTTTTTTTTGCAGTCTCAAACTCCGGATAGTGCCGGTTATGCCAGTTTAGTAGGAGTTTTTTGAAAATGGGGAATTGATGCCGGTGACGGTTGCTTGAGAGTCCCGGTTAGTTGGGTGCTGGATTACCGTGATTCTACTGTATTGTGACAAAGCTGTACAGAAATGTGGGAGAGTCCTAGGGAATAAGTGTATGAGCCCGAGGATGGACAGAGGCTGTCTAAAACTCCCTTACATCACAATGGAGCTGCAGCTGCAGTTGCTGCTGGGCCAGGGAAAGTATCGTAGTGTGGAAGCTGATAAGCCATCCACCGAGGAGAAAAAGTCAAGGAGTCTGCAAAATAAAAGCTGATAAGCCCTCCGCTAAGTAAAGGAAAGTCAAGGAGAATGCAGCATGGAAACTAATAAGCCATCCACTGAGGAAAATAAAATTGGACTTATGGAATATACAGGCCAGTGACTTTTCATTAATTATTGGACCGATTCTTTTATTTTTGCTCCATCAAAAGTTAGTTGGATGGAAACTCTGTTAGAGAGGGATCTAACTAAAGTAAAGGTAGTGCTCTGTGGAAGTTAGGCCTTTTGTTTTAAATGTTTTGTTTTGTTTTAACAGTTCTTGTGACATTTTCAGAAAAATCAGTAAAAGCTGAAAAAAAAAGCATTGAAGCCTACTGTGATTGTGTTCTTCAATGTGTCAGAAATGTGTGTATTATATATATATATATATATATATATATATATATATATATATATATATTTATCGAAACACACACATATATATATATTCTATAATAACGGCTGATTACTGTAATTATATTTCTGACTAACCGTCACTGATATTTAAAGTAATCTCCTCCTCCTTAACCTGCTTCTGGCCACGGACATTCCTCTCTTCTTTTTGTTTAGGCTTTGGGACAATTGAATGTTTCATGTTGGAAGGTCCTGGAAGGTCAATTCAATGTTAGATATAAATCTTGTCTGAGGACCTAAGAAGCTCTTTTAAATCATTCAGCTGAAAAAAGCACAAATGCAGAAAACAAATGAATATATAAAGTGTCCACTGGTTTCCTGGTGAGACACTGATAATGTTGTAGTGCAGCCGGCTACAACCCATTTTTAGGTTAATTTACCATACTTTAAAGGTCAGTAAATATAAATATATATATATATATATATATATATATATGAAGAAAAACTATATATATATATATATATATATATATATATATATATGGTACATATATTTATATACACATATATATATATATATATACATACATATATATATATATATATATATATACATGCATATATATATATATATATATATATATATATATATATATACATACACATATATATATATATATGTGTATATATATTGAACCTAATAGTTACAAATAAAGACTATAATTATTTATTTTAACGTTTCTACAAACATTTTGCAATTAACTGTTAAACAAATTTTTCATATCTATAGATTTAAATTGTACATGTTTTTAGAAAATGTTCTGTGTCTCTTTATATGGAAATGTTGAGTTACCCAAGCTTGTGTTCGATGATACTGCTACAGTCCTGAGAGTCTGGTTATTCTCCATCATCTCCTCGTGTCCATCTACATCAGACTATAAGACACAAGCAATTAGGTGCCCCAGCTGTGCAAGCTGAGTAAGAAAGTGCTATAGATCATGTTGTAGTTTAATTATTTTTTCTCAGCTATGACCTTTCACATAGATGGATAGTGTAGAGGTTAGACAATCTGACTATGAATTGGAGGTTGCCCTGCATTGTCCAGCAATCAATATGTCATGGTATAATGTCCCATTCCCAGCAGTCAGTGTCCCCCGTTATAATGTCCCATTCCCAGCAGTCAGTGTCCCCCGGTATAATGTCCCATTCCCAGCAGTCAGTGTCCCCCGGTACAATGTCCCATTCCCAGCAGTCAGTGTCCCCCGGTATAATGTCCCATTCCCAGCAGTCAGTGTCCCCCGGTATAATGTCCCATTCCCAGCAGTCAGTGTCCCCCGGTATAATGTCCCATTCCCAGCAGTCAGTGTGTCCCCCGGTATAATGTCCCATTCCCAGCAGTCAGTGTCCCCCGGTATAATGTCCCATTCCCTGCAGTCAGTGTCCCCCAGTATAATGTCCCATCCCCAGCAGTCAGTGTCCCCCAGTATAATGTCCCATTCCCAGCAGTCAGTGTCCCCCGGTATTATGTCCCATTCCCAGCAGTCAGTGTCTCCCGGTATAATGTCCCATCCCCAGCAGTCAGCGTCCCCGGTATAATGTCCCATTCCCAGCAGTCAGTGTCCCCCGGTATAATGTCCCATTGTCCAGCAGTTAGTGTATCCCGGTATAATGTCCCATTCCCAGCAGTCAGTGTGTCCCGGTATAATGTCCCATTCCCAGCAGTCAGTGTCCCCCGGTATAAGGTCCCATTCCCAGCAGTCAGTGTCCCGGTATAATGTCCCATTCCCAGCAGTCAGTGTGTCCCGGTATAATGTCCCATTCCCAGCAGTCAGCGTCCCCCTGTATAATGTCCCATTCCCAGCAGTCAGTGTGTCCCGGTATAATGTCCCAATCCCAGCAGTCAGCGTCCCCCGGTATAATGTCCCATTCTCAGCAGTCAGTGTGTCCCGGTATAATGACCCATTCCCAGCAGTCAGTGTGTCCCCCGGTATAATGTCCCATTCCCAGCAGTCAGCGTCCCCCGGTATAATGTCCCATTCTCAGCAGTCAGTGTGTCCCGGTATAATGACCCATTCCCAGCAGTCATTGTCCCCCGGTATAATGTCCCATTCCCAGCAGTCAGCGTCCCCCGGTATAATGTCCCATTGCCAGCAGTCAGCGTCCCCCGGCATAATGTCCCATTCCCAGCAGTCAGCGTCCCCCGGTATAATGTCCCATTCCCAGCAGTCAGTGTCCCCCGGTATAATGTCCCATTCCCAGCAGTCAGTGTCCCCCGGTATAATGTCCCATTCCCAGCAGTCAGTGTGTCCCGGTATAATGTCCCATTCCCAGCAGTCAGTGTCCCCCGGTATAATGTCCCATCCCCAGCAGTCAGTGTGTCCCGGTATAATGTCCCATTCCCAGCAGTCAGTGTGTCCCGGTATAATGTCCCATTCCCAGCAGTCAGTGTCCCCCGGTATAATGTCCCATTCCCAGCAGTCAGTGTCCCCGGTATAATGTCCCATTCCCAGCAGTCAGTGTCCCGGTATAATGTCCCATTCCCAGCAGTCAGTGTGTCCCGGTATAATGTCCCATTCCCAGCAGTCAGTGTGTCCCGGTATAATGTCCCATTCCCAGCAGTCAGTGTCCCGGTATAATGTCCCATTCCCAGCAGTCAGTGTGTCCCCAGGTATAATGTCCCATTCCCAGCAGTCAGTGTGTCCCGGTATAATGTCCCATTCCCTGCAGTCAGTGTGTCCCCAGGTATAATGTCCCATTCCCAGCAGTCAGTGTGTCCCGGTATAATGTCCCATTCCCAGCAGTCAGCGTCCCCCGGTATAATGTCCCATTCCCAGCAGTCTGCGTCCACCGGTATAATGTCCCATTCCCAGCAGTCAGTGTGTCCCAGTATAATGTCCCATTCCCAGCAGTCAGTGTGCCCCGGTATAATGTCCCATTCCCAGCAGTCAGTGTCCCCGGTATAATGTCCCATTCCCAGCAGTCAGTGTCCCCCGGTATAATGTCCCATTCCCAGCAGTCAGTGTGTCCCGGTATAATGTCCCATTCCCAGCAGTCAGTGTCCACCGGTATAATGTCCCATTCCCAGCAGTCAGTGTGTCCCAGTATAATGTCCCATTCCCAGCAGTCAGTGTCCCCCGGTATAATGTCCCATTCCCAGCAGTCAGTGTGTCCCAGTATAATGTCCCATTCCCAGCAGTCAGTGTCTCCCGGTAGAATGTCCCATTCCCAGCAGTCAGCGCCCCCCGGTATAATGTCCCATTCCCAGCAGTCAGCGTCCCCCGGTATAATGTCCCATTCCCAGCAGTCAGTGTCCCCCGGTATAATGTCCCATTCCCAGCAGTCAGTGTCCTGGTATAATGTCCCATTCCCAGCAGTCAGTGTCCCCCGGTATAATGTCCCATTCCCAGCAGTCAGTGTCCCCCGGTATAATGTCCCATTCCCAGCAGTCAGTGTCCCCCGGTATAATGTCCCATTCCTAGCAGTCAGTGTGTCCCGGTATAATATCCCATTCCCAGCAGTCAGTGTGTCCCGGTATAATGTCCCATTCCCAGCAGTCAGTGTGTCCCGGTATAATGTCCCATTCCCAGCAGTCAGTGTCCCCCGGTATAATGTCCCATTCCCAGCAGTCAGTGTCCCCCGGTATAATGTCCCATTCCCAGCAGTCAGTGTCCCCCGGTATAATGTCCCATTCCCAGCAGTCAGTGTCCCCCGGTATAATGTCCCATTCCCAGCAGTCAGTGTGTCCCGGTATAATATCCCATTCCCAGCAGTCAGTGTCCCCCGTTATATTGTCCTATTTCCAGCAGTCAGTGTGTCCCGGTATAATGTCCCATTCCCAGCAGTCAGCGTCCCCCGGTATAATGTCCCATTCCCAGCAGTCAGTGTCCCCCGGTATAATGTCGCATTCCCAGCAGTCAGTGTCCCCGGTATAATGTCCCATTCCCAGCAGTCAGTGTCCCCCGGTATAATGTCCCATCCCCAGCAGTCAGTGTCCCCCAGTATAATGTCCCATTCCCAGCAGTCAGTGTCCCCAGGTATAATGTCCCATTCCCAGCAGTCAGTGTCCCCCGGTATAATGTCCCATTCCCAGCAGTCAGTGTCCCCCGGTATAATGTCCCATTCCCAGCAGTCAGCGTCCCCCGGTATAATGTCCCATTCCCAGCAGTCAGCGTCCCCCGGTATAATGTCCCATTTCCAGCAGTCAGTGTCCCCCGGTATAATGTCCCATTCGCAGCAGTCAGCGTCCCCCGGTATATTGTCCCATTCCCAGCAGTCAGTGTGTCCCGGTATAATGTCCCATTGTCCAGCAGTCAGTGCGTCCCCCGGTATAATGTCCCATTCCCAGCAGTCAGTGTCCCCCGGTATAATGTCCCATTCCCAGCAGTCAGTGTCCCCCGGTATAATGTCCCATTCCCAGCAGTCAGCGTCCCCCGGTATAATGTCCCATTCCCAGCAGTCAGCGTCCCCCGGTATAATGTCCCATTCCCAGCAGTCAGTGTCCCCCGGTATAATGTCCCATTCCCAGCAGTCAGCATATCCCGGTATAATGTCCCATTCCCAGCAGTCAGCGTCCCCCGTTATATTGTCCCATTTCCAGCAGTCAGTGTCCCCCAGTATAATGTCCCATTCCCAGCAGTCAGCGTCCCCCGGTATAATGTCGCATTTCCAGCAGTCAGCGTCCCCCGGTATAATGTCCCATTCCCAGCAGTCAGCGTCCCCCGGTATAATGTCCCATTCCCAGCAGTCAGTGTCCCCCGGTATAATGTCCCAATCCCAGCAGTCAGTGTCCCCTGGTATAATGTCCCATTCCCAGCAGTCAGTGTCCGCCGGTATAACGTCCCAATCCCAGCAGTCAGCGTCCCCCGGTATAATGTCCCATTCCCAGCAGTCAGTGTCCCCCGGTATAACGTCCCATTCCCAGCAGTCAGTGTGTCCAGGTATAATGTCCCATTCCCTGCAGTCAGTGTCCGCCGGTATAACGTCCCAATCCCAGCAGTCAGTGTCCCCCGGTATAATGTCCCATTCCCAGCAGTCAGTGTCCCCCAGTATAATGTCCCATTCCCAGCAGTCAGCGTCCCCCGGTATAATGTCCCATTCCCAGCAGTCAGCGTCCCCCGGTATAATGTCCCATTCCCAGCAGTCAGTGTCCCCCGGTATAATGTCCCATTCCCAGCAGTCAGTGTGTCCAGGTATAATGTCCCAATCCCAGCAGTCAGTGTCCCCCGGTATAATGTCCCAATCCCAGCAGTCAGTGTCCCCCGGTATAATGTCCCATTCCCAGCAGTCAGTGTCCCCCGGTATAATGTCCCATTCCCAGCAGTCAGTGTCCCCTGGTATAATGTCCCATTCCCAGCAGTCAGCGTCCCCCGGTATAATGTCCCATTCCCAGCAGTCAGTGTCCCCCGGTATAATGTCCCATTCCCAGCAGTCATTGTCCCCCGGTATAATGTCCCATTCCCAGCAGTCATTGTCCCCCGGTATAATGTCCCATTCCCAGCAGTCATTGTCCCCCGGTATAATGTCCCATTCCCAGCAGTCAGTGTCCCCCGTTATAATGTCCCATTCCCAGCAGTCATTGTCCCCCGGTATAATGTCCCATTCCCAGCAGTCAGTGTCCCCCGGTATAATGTCCCATTCCCAGCAGTCAGTGTCCCCCGGTATAATGTCCCATCCCCAGCAGTCAGTGTCCCCCGGTATAATGTCCCATTCCCAGCAGTCAGTGTGTCCCGGTATAATGTCCCATTCCCAGCAGTCAGCGTCCCCCGGTATAATGTCCCATTCCCAGCAGTCAGTGTCCCCCGGTATAATGTCCCATTCCCAGCAGTCAGTGTCCCCCGGTATAATGTCCCATTCCCAGCAGTCAGTGTCCCCCGGTATAATGTCCCATTCCCAGCAGTCAGTGTCCCCCGGTATAATGTCCCAATCCCAGCAGTCAGTGTCCCCCGGTATAATGTCCCATTCCCAGCAGTCAGTGTCCCCCGGTATAATGTCCCATTCCCAGCAGTCAGTGTCCCCCGGTATAATGTCCCATTCCCAGCAGTCAGTGTCTCCCCCGGTATAATGTCCCATTCCCAGCAGTCAGTGTGTCCCAGTATAATGTCCCATTCCCAGCAGTCAGTGTCCCCCCCGGTATAATGTCCCATTCCCAGCAGTCAGCGTCCCCCGGTATAATGTCCCATTCCCAGCAGTCAGCGTCCCCCGGTATAATGTCCCATTCCCAGCAGTCAGTGTCCCCCGGTATAATGTCCCATTCCCAGCAGTCAGCGTCCCCCGGTATAATGTCCCATTCCCAGCAGTCAGTGTCCCCCGGTATAATGTCCCATTCCCAGCAGTCAGTGTCTCCCGGTATAATGTCCCATTCCCAGCAGTCAGTGTCCCCCGGTATAATGTCCCATTCCCAGCAGTCAGTGTGTCCCGGTATAATGTCCCATTTCCAGCAGTCAGTGTGTCCCGGTATAATGTCCCATTCCCAGCAGTCAGTGTCCCCCGGTATAATGTCCCATTCCCAGCAGTCAGTGTGTCCCGATATAATGTCCCATTCCCAGCAGTCAGTGTCCCCCGGTATAATGTCCCATTCCCAGCAGTCAGTGTCCCCCGGTATAATGTCCCATTCCCAGCAGTCAGTGTCCCCCGGTATAATGTCCCATTCCCAGCAGTCAGTGTCCCCCGGTATAATGTCCCATTCCCAGCAGTCAGCATATCCCGGTATAATGTCCCATTCCCAGCAGTCAGCGTCCCCCGTTATATTGTCCCATTTCCAGCAGTCAGTGTCCCCCAGTATAATGTCCCATTCCCAGCAGTCAGCGTCCCCCGGTATAATGTCGCATTTCCAGCAGTCAGTGTGTCCCGGTATAATATCCCATTCCCAGCAGTCAGTGTCCCCCGGTATAATGTCCCATTCCCAGCAGTCAGTGTGTCCAGGTATAATGTCCCAATCCCAGCAGTCATTGTCCCCCGGTATAATGTCCCATTCCCAGCAGTCAGTGTCCCCCGGTATAATGTCCCATCCCCAGCAGTCAGTGTCCCCCGGTATAATGTCCCATTCCCAGCAGTCAGTGTGTCCCGGTATAATGTCCCATTCCCAGCAGTCAGCGTCCCCCGGTATAATGTCCCATTCCCAGCAGTCAGTGTCCCCCGGTATAATGTCCCATTCCCAGCAGTCAGTGTCCCCCGGTATAATGTCCCATTCCCAGCAGTCAGTGTCCTCCGGTATAATGTCCCATTCCCAGCAGTCAGTGTCCCCCGGTATAATGTCCCATTCCCAGCAGTCAGTGTCCCCCGGTATAATGTCCCATTCCCAGCAGTCAGTGTCCCCCGGTATAATGTCCCAATCCCAGCAGTCAGTGTCCCCCGGTATAATGTCCCATTCCCAGCAGTCAGTGTCCCCCGGTATAATGTCCCATTCCCAGCAGTCAGTGTCCCCTGGTATAATGTCCCATTCCCAGCAGTCAGTGTGTCCCAGTATAATGTCCCATTCCCAGCAGTCAGTGTCCCCCCCGGTATAATGTCCCATTCCCAGCAGTCAGCGTCCCCCGGTATAATGTCCCATTCCCAGCAGTCAGCGTCCCCCGGTATAATGTCCCATTCCCAGAAGTCAGTGTCCCCCGGTATAATGTCCCATTCCCAGCAGTCAGCGTCCCCCGGTATAATGTCCCATTCCCAGCAGTCAGTGTCCCCCGGTATAATGTCCCATTCCCAGCAGTCAGTGTCTCCCGGTATAATGTCCCATTCCCAGCAGTCAGTGTCCCCCGGTATAATGTCCCATTCCCAGCAGTCAGTGTGTCCCGGTATAATGTCCCATTTCCAGCAGTCAGTGTGTCCCGGTATAATGTCCCATTCCCAGCAGTCAGTGTCCCCCGGTATAATGTCCCATTCCCAGCAGTCAGTGTGTCCCGATATAATGTCCCATTCCCAGCAGTCAGTGTCCCCCGGTATAATGTCCCATTCCCAGCAGTCAGTGTCCCCCGGTATAATGTCCCATTCCCAGCAGTCAGTGTCCCCCGGTATAATGTCCCATTCCCAGCAGTCAGTGTCCCCCGGTATAATGTCCCATTCCCAGCAGTCAGTGTGTCCCGGTATAATGTCCCATTCCCAGCAGTCAGTGTCCACCGGTATAATGTCCCATTCCCAGCAGTCAGTGTGTCCCAGTATAATGTCCCATTCCCAGCAGTCAGTGTCCCCCGGTATAATGTCCCATTCCCAGCAGTCAGTGTGTCCCAGTATAATGTCCCATTCCCAGCAGTCAGTGTCTCCCGGTATAATGTCCCATTCCCTGCAGTCAGTGTGTCCCGGTATAATGTCCCATTCCCAGCAGTCAGCGTCCCCCGGTATAATGTCCCATTCCCAGCAGTCAGTGTCCCCCGGTATAATGTCCCATTCCCAGCAGTCAGTGTCCTGGTATAATGTCCCATTCCCAGCAGTCAGTGTCCCCCGGTATAATGTCCCATTCCCAGCAGTCAGTGTCCCCCGGTATAATGTCCCATTCCCAGCAGTCAGTGTCCCCCGGTATAATGTCCCATTCCTAGCAGTCAGTGTCCCCCGGTATAATGTCCCATTCCCAGCAGTCAGTGTGTCCCGGTATAATGTCCCATTCCCAGCAGTCAGCGTCCCCCGGTATAATGTCCCATTCCCAGCAGTCAGCGTCCCCCGGTATAATGTCCCATTCCTAGCAGTCAGTGTCCCCCGGTATAATGTCCCATTCCCAGCAGTCAGTGTGTCCCGGTATAATGTCCCATTCCCAGCAGTCAGCGTCCCCCGGTATAATGTCCCATTCCCAGCAGTCAGTGTCCCCCGGTATAATGTCGCATTCCCAGCAGTCAGTGTCCCCCGGTATAATGTCCCATTGTCCAGCAGTCAGTGCGTCCCCCGGTATAATGTCCCATTCCCAGCAGTCAGTGTGTCCCCCGGTATAATGTCCCATTCCCAGCAGTCAGTGTGTCCCGGTATAATGTCCCATTCCCAGCAGTGTCCCCCGGTATAACGTCCCATTCCCAGCAGTCAGTGTGTCCCGGTATAATGTCCCATTCCCAGCAGTCAGTGTCTCCCGGTATAATGTCCCATTCCCAGCAGTCAGTGTCCCCCGGTATAATGTCGCATTCCCAGCAGTCAGTGTGTCCCGGTATAATGTCCCATTCCCAGCAGTCAGCGTCCCCCGGTATAATGTCCCATTCCCAGCAGTCAGCGTCCCCCGGTATAATGTCCCATTCCCAGCAGTCAGTGTCCCCCGGTATAATGTCCCATTCCCAGCAGTCAGTGTCCCCCGGTATAATGTCCCATTCCCAGCAGTCAGTGTGTCCCGATATAATGTCCCATTCCCAGCAGTTAGTGTCCCCCGGTATAATGTCCCATTCCCAGCAGTCAGTGTCCCCCGGTATAATGTCCCATTCCCAGCAGTCAGTGTCCCCCGGTATAATGTCCCATTCCCAGCAGTAAGTGTCCCCCGGTATAATGTCCCATTCCCAGCAGTCAGTGTGTCCCGGTATAATGTCCCATTCCCAGCAGTCAGTGTCCCCCGGTATAATGTCCCATTCCCAGCAGTCAGTGTCCCCCGGTATAATGTCCCATTCCCAGCAGTCAGTGTCCCCCGGTATAATATCCCATTCCCAGCAGTCAGTGTGTCCCGGTATAATGTCCCATTCCCAGCAGTCAGTGTCCCCCGGTATAATGTCCCATTCCCAGCAGTCAGTGTCCCCCGGTATAATGTCCCATTCCCAGCAGTCAGTGTGTCCCGATATAATGTCCCATTCCCAGCAGTCAGTGTCCCCCGGTATAATGTCCCATTCCCAGCAGTCAGTGTCCCCCGGTATAATGTCCCATTCCCAGCAGTTGGTGTCCCCCGGTATAATGTCCCATCCCCAGCAGTCAGTGTCTCTCGGTATAATGTCCCATTCCCAGCAGTAAGTGTCCCCCGGTATAATGTCCCATTCCCAGCAGTCAGTGTCCCCCGGTATAATGTCCCATCCCCAGCAGTCAGTGTCTCTCGGTATAATGTCCCATTCCCAGCAGTCAGTGTGTCCCGGTATAATGTCCCATTCCCAGCAGTCAGTGTGTCCCGGTATAATGTCCCATTCCCAGCAGTCAGTGTCCCGGTATAATGTCCCATTCCCAGCAGTCAGTGTCTCTCGGTATAATGTCCCATTCCCAGCAGTAAGTGTCCCCCGGTATAATGTCCCATTCCCAGCAGTCAGTGTGTCCCGGTATAATGTCCCATTCCCAGCAGTCAGTGTGTCCCGGTATAATGTCCCATTCCCAGCAGTCAGCGTCCCCCGGTATAATGTCCCATTCCCAGCAGTCAGTGTGTCCCAGTATAATGTCCCATTCCCAGCAGTCAGTGTCCCCCCGGTATAATGTCCCATTCCCAGCAGTCAGCGTCCCCCGGTATAATGTCCCATTCCCAGCAGTCAGCGTCCCCCGGTATAATGTCCCATTCCCAGAAGTCAGTGTCCCCCGGTATAATGTCCCATTCCCAGCAGTCAGCGTCCCCCGGTATAATGTCCCATTCCCAGCAGTCAGTGTCCCCCGGTATAATGTCCCATTCCCAGCAGTCAGTGTCTCCCGGTATAATGTCCCATTCCCAGCAGTCAGTGTCCCCCGGTATAATGTCCCATTCCCAGCAGTCAGTGTGTCCCGGTATAATGTCCCATTTCCAGCAGTCAGTGTGTCCCGGTATAATGTCCCATTCCCAGCAGTCAGTGTCCCCCGGTATAATGTCCCATTCCCAGCAGTCAGTGTGTCCCGATATAATGTCCCATTCCCAGCAGTCAGTGTCCCCCGGTATAATGTCCCATTCCCAGCAGTCAGTGTCCCCCGGTATAATGTCCATTCCCAGCAGTCAGTGTCCCCCGGTATAATGTCCCATTCCCAGCAGTCAGTGTCCCCCGGTATAATGTCCCATTCCCAGCAGTCAGCTTTCCCCGGTATAATGTCCCATTCCCAGCAGTCAGCGTCCCCCGTTATATTGTCCCATTCCAGCAGTCAGTGTCCCCCAGTATAATGTCCCCATTCCCAGCAGTCAGTGTCCCCCGGTATAATGTCGCATTCCAGCAGTCAGCGTCCCCGGTATAATAGTCCCATTCCCAGCAGTCAGTGTCCCCCGGTATAATGTCCCATTCCCAGCAGTCAGTGTGTCCAGGTATAATGTCCCAATCCCAGCAGTCATTGTCCCCCGGTATAATGTCCCATTCCCAGCAGTCAGTGTCCCCCGGTATAATGTCCCATTCCCAGCAGTCAGTGTCCCCCGGTATAATGTCCCATTCCCAGCAGTCAGTGTCCCTCGGTATAATGTCCCATTCCCAGCAGTCAGTGTCCCCCGGTATAACGTCCCATTCCCAGCAGTCAGTGTCCCCCGTTATATTGTCCCATTTCCAGCAGTCAGTGTCCCCCAGTATAATGTCCCATTCCCAGCAGTCAGCGTCCCCCGGTATAATGTCCCATTCCCAGCAGTCAGCGTCCCCCGGTATAATGTCCCATTCCCAGCAGTCAGTGTGTCCCCGGTATAATGTCCCATTCCCAGCAGTCAGTGTCCCCCGATATAATGTCCCATTCCCAGCAGTCAGTGTCCCCCGGTATAATGTCCCATTCCCAGCAGTCAGTGTCCCCTGGTATAATGTCCCATTCCCAGCAGTCAGTGTCCCCCGGTATAATGTCCCATCCCAGCAGTCAGTGTGTCCCGGTATAATGTCCCATTCTCAGCAGTCAGTGTCCCCCGGTATAATGTCCCATTCCCAGCAGTCAGTGTGTCCCCGGTATAATGTCCCATTCCCAGCAGTCAGTGTCCCCCGGTATAATGTCCCATTCTCAGCAGTCAGTGTCCCCCGGTATAATGTCCCATTCCCGGCAGTCAGTGTCCCCCGGTATAATGTCCTATTCCCAGCAGTCAGTGTCCCCCGGTATAATGTCCCATTCTCAGCAGTCAGTGTCCCCCGGTATAATGTCCCATTCCCGGCAGTCAGTGTCCCCCGGTATAATGTCCCATTCCCAGCAGTCAGTGTGTCCCGGTATAATATCCCATTGTACAGCAGTTAGTGTGTCCTGGTATAATGTCCCATTCCCTGCAGTCAGTGTCCCCCGGTATAATGTCCCATTCCCGGC
This sequence comes from Discoglossus pictus, assembly GCA_027410445.1. Taxonomy (NCBI): domain Eukaryota; kingdom Metazoa; phylum Chordata; class Amphibia; order Anura; family Alytidae; genus Discoglossus; species Discoglossus pictus. The sequence continues at coordinate 57,191,467 of CM050176.1, forward strand.
AGTCAGTGTCCCCCGGTATAATGTCCCATTCCCAGCAGTCAGCGTCCCCCAGTATAATGTCCCATTCCCAGCAGTCAGCGTCCCCCGGTATAATGTCCCATTCCCGGCAGTCAGTGTCCCCCGGTATAATGTCCCATTCCCAGCAGTCAGCGTCCCCCAGTATAATGTCCCATTCCCAGCAGTCAGTGTCCCCCCGGTATAATGTCCCATTCCCAGCAGTCAGCGTCCCCCGGTATAATGTCCCATTCCCAGCAGTCAGCGTCCCCCGGTATAATGTCCCATTCCCAGCAGTCAGTGTCCCCCGGTATAATGTCCCATTCCCAGCAGTCAGTGTCCCCCCGGTATAATATCCCATTCCCAGCAGTCAGTGTCCCCCGGTATAATGTCCCATTCCCAGCAGTCAGTGTCCCCCGGTATAATGTCCCATTCCCAGCAGTCAGTGTCCCCCGGTATAATGTCCCATTCCCAGCAGTCAGTGTCCCCCGGTATAATGTCCCATTCCCAGCAGTCAGTGTGTCCCGGTATAATGTCCCATTCCCAGCAGTCAGTGTGTCCCGGTATAATGTCCCATTTCCAGCAGTCAGTGTGTCCCGGTATAATGTCCCATTCCCAGCAGTCAGTGTCCCCCGGTATAATGTCCCATTCCCAGCAGTCAGTGTCCCCCGGTATAATGTCCCATTCCCAGCAGTCAGTGTCCCCCGGTATAATGTCCCATTCCCAGCAGTCAGTGTGTCCCAGGTATAATGTCCCATTCCCAGCAGTCAGTGTCCCCGGTATAATGTCCCATTCCCAGCAGTCAGTGTCCCCCGGTATAATGTCCCATTCCCAGCAGTCAGTGTCCCCCGGTATAATGTCCCATTCCCAGCAGTCAGTGTCCCCCGGTATAATGTCCCATTCCCAGCAGTCAGTGTCCCTGGTATAATGTCCCATTCCCAGCAGTCAGTGTCCCCCGGTATAATGTCCCATTCCCAGCAGTCAGTGTCCCCCGTTATATTGTCCCATTCCCTGCAGTCAGTGTGTCCCGGTATAATGTCCCATTCCCAGCAGTCAGTGTCCCCCGGTATAATGTCCCATTCCCAGCAGTCAGTGTGTCCCGGTATAATATCCCATTCCCAGCAGTCAGTGTGTCCCCCGGTATAATATCCCATTCCCAGCAGTCAGTGTCCCCCGTTATATTGTCCTATTTCCAGCAGTCAGTGTCCCCCGGTATAATGTCCCATTCCCAGCAGTCAGTGTCCCCCGGTATAATGTCCCATTCCCAGCAGTCAGCGTCCCCCGGTATAATGTCCCATTCCCAGCAGTCAGCGTCCCCCGGTATAATGTCGCATTCCCAGCAGTCAGTGTCCCCCGGTATAATGTCCCATTCCCAGCAGTCAGCGTCCCCCGGTATAATGTCCCATTCCCAGCAGTCAGTGTCCCCCGGTATAATGTCCCATTGACCAGCAGTCAGTGCGTCCCCCGGTATAATGTCCCATTCCCAGCAGTCAGTGTGTCCCCCGGTATAATGTCGCATTCCCAGCAGTCAGTGTCCCCCGGTATAATGTCCCATTCCCAGCAGTCAGTGTCCCCCGGTATAATGTCCCATTCCCAGCAGTCAGCGTCCCCCGGTATAATGTCCCATTCCCAGCAGTCAGCGTCCCCCGGTATAATGTCCCATTCCCAGCAGTCAGCGTCCCCCAGTATAATGTCCCATTCCCAGCAGTCAGTGTCCCCCGGTATAATATCCCATTCCCAGCAGTCAGCGTCCCCCGTTATATTGTCCCATTTCCAGCAGTCAGTGTCCCCCAGTATAATGTCCCATTCCCAGCAGTCAGCGTCCCCCGGTATAATGTCCCATTCCCAGCAGTCAGCGTCCCCCGGTATAATGTCCCAATCCCAGTAGTCAGTGTGTCCCGGTATAATATCCCATTCCCAGTAGTCAGTGTGTCCCGGTATAATATCCCATTCCCAGCAGTCAGTGTCCCCCCCGGTATAATGTCCCATTCCCAGCAGTCAGTGTCCCCCGGTATAATGTCCCAATCCCAGCAGTCAGTGTCCCCCAGTATAATGTCCCATTCCCAGCAGTCAGTGTCCCCCGGTATAATGTCCCATTCCCAGCAGTCAGTGTCCCCCGGTATAATGTCCCATTCCCAGCAGTCAGTGTGTCCAGGTATAATGTCCCAATCCCAGCAGTCAGTGTCCCCCGGTATAATGTCCCATTCCCAGCAGTCAGCGTCCCCCGGTATAATGTCCCATTCCCAGCAGTCAGCGTCCCCCGGTATAATGTCCCATTCCCGGCAGTCAGTGTCCCCCGGTATAATGTCCCAGCAGTCAGTGTCCCCCGGTATAATGTCCCATTCCCAGCAGTCAGTGTCCGCCGGTATAACGTCCCAATCCCAGCAGTCAGCGTCCCCCGGTATAATGTCCCATTCCCAGCAGTCAGCGTCCCCCGGTATAATGTCCTATTCCCAGCAGTCAGTGTGTCCCGGTATAATGTCCCATTCCCAGCAGTCAGTGTCCCCCGGTATAATGTCCCATTCCCAGCAGTCAGCGTGTCCTGGTATAATGTCCCATTCCCAGCAGTCAGCGTCCCCCGGTATAATGTCCCATTCCCAGCAGTCAGTGTCCCCCGGTATAATGTCCCATTCCCAGCAGTCATTGTCCCCCGGAATAATGTCCCATTCCAGCAGTCAGTGTCCCCCGGTATAATGTCCCATTCCCAGCAGTCAGTGTCCCCCGGTATAATGTCCCATCCCCAGCAGTCAGTGTCCCCCGGTATAATGTCCCATTCCCAGCAGTCAGTGTGTCCCGGTATAATGTCCCATTCCCAGCAGTCAGTGTCCCCCGGTATAATGTCCCAATCCCAGCAGTCAGTGTCCCCCGGTATAATGTCCCATTCCCAGCAGTCAGTGTCCCCCGGTATAATGTCCCATTCCCAGCAGTCAGTGTCCCCTGGTATAATGTCCCATTCCCAGCAGTCAGTGTGTCCCGGTATAATGTCCCATTCCCAGCAGTCAGTGTCCCCCGGTATAATGTCCCAATCCCAGCAGTCAGTGTCCCCCGGTATAATGTCCCAATCCCAGCAGTCAGTGTCCCCCGGTATAATGTCCCATTCCCAGCAGTCAGTGTCCCCCGGTATAATGTCCCATTCCCAGCAGTCAGTGTCCCCTGGTATAATGTCCCATTCCCAGCAGTCAGCGTCCCCCGGTATAATGTCCCATTCCCAGCAGTCAGTGTCCCCCGGTATAATGTCCCATTCCCAGCAGTCAGTGTCCCCCGTTATAATGTCCCATTCCCAGCAGTCAGTGTCCCCCGGTATAATGTCCCATTCCCAGCAGTCAGTGTCCCCCGGTATAATGTCCCATTCCCAGCAGTCAGTGTCCCCTGGTATAATGTCCCATTCCCAGCAGTCAGTGTGTCCCGGTATATTGTCCGATTCCCAGCAACTAGTGTATCCCGGTATAATGTCCCATTCCCAGCAGTCAGTGTGTCCCGGTATAATGTCCCATTCCCAGCAGTCAGTGTCCCCCGGTATAATGTCCCATTCTCAGCAGTCAGTGTCCCCCGGTATAATGTCCCATTCCCGGCAGTCAGTGTCCCCCCGGTATAATGTCCTATTCCCAGCAGTCAGTGTCCCCCGGTATAATGTCCCATTCCCAGCAGTCAGTGTGTCCCGGTATAATGTCCCATTCCCAGCAGTCAGTGTCCCCCGTTATAATATCCCATTCCCAGCAGTCAGTGTCCCCCGTTATATTTTCCTATTTCCAGCAGTCAGTGTCCCCCGGTATAATGTCCCATTCCCAGCAGTCAGTGTCCCCCGGTATAATGTCCCATTCCCAGCAGTCAGCGTCCCCCGGTATAATGTCCCATTCCCAGCAGTCAGCGTCCCCCGGTATAATGTCGCATTCCCAGCAGTCAGTGTCCCCCGGTATAATGTCCCATTCCCAGCAGTCAGTGTCCCCCGGTATAATGTCCCATTGACCAGCAGTCAGTGCGTCCCCCGGTATAATGTCCCATTCCCAGCAGTCAGTGTGTCCCCCGGTATAATGTCCCATTCCCAGCAGTCAGTGTCCCCCGGTATAATGTCCCATTCCCAGCAGTCAGCGTCCCCCGGTATAATGTCGCATTCCCAGCAGTCAGTGTCCCCCGGTATAATGTCCCATTCCCAGCAGTCAGCGTCCCCCGGTATAATGTCCCATTCCCAGCAGTCAGTGTCCCCCGGTATAATGTCCCATTGACCAGCAGTCAGTGCGTCCCCCGGTATAATGTCCCATTCCCAGCAGTCAGTGTGTCCCCCGGTATAATGTCCTATTCCCAGCAGTCAGTGTCCCCCGGTATAATGTCCCATTCCCAGCAGTCAGTGTGTCCCGGTATAATGTCCCATTCCCAGCAGTCAGTGTCCCCCGTTATAATATCCCATTCCCAGCAGTCAGTGTCCCCCGTTATATTTTCCTATTTCCAGCAGTCAGTGTCCCCCGGTATAATGTCCCATTCCCAGCAGTCAGCGTCCCCCGGTATAATGTCCCATTCCCAGCAGTCAGCGTCCCCCGGTATAATGTCGCATTCCCAGCAGTCAGTGTCCCCCGGTATAATGTCCCATTCCCAGCAGTCAGCGTCCCCCGGTATAATGTCCCATTCCCAGCAGTCAGTGTCCCCCGGTATAATGTCCCATTGACCAGCAGTCAGTGCGTCCCCCGGTATAATGTCCCATTCCCAGCAGTCAGCGTCCCCCAGTATAATGTCCCATTCCCAGCAGTCAGTGTCCCCCGGTATAACGTCCCATTCCCAGCAGTCAGCGTCCCCCGGTATAATGTCCCATTCCCAGCAGTCAGCGTCCCCCAGTATAATGTCCCATTCCCAGCAGTCAGTGTCCCCCGGTATAATATCTCATTCCCAGCAGTCAGCGTCCCCCGTTATATTGTCCCATTTCCAGCAGTCAGTGTCCCCCAGTATAATGTCCCATTCCCAGCAGTCAGCGTCCCCCGGTATAATGTCCCATTCCCAGCAGTCAGTGTGTCCCGGTATAATGTCCCATTCCCAGTAGTCAGTGTGTCCCGGTATAATATCCCATTCCCAGCAGTCAGTGTCCCCCGGTATAATGTCCCAATCCCAGCAGTCAGTGTCCCCCAGTATAATGTCCCATTCCCAGCAGTCAGTGTCCCCCGGTATAATGTCCCATTCCCAGCAGTCAGTGTCCCCCGGTATAATGTCCCATTCCCAGCAGTCAGTGAGTCCAGGTATAATGTCCCAATCCCAGCAGTCAGTGTCCCCCGGTATAATGTCCCAATCCCAGCAGTCAGCGTCCCCCGGTATAATGTCCCATTCCCAGCAGTCAGCGTCCCCCGGTATAATGTCCCATTCCCGGCAGTCAGTGTCCCCCGGTATAATGTCCCAGCAGTCAGTGTCCCCCGGTATAATGTCCCAATCCCAGCAGTCAGTGTCCCCTGGTATAATGTCCCATTCCCAGCAGTCAGTGTCCGCCGGTATAATGTCCCATTCCCAGCAGTCAGCGTCCCCCGGTATAATGTCCCATTCCCAGCAGTCAGCGTCCCCCGGTATAACGTCCCAATCCCAGCAGTCAGCGTCCCCCGGTATAATGTCCCATTCCCAGCAGTCAGCGTCCCCCGGTATAATGTCCTATTCCCAGCAGTCAGTGTGTCCCGGTATAATGTCCCATTCCCAGCAGTCAGTGTCCCCCGGTATAATGTCCCATTCCCAGCAGTCAGTGTGTCCAGGTATAATGTCCCATTCCCTGCAGTCAGTGTGTCCCCCGGTATAATGTCCCATTCCCAGCAGTCAGCGTCCCCCGGTATAATGTCCCATTCCCAGCAGTCAGTGTCCCCCGGTATAATGTCCCATTCCCAGCAGTCAGTGTGTCCAGGTATAATGTCCCAATCCCAGCAGTCAGTGTCCCCCGGTATAATGTCCCAATCCCAGCAGTCAGTGTCCCCCGGTATAATGTCCCATTCCCAGCAGTCAGTGTCCCCTGGTATAATGTCCCATTCCCAGCAGTCAGCGTCCCCCGGTATAATGTCCCATTCCCAGCAGTCAGTGTCCCCCGGTATAATGTCCCATTCCCAGCAGTCATTGTCCCCCGGAATAATGTCCCATTCCCAGCAGTCAGTGTCCCCCGGTATAATGTCCCATTCCCAGCAGTCAGTGTCCCCCGGTATAATGTCCCATCCCCAGCAGTCAGTGTCCCCCGGTATAATGTCCCATTCCCAGCAGTCAGTGTGTCCCGGTATAATGTCCCATTCCCAGCAGTCAGTGTCCCCCGGTATAATGTCCCATTCCCAGCAGTCAGTGTCCCCCGGTATAATGTCCCAATCCCAGCAGTCAGTGTCCCCCGGTATAATGTCCCATTCCCAGCAGTCAGTGTCCCCCGGTATAATGTCCCATTCCCAGCAGTCAGTGTCCCCTGGTATAATGTCCCATTCCCAGCAGTCAGTGTGTCCCGGTATAATGTCCCATTCCCAGCAGTCAGTGTCCCCCGGTATAATGTCCCAATCCCAGCAGTCAGTGTCCCCCGGTATAATGTCCCAATCCCAGCAGTCAGTGTCCCCCGGTATAATGTCCCATTCCCAGCAGTCAGTGTCCCCCGGTATAATGTCCCATTCCCAGCAGTCAGTGTCCCCCGGTATAATGTCCCATTCCCAGCAGTCAGCGTCCCCCGGTATAATGTCCCATTCCCAGCAGTCAGTGTCCCCCGGTATAATGTCCCATTCCCAGCAGTCAGTGTCCCCCGTTATAATGTCCCATTCCCAGCAGTCAGTGTCCCCCGGTATAATGTCCCATTCCCAGCAGTCAGTGTCCCCCGGTATAATGTCCCATTCCCAGCAGTCAGTGTTCCGCCGGTATAATATCCCATTCCCAGCAGTCAGTGTCCCGGTATAATGTCCCATCCCCAGCAGTCAGTGTCCCCCGGTATAATGTCCCATTCCCAGCAGTCAGTGTGTCCCGGTATATTGTCCCATTCCCAGCAACTAGTGTATCCCGGTATAATGTCCCATTCCCAGCAGTCAGTGTGTCCCGGTATAATGTCCCATTCCCAGCAGTCAGTGTGTCCCGATATAATGTCCCATTCTCAGCAGTCAGTGTCCCCCGGTATAATGTCCCATTCCCGGCAGTCAGTGTGTCCCAGTATAATGTCCCATTCTCAGCAGTCAGTGTCCCCCGGTATAATGTCCCATTCCCAGCAGTCAGTGTCCCCCGGTATAATGTCCTATTCCCAGCAGTCAGTGTCCCCCGGTATAATGTCCCATTCCCAGCAGTCAGTGTGTCCCAGTATAATGTCCCATTGTCCAGCAGTTAGTGTGTCCTGGTATAATGTCCCATTCCCAGCAGTCAGTGTGTCCCGGTATAATGTCCCATTGTCCAGCAGTCAGTGTGTCCCGGTATAATGTCCCATTGTCCAGCAGTTAGTGTGTCCTGGTATAATGTCCCATTCCCTGCAGTCAGTGTCCCCCGGTATAATGTCCCATTCCCGGCAGTCAGTGTCCCCCGGTATAATGTCCCATTCCCAGCAGTCAGCGTCCCCCAGTATAATGTCCCATTCCCAGCAGTCAGTGTCCCCCCCGGTATAATGTCCCATTCCCAGCAGTCAGCGTCCCCCCCGGTATAAGGTCCCATTCCCAGCAGTCAGTGTCCCCCGGTATAATGTCCCATTCCCAGCAGTCAGTGTCCCCCCCGGTATAATGTCCCATTCCCAGCAGTCAGTGTCCCCCCCGGTATAAGGTCCCATTCCCAGCAGTCAGTGTCCCCCGGTATAATGTCCCATTCCCAGCAGTCAGCGTCCCCCGGTATAATGTCCCATTCCCAGCAGTCAGCGTCCCCCGGTATAATGTCCCATTCCCAGCAGTCAGTGTCTCCCGGTATAATATCCCATTCCCAGCAGTCAGTGTCCCCCGGTATAATGTCCCATTCCCAGCAGTCAGTGTCCCCCGGTATACTGTCCCATTCCCAGCAGTCAGTGTCCCCCGGTATAATGTCCCATTCCCAGCAGTCAGTGTGTCCCGGTATAATGTCCCATTCCCAGCAGTCAGTGTGTCCCGGTATAATGTCCCATTCCCAGCAGTCAGTGTCCCCCGGTATAATGTCCCATTCCCAGCAGTCAGTGTCCCCCGGTATAATGTCCCATTCCCAGCAGTCAGTGTGTCCCGATATAATGTCCCATTCCCAGCAGTCAGTGTGTCCCGGTATAATGTCCCATTCCCAGCAGTCAGTGTCCCCCGGGATAATGTCCCATTCCCAGCAGTCAGCGTCCCCCGGTATAATGTCCCATTCCCAGCAGTCAGTGTCCCCCGGGATAATGTCCCATTCCCAGCAGTCAGTGTGTCCCGGTATAATGCCCCATTCCCAGCAGTCAGTGTGTTCCAGTATAATGTCCCATTCCCAGCAGTCAGTGTCCCCCGGTATTATGTCCCATTCCCAGCAGTCAGCGTCCCCCGGTATTATGTCCCATTCCCAGCAGTCAGCGTCCCCCGATATAATGTCCCATTCCCAGCAGTCAGTGTGTCCCCCGGTATAATGTCCCATTCCCAGCAGTCAGTGTCCCCCGGTATAATGTCCCATTCCCAGCAGTCAGTGTCCCCCGGTATAATGTCCCATTCCCTGCAGTCAGTGTGTCCCCCGGTATATTGTCCCATTCCCAGCAGTCAGTGTGTCCCGGTATAATGTCCCATTCCCAGCAGTCAGTGTGTCCCGGTATAATGTCCCATTCCCCAGCAGTCAATGTGTCCCGGTATAATGTCCCATTCCCAGCAGTCAGTGTGTCCCGGTATAATGTCCCATTCCCAGCAGTCAGCGTCCCCCGGTATAATGTCCCATTCCCAGCAGTCAGTGTCCCCCGGTATAATGTCCCATTCCCAGCAGTCACTGTGTCCCGGTATAATGTCCCATTCCCAGCAGTCAGTGTGTCCCGGTATAATGTCCCATTCCCAGCAGTCAGTGTGTCCCGGTATAATGTCCCATTCCCAACAGTCAGTGTGTCCCGGTATAATGTCCCATTCCCAGCAGTCAGTGTCCCATTCCCAGCAGTCAGTGTCCCCCGGTATAATGTCCCATTCCCAGCAGTCAGTGTCCCCCGGTATACTGTCCCATTCCCAGCAGTCAGTGTCCCCCGGTATAATGTCCCATTCCCAGCAGTCAGTGTGTCCCGGTATAATGTCCCATTCCCAGCAGTCAGTGTGTCCCGGTATAATGTCCCATTTCCAGCAGTCAGTGTGTCCCGGTATAATGTCCCATTCCCAGCAGTCAGTGTCCCCCGGTATAATGTCCCATTCCCAGCAGTCAGTGTGTCCCGATATAATGTCCCATTCCCAGCAGTCAGTGTGTCCCGGTATAATGTCCCATTCCCAGCAGTCAGTGTCCCCCGGGATAATGTCCCATTCCCAGCAGTCAGCGTCCCCCGGTATAATGTCCCATTCCCAGCAGTCAGTGTCCCCCGGGATAATGTCCCATTCCCAGCAGTCAGTGTGTCCCGGTATAATGCCCCATTCCCAGCAGTCAGTGTGTTCCAGTATAATGTCCCATTCCCAGCAGTCAGTGTCCCCCGGTATTATGTCCCATTCCCAGCAGTCAGCGTCCCCCGGTATTATGTCCCATTGCCAGCAGTCAGCGTCCCCCGATATAATGTCCCATTCCCAGCAGTCAGTGTGTCCCCCGGTATAATGTCCCATTCCCAGCAGTCAGTGTCCCCCGGTATAATGTCCCATTCCCAGCAGTCAGTGTCCCCCGGTATAATGTCCCATTCCCTGCAGTCAGTGTGTCCCCCGGTATATTGTCCCATTCCCAGCAGTCAGTGTGTCCCGGTATAATGTCCCATTCCCAGCAGTCAGTGTGTCCCGGTATAATGTCCCATTCCCCAGCAGTCAATGTGTCCCGGTATAATGTCCCATTCCCAGCAGTCAGTGTGTCCCGGTATAATGTCCCATTCCCAGCAGTCAGCGTCCCCCGGTATAATGTCCCATTCCCAGCAGTCAGTGTCCCCCGGTATAATGTCCCATTCCCAGCAGTCACTGTGTCCCGGTATAATGTCCCATTCCCAGCAGTCAGTGTGTCCCGGTATAATGTCCCATTCCCAGCAGTCAGTGTGTCCCGGTATAATGTCCCATTCCCAACAGTCAGTGTGTCCCGGTATAATGTCCCATTCCCAGCAGTCAGTGTCCCATTCCCAGCAGTCAGTGTCCCCCGGTATAATGTCCCATTCCCAGCAGTCAGTGTGTCCCGGTATAATGTCCCATTCCCAGCAGTCAGTGTGTCCCGGTATATTGTCCCATTCCCAGCAGCTAGTGTATCCCGGTATAATGTCCCATTCCCAGCAGTCACTGTGTCCCGGTATATTGTCCCATTCCCAGCAGTCAAGTGTGTCCCGGTATAATGTCCCATTCCCAGCAGTCAGTGTGTCCCGGTATAATGTCCCTTTACCAGCAGTCAGTGTGTCCCGGTATAATGTCCCATTCCCAGCAGTCAGTGTGTCCCGGTCTAATGTCCCATTCCCAGCAGTCAGTGTGTCCCCCGGTATAATGTCCCATTCCCAGCAGTCAGTGTGTCCCCGGTATAATGTCCCATTCCCTGCAGTCAGTGTGTCCTGGTATAATGTCCCATTCCCAGCAGTCAGTGTCCCCCGGTATAATGTCCCATTCCCTGCAGTCAGTGTCCCCCCCGGTATAATGTCCCATTCCCAGCAGTCAGTGTGTCCCCGGTATAATGTCCCATTCCCTGCAGTCAGTGTTTCCCGGTATAATGTCCCATTCCCAGCAGTCAGTGTGTCCCGGTATAATGTCCCATTCCCAGCAGTCAGTGTGTCCCGGTATAATGTCCCATTCCCAGCAGTCAGTGTGTCCCCGGTATAATGTCCCATTCCCTGCAGTCAGTGTTTCCCGGTATAATGTCCCATTCCCTGCAGTCAGTGTGTCCCGGTATAATGTCCCATTCCCAGCAGTCAGTGTCCCCCCGGTATAATGTCCCATTCCCTGCAGTCAGTGTCCCCCCCGGTATAATGTCCCATTCCCAGCAGTCAGTGTGTCCCCGGTATAATGTCCCATTCCCTGCAGTCAGTGTTTCCCGGTATAATGTCCCATTCCCGGCAGTCATTGTGTCCCGGTATAATGTCCCATTCCCAGCAGTCAGTGCGTCCCCCGGTATAATGTCCCATTCCCTGCAGTCAGTGTCCCCCGGTATAATGTCCCATTCCCAGCAGTCAGTGTGTCCCCCGGTATAATGTCCCATTCCCTGCAGTCAGTGTGTCCCGGTATAATGTCCCATTCCCAGCAGTCAGTGTCCCCCGGTATAATGTCCCATTCCCAGCAGTCAGTGTCCCCCGGTATAATGTCCCATTCCCTGCAGTCAGTGTCCCCCCCGGTATAATGTCCTAATCCCGGCAGTCAGCGTGTCCCGGTATAATGTCCCATTCCCAGCAGTCCGCTTCCCTTGGTATAATGACCCATTCCCTGCAGTCAGTGTCCCCCGGTATAATGACCCATTCCCAGCAGTGCTCACCTCTCCAGTCAGCTGGTGAATGTTGGTCTGGGGGCATTTCTTCCTCACAATGGTATATTCCTACAGAATGAGAGAGGAATAGGTCAGACTTTATAGCCACAGTATTAAAGTGAGACCGGGTCCAGTCCTATTTCATCAATTTTAAGGACAACTTCAGATTATGAAAAACTTCCTGTTCTTGAGAAATGTAACAAACAAAACCAGCACTTGTGTCGTGGGCATAAAATAATTTCATAGAAAGTCTTCATTTTAGCAGACTCTGCTAGTGCATGTAACAAAATGGGATGTGGGAAAGAAAGCGCACCAACACCTAGTGCAGGTCACTAAATATATGATATATGTAACATGAGTAATAGGATTGTGTCCCCTGGATAAACCTCATATTCTCATGGGGTATAAAAAGCGCACTGGGTCACATGGTCTTGAATCATGGTGGTGTGAGAGACTTGGTCACTTATGGATGTTATAGAGTATAAGGATCGACCAATCTCCTGAACACAAATACTCATGTCCAGAACTTTATTACTATTGAATCCCCTGGATTAGAATTGAGCATGTGCCCACTGGAGGTATTATTGAAGCTACACCACTGGTAAACACGCTCTGGGATTGGTGCAACTAGCCATGTACTGACGTTATAATGCTCTAACAATTGCTTCAGAATGAGGGACTCCAGTTTCTGCAGTTACTTTATTCATTATTAATATTATTATTTTTATTTATAAATATCAACATATTCTCTAGAGCTAAGTAAACAAGATTCTGTGAATACACAAAACATGAGACATGTCCCATACTGGTACAGAGGGTGAAGAAGGCCATACAATGTAATCTTTTGCTGAGCTTTCCTTATAGGAGGACCTTGTGACGAGTCAGAAGAAGCACAAAGTTCTTTCTTACAAGCTTTATCTATATTATGATCTATTCTGTTCAGTTAGAATCAACCTTGTGGCTCCATCTTATTTTACACGTGATGGCTATCTGACAAAGGATACAATTCAGAGTCTTAATCCTAATGTATACAGTCCTCAGCATTCCCGTTATCTCAACCTTGTTCTCCAACATCACCTAAAACCTAGCGTCTCCAACAGGTCTTCTGAGGAGTAGCCTCCACCCTTTGTAATTCCCTACCTTAGCTCATTAGACTCTCCCCTACTCTTCAAATATTGACACATTCTCAGAAAACTCATACTTATCTCCTTAACTCCATTAGGTTCTGGTTCACACCTTCCCCTTCCTCGAGCAGACCCCTCTACCACCCTTTAGACTGGAAGTTCTCACAAGAGCAATGCCCTCATCTCCTCCTGTACCAATGTGTATGTACAAAGTGCTGTCTTATTTATACCTCTTTTGTTGTGTGTCCAAGTGCTATCCATGTGTTTATTGTTTCCCAAGTGCCTCAGAATCTACTTAATCTCTAGAAATAAAATATAATAATAATGATATAATTGCTGGACAATCATTGCCAGTATAAAAAGCCTTTGTGTTTTTCTGCACCTAATTGTTGAAGGAATCTAATACACTTCCCATCCCTCAGTCCTGTTCAGGGTCGTCTTGATGATTTTGTGATTAATTATTTACTCTATGTCTGGACACTGCTTTCTAATTAACTCTCAAATGCCAAATTAACAGCAGGGTCATTCGGCGTCACCTCTCCAGTCAGGAGATGGATGATCTCCAGGGCTTGGTCTAGAATCCTCTTTGACATCTTCTTGTCCTTATTCATCTTAAGAAGTATAAGGGAGTTAGTCAGATGCTGCATTCTTGAGGTCTAAAAGAAAAGGAGGAGAAATAGCAACAATTAACAGACAGGCGTCATTTCCTAGCTCTGTCACGACATTGTGACCTGGAATATAGATTAGGAAAAAAGTTATATGTTTGTTTAGCAGCGGCATAAGCCATGTGCATAAAACCCTTTTTATGCCCAAGAAGGATTCCATGTGTTTGGAGCCTGCAGCCTGTGAGTGGCTGTGTTTGGGGCCTGCAGCCTGTGAGAGGTTGTGTTTGGGGCCTGCAGCCTGTGACAGGCCGTGTTTGGGGCCTGCAGCCTGTGACAGGCTGTGTTTGGGGTCTGCAGCCTGTGACAGGCTGTGTTCGGGGCCTGCAGCCTGTGACAGGCTGTGATTGAGGCCTGCAGACTGTGACAGGCTGTGTTCGGGGCTTGCAGCCTGTGACAGGCTGTGTTTGGGGCCTGCAGCCTGTGACAGGCTGTGTTTGGGGCCTGCAGCCCGTTGAGAGACTGTATTTGGGGGCTTCAGCCTGTGAGAGACTGGATTTGAGGCCTGCAGCCTGTGACAAGATGTGTTTGGGGCATTCAGCCTGTGTTTGGGGCATGCAACTTTTGTGAGGCTGTGTTTGGGGTCTGCAGCCTGTATGAGGCTGTGTTTGGGGTCTGCAACCTGTATGAGGCTATATTTGTGGCCTGCAGACCGTTGAGAGACTGTGTTTGGGGGCTGCAGCCTGTGAGAGACTGGATTTGGGACCTGCAGCCTCTGACAAGCTGTGTTTGGGGCATTCAGCCTGTGTGAGCCTGTGTTTGGGGGCTGCAGCCGGTGTGAGGATGTGTTTGGGGCCTGCAGTCTGTTTGGGCCTATGTTTGGGGCCTACAGTTCGTGTGAGCCTGTGTTTGGGGCCTGCGGCCTGTGAGACGCTGTGTTTGGGGCCTGCAGCCTATGAGAGACTGTGTTTGGGGCTTGCAGCCTGTGAGAGGCTGTGTTTGGGGCCTGAGGCCTGTGTGAGACTGTGATTGGGGCCTGTTAGAGGCTGTGTTTGGGGCCTGTGAAAGGCTGTGTTTTGGGCCTGCGGCCTGTGAGAGGCTGTGTTTGGGGTTTGCGACCTGTGACGGGCTGTGTTTGGGGCCTGCGGCTTGTTAAAGGCTGTGTTTGGGGCCTGCGGCCTGTGAGAGGCTGTGTTTGGGGTCTGCGGCCTGTGATGGGCTGTGTTTGGGGTCTGCGGCCTGTGATGGGCTGTGTTTGGGGTCTGCGGCCTGTGATGGGCTGTGTTTGGGGCCTGCAGCATTTGATGGGCTGTGTTTGGGGCCTGCAGCATGTGACAGGATTTGTTTCGGGCCTGCAGCCTGTGAGAGACTGTGATTGGGGCCTGTTAGAGGCTGTGTTTGGGGCCTGTGGCCTGTGAAAGGCTTGTTTTGGGCCTGCAGCCTGTGACAGGCTGTGATTGAGGCCTGCAGACTGTGACAGGCTGTGTTCGGGGCTTGCAGCCTGTGACAGGCTGTGTTCGGGGCCTGCAGCCTGTGACAGGCTGTGTTCGGGGCCTGCAGCCTGTGACAGGCTGTGTTTGGGGCCTGCAGCCTGTGACAGGCTGTGTTTGGGGCCTGCAGCCTGTGACAGGCTGTGTTTGGGGCCTGCAGCCCGTTGAGAGACTGTATTTGGGGGCTGCAGCCTGTGAGAGACTGGATTTGAGGCCTGCAGCCTGTGACAAGCTGTGTTTGGGGCATTCAGCCTGTGTTTGGGGCATGCAACTTTTGTGAGGCTGTGTTTGGGGCCTGCAGCCTGTATGAGGCTGTGTTTGGGGTCTGCAACCTGTATGAGGCTATATTTGTGGCCTGCAGACCGTTGAGAGACTGTGTTTGGGGGCTGCTGCCTGTGAGAGACTGGATTTGGGACCTGCAGCCTCTGACAAGCTGTGTTTGGGGCATTCAGCCTGTGTGAGCCTTTGTTTGGGGGCTGCAGCCGGTGTGAGGCTGTGTTTGGGGCCTGCAGTCTGTTTGAGCCTATGTTTGGGCCCTACAGTTCGTGTGAGCCTGTGTTTGGGGCCTGCGGCCTGTGAGACGCTGTGTTTGGGGCCTGTGACAGGCTGTGTTTGGGGTCTGCAGCCTATGAGAGACTGTGTTTGGGGCTTGCAGCCTGTGAGAGGCTGTGTTTGGGGCCTGCAGTCTGTTTGAGCCTATGTTTGGGCCCTACAGTTCGTGTGAGCCTGTGTTTGGGGCCTGCGGCCTGTGAGACGCTGTGTTTGGGGCCTGTGACAGGCTGTGTTTGGGGTCTGCAGCCTATGAGAGACTGTGTTTGGGGCCTGCGGCCTGTGAGACGCTGTGTTTGGGGCCTGTGACAGGCTGTGTTTGGGGTCTGCAGCCTATGAGAGACTGTGTTTGGGGCTTGCAGCCTGTGACAGGCTGTGTTTGGGGCCTGCAGCCTGTGACAGGCTGTGTTTGGGGCCTGCAGCCCGTTGAGAGACTGTATTTGGGGGCTTCAGCCTGTGAGAGACTGGATTTGAGGCCTGCAGCCTGTGACAAGATGTGTTTGGGGCATTCAGCCTGTGTTTGGGGCATGCAACTTTTGTGAGGCTGTGTTTGGGGTCTGCAGCCTGTATGAGGCTGTGTTTGGGGTCTGCAACCTGTATGAGGCTATATTTGTGGCCTGCAGACCGTTGAGAGACTGTGTTTGGGGGCTGCAGCCTGTGAGAGACTGGATTTGGGACCTGCAGCCTCTGACAAGCTGTGTTTGGGGCATTCAGCCTGTGTGAGCCTGTGTTTGGGGGCTGCAGCCGGTGTGAGGATGTGTTTGGGGCCTGCAGTCTGTTTGGGCCTATGTTTGGGGCCTACAGTTCGTGTGAGCCTGTGTTTGGGGCCTGCGGCCTGTGAGACGCTGTGTTTGGGGCCTGCAGCCTATGAGAGACTGTGTTTGGGGCTTGCAGCCTGTGAGAGGCTGTGTTTGGGGCCTGAGGCCTGTGTGAGACTGTGATTGGGGCCTGTTAGAGGCTGTGTTTGGGGCCTGTGAAAGGCTGTGTTTTGGGCCTGCGGCCTGTGAGAGGCTGTGTTTGGGGTTTGCGGCCTGTGACGGGCTGTGTTTGGGGCCTGCGGCTTGTTAAAGGCTGTGTTTGGGGCCTGCGGCCTGTGAGAGGCTGTGTTTGGGGTCTGCGGCCTGTGATGGGCTGTGTTTGGGGTCTGCGGCCTGTGATGGGCTGTGTTTGGGGCCTGCGGCATGTGATGGGCTGTGTTTGGGGCCTGCAGCATGTGACAGGCTTTGTTTTGGGCCTGCGGCCTGTGAGAGACTGTGATTGGGGCCTGTTAGAGGCTGTGTTTGGGGCCTGTGAAAGGATGTGTTTTGGGCCTGTGGCCTGTGAGAGGCTGTGTTTGGGGCCTGCGGCATGTGACGGGCTGTGTTTGGGGCCTGCGGCATGTGACAGGCTGCGTTTGGGGCCTGCGGCCTGTGAGAGGCTGTGTTTGGGGCCTGCGGCATGTGACGGGCTGTGTTTGGGGCCTGCGGCATGTGACGGGCTGTGTTTGGGGCCTGCGGCATGTGACGGGCTGTGTTTGGGGCCTGTGGCCTGTGAAAGGCTGCGTTTGGGGCCTGCGGCCTGTGAGAGGATGTGTTTTGGGCCTGCGGCCTGTGAGAGGCTGTGTTTGGGGCCTGCGGCATGTGACGGGCTGTGTTTGGGGCCTGCGGCATGTGACAGGCTTTGTTTCGGGCCTGCAGCCTGTCATAGGAGCGCACTACAAATATGACACTTCAGTGGAATTACATTTAGAACTGGTTATACTAATTATTAAAATAAATATTTATAATATTTATTACACAACTAGAATTCCATTAAGCAAACAGTCTAATATATTATTAACAGGTCATAAGTTTAAGGGGCACTTCTGAATGAGAAAGATTTTTTAAACTCAAGAGATGAGAACTCAGCTGTCCTGGGGTACTGTTATTGGGGTACTGGACTCCAATGTGGACCAGACACTATCCATCCATTATATACATGGTGACCAGATTCTGGTCTGTTTCCACATCCTCCCAGATGTATATAGAGCTATTTTGGGAATAACAAAATTACCTTTAAGTAATAAGAATTCCTCCAAAAAGGTCATGGTGTTAAAAATTGCACTTTCCTACAGGGAACTTACATTGAACGTAGCTTTAATAGTGTCTGTTAATTTACCTTTCCAGATCTCCCATTATCTTAAATTTGTTCAGAAGTGTAATCATTACTGAGAACAATTTAAAAAAAATCTGAGCATGTACAGACTTCTAGGTAGCCATTAGCAAGCTCTAGTAATCATTACACTCCAACACAATAATAAAAGCAAGGGCCAAGGGGTGGCTTCAGACAAAAAAATATTACAAACCATAATTAAAGTTTTATATGATTTGTAATTCTATTCTTGTCATTACCTATTAGCTTAAATTATATATTTCGATCATTTGCAGATTAACCCACTCATAGTTGAACAAGGAGGGTTGAAATAGTCAAATCAAGCAATGTCGGTAGATGTAAACCTGATGTAGGATAAGAAACTTACCACTAGGAGTTAAATATAGAAAAAGGTGAATAGAGATGTTGTTGCAACATTCTATGGTGGAAATTGACCAACATGTAATAAAGAGCATCTCTGCAAAGGGTTAAAGCGGAATGACCAACGGAGGTTGTGATAGTCTTGCATGAGAGGGACTACATACTGATATTCTACAGCGATGGCGTCATTAGAGGGTCATTGAAGTCATATTTATATTATTCCATCATGTCGCTCCATCACTTGTCCTACCCCATGGTCGTAGGGTATTTCAATTTATAGACCACTGGATCCATAGTAGAGCTACGAGTGGTACTATTATGGTTTCCGCTCACCTCTCCAGTCAGCAGATAGATGATCTCCAGTGCGTGATTCAGGATCCTCTCCATCATCGCCTCCATTTTCTTCTTGTCTTTACTCATAGTGTTTTATTCAGACTCTAAATCCAAGAAAGAGGCAAAATTGTAACAAATCAGGAAAATCCAAGCACCAATGTCCTTTGTCTGTTTATACTAGAAGAATCAAATCCTAGAACAATAGAGTATGTATTTTTCTCCCTCCAAGCAACAATATATCAGCAGCGTGCGCAAGCATACAGCACGCCTGACTTACCTCAACATACTTTTCACATCGATGCTCACTAGTTTAGCTTAAGGGCCACTGTAATTAAATCAGTCTAGCTCCTATATACTCCTTCTAGCTCCTATATACTTCTTCTGGATCCTATATACTCCTTCTGGATCCTATATACTCCTTCTAGCTCCTATATACTCCTTTTGGATCCTATATACTCCTTCTAGCTCCTATATACTCCTTCTGGATCCTATATACTCCTTCTAGCTCCTATATACTTCTTTTGGATCCTATATACTCCTTCTGGATCCACTATAATCCTTCTAGCTCCTATATACTCCTTCTGGATCCTATATACTCCTTCTGGGTCCTATATACTCATTCTAGCTCCGATATACTCCTTCTGGATCCTATATACTCATTCTAGCTCCTATATACTCCTTCTGGATCCTATATACTCCTTCTAGCTCTATATACTCCTTCTGGATCCTATATGCTTCTTCTAGCTTCTAAATACTCCTTCTTGATTATATATATTCCTTCTGGATCCTATATACTCCTTCTAGCTCCTATATACTTCTTCTGGATCCTATATACTCCTTCTGGATCCTATATACTCCTTCTGGATCCTATATACTCCTTCTTGCTTCTATATACTCCTTCTGGATTATATATACTCCTTCTGGATTATATATACTCCTTCTGGATCCTATATACTCCTTCTAGCTCTATATACTCCTTTTGGATCCTATATGCTCCTTCTAGCTTCTATATACACCTTCTAAATACTCCTTCTTGATTCTATATATTCCTTCTGGATCCTATATACTCCTTCTAGCTCCTATATACTCCTCCTGGATCTTATATACTCCTTCTAGCTCCTATACTTCTTCTGGATCCTATATACTTCTTCTGGATCCTATATACTCCTTCTGGATCCTATATACTTCTTCTGGATCCTATATACTCCTTCTAGCTCCTATATACTCCTTCTGGATCCTATATGCTCCTTCTAGCTTCTATATACACCTTCTAGCTTCTAAATACTCCTTCTTGATTCTATATATTCCTTCTGGATCCTATATACTCCTTCTAGCTCCTATATACTCCTCCTGGATCTTATATACTCCTTCTAGCTCCTATACTTCTTCTGGATCCTATATACTTCTTCTGGATCCTATATACTCCTTCTGGATCCTATATACTTCTTCTGGATCCTATATACTCCTTCTAGCTCCTATATACTCCTTCTGGATCCTATATACTCCACCTGGCTCCAAAATATCAGGTATTTCCTTCAGCCATCTACATCACCACACGACTGGCTCAGATCTCTATCTTTTTTTTCTACTCACCTTGAACAGATTTA
>CM050176.1:57213630-57306678 GCA_027410445.1 Discoglossus pictus
AGGTGGAACTCAAATTTAAGTTGATTTAGGCGAGTTTCGGCAAGAGAGAAACAAAATGGGCGCCAAACAAAATGAAAACGAGGCTACATGACTCCGGACCGCCCAAAACACTGCCAACCGTGTAGCACTTTCACACAGGTATGTACGAGGTACAAAATACACTATTACACAGGGAAAAAAAGCTGAGATACGAAAAATACGAAATTAACGGCTGAACCGCGAAAAACCTGCCTGCGAGCCGCGTAACACATAGACAAACGACGCCAGTTTACAACACTAACTTGCAAATCACAACATTACGAATCTACAGTTGTACTTTACACAAATAAACCAACTTCTAATGCACAGTTGGGACATTCATAACACTATCTCCTCAGGCCAGCACCAATCCTATTGGACATTATATGCTGCCGGAAAATAAAAACAGATTGTGAGCTCTTCTGGATATATTAATTACAAATAGGTAAAGTATATTAATTTATTAAGTAACCAATTAATTAATTATTAGTTAACAAAATATAGATAAATATATATCTGTCTTTGTAATGAGCGCCGAAGGTGCTCAGAGGAGCAAAAGTACACGAGAGGAGAGGCTCTCAATGAGCGCCGAAGGCGCTCAGCGCAAGGCTCGCAAAGGGTGCCGAAGGTCCTCAGAGTACAAAAAGCTTTACATTGTGTGGCAAACAGCATTGCCATGGCTTCAAATTTTATTGCCCCGTCATTTTTGATGTGCAAGTCGCTAGTATATATAGTACATAAATAGTACATCTGTGTTCACATTTAAATGTCTAAAAAAAAACTGCTTCCAGCTCAAAATTCAGAGAAAAACAGTAATTACACTGCATTCTGGGAAGCTGAGCTGCGACATGCAAATGTGCCCACAAATGCCTCGCTCTTCAATCCATAGCCATTATCAAACATGGCTTCCTTTAAGCTTAATGCAAAGCCGAGGTTGGATTAAACACAGGCTGAGTATCCTATCCATGTACAGCTGTTTCAAGCTTACTGGCTATTATCAGCATGGAGTGGGATCTCAGCTTGTGTTGTGGAAATTATGAGTAGGTAGTTCACCACAACAATCATTTATAATATGGCGGGCAAAAGAGCGATAGAAGCCTCCACCGTACAGTAAATAAATAGTACATCTGTTTTCACATTTGAATGTCTAAAGCAAGTTAAACCTGCTTCCAGCTCAGAGTTCAGAGAAAAACAGTTATTACACTGCATTCTGGGAAGCTGAGCTGGGACATGCAAATGTGCCCACAAATGCATCGCTCTTCAATCCATAGCCATTATCAAACATGGTTGAGGTTGAGGATGGAGGGTTGAGGATGAGGATGGGGGGGTTGAGGAGGAAGGTTGAGGATGGGAGGATTGAGGAGGGGGGTTGGGGTTGAGGAAGGTTGAGGGTTGGGGTTGAGGGAGGTTGAGGAGGGGGGTTGGGGTTGAGGGAGGTTGAGGAGGGGGGTTGAGGTTGAGGAGGGGGGTTGAGGTTGAGGATGGGGGTTGGGGGTGGGTTGGGGTTGAGGAGGTGGGTTGGGGTTGAGGGGGTTTGAGGTTGAGGGAGGTTGAGGATGGGGGGGTTGAGGATGAGGATGGGGGGGTTGATGAGGGGGTTGAGGATGGGGGGGTTGAGGAGGAGGAGGGAGGTTGAGGAGTGGGGTTGAGGAGGGTGATAAGGGAGGGGGGAAGAGACACAGGGAAGGGAGAGGTTGGAAGAGAAACAGGGAAGGGAGAGGGGAGAAGAGACACAGGGAAGGGAGAGGGGAGAAGAGACACGGAGAGAGAGGGGGACACAGAGGGCACAAGAGGGACACAGGAGGCAGCATATTTCCCACCCTCGGCTTATACTTGAGTCACTCATTTTACCCAGTATTTTGTGGTAAAATGGGTGCCTCGGCTTATACTCAGGTCGGCTTATACTCGACTATATACGGTATCACATATTATATTTGTCCTGCTACGAGTCGTCGTCACGCTGTTTGCGTGGTCCGTACGAATAGCGGGCTTAGCGATGAGCGCCGCAGGCGAGGCAAGCCGTTAACCCGTAGAACTTTAGCGGGCTTAGCGATGAGCGCCACAGGCGCTCATCACCCAGCGAGCCTCGCGAAGCGAGGCGAGCCTGTGAGCGTAAGGGCTGTTGCTCACGCTTGCGGGCTCGCATAGCGAGCCCGCAGCCCTCGCGTAGCGAGGGCTGCGTGCAAGGGCCTCAGTTGTTGGGATGGAGCAGCCACCTCCTCCCCACAATGCCCCGGTTCGGGTTCCGGAGGGGGAGCCAGACGCCGCCACTGCCACTAGCCGAACCCGCCAGACGCCGCCACTGCCAGTAGCCGCACCATCCCGGGGCCCGGCAATCCAGTTGTTGGGATGGAGCAGCCACCTTCTCCCCACAATGCCGCCACTGCCACTAGCCAGCAACTGAGGCCTTTGCCCGCAGCCCTCGCTGCCCTTGCCCGCAGCCCTCGCGTAGTGCCTCGGTTGCTGGGATGGAGCGACGAAGGCCTCAGTTGCTGGCATGGAGTGCCTTCGGCGCCATGATCCCCAGAGATGGTCGGTGATGTGTGTAGCCCGCATTGTATCTCCCTCTGTCCCACCCCCTGGCCGGCTCCTCAGCCCCCTCCTCCAGGTCACGCACACACAGAGGCTGAAGGTAAGGATGATAGGGGCTGGGAAGGCCATAGCTGTGCTGACCAGCGGGGGGGATGCACAAGGTGAGGGGGCCTGTGAGGAGCTGTGTGTGTAATGGGGGCACAGACTGCCAGGACATGGACTTGCTGTTATATAGAGTAAAAGGCACCTGAATTGGTGGATTGACTCACGTGCAGAAAGGGTTAATAATCATTATATGTACGACATGCTTATAAACACTGATCATTAAATAATTTTGTGTGAGCTGCAGTTGTTTTGTAGTGGGGGCTGCCATGTTTGTTTCTGCTTAACTGCTGTAGGGAGAGCTGGCCTTAAAGGGGCTCTGTCACCCCAACAGAAAGCTGATTTAACTTTAAAGAGCATCAACAACTGGATATACATTGCGCGAGAAGTTTTTCTTTACAGTAAATAATTGCTGAAATATTTAGAATAGATTTTGGGGCTTTTGTATGTTATGTGGCTCAGAGTGCTTGATAAGGGTGTGAGAGGGGCTTAACTGTTAGATAACATTGTGGGTCTTTGTTTTGCCAGATCTATCCTGTTATGTGCATGGACGGGAAGCCTCCTGTTGCCGGGTGCACCTGTGTCCTGTGTCCCAATGTACTCCCTAAGCTCCCAACCCCAACCCCCTACACCCCTTGCCGGCCCTAACCCTAACTTCAACCCCCTACAACACTTACCGGGCCTAACCCTACACCCCTTGCCGGCCCTAACCCTTATAGCCTAACGCCATTTTACACCAATGCAGAAGTACACAACTACGGTCTTATCTCGCACACGCACAAAATTACATTGCACACATTCAGCACGCTTACACAGCAGCTCCACACCACTAATGCTGCAGCAACATCAACACAGAATGCAGCTCTTCAACACAATGCTTTAAAATAGGTAAAGTATATATATTTATTAATTGTATTATATATTTCAGTAGTAGACACAAAACACCATTAGATACCTTACAATTTCATTGCCGTCATTTTTTGACGGGCAATTCGCTAGTATATATATATATATATATATATATATATATATATATATATATATATATATATATATATACCTAACCACAGACAGCACTGTTTCAATGTATATAGTCGGCAGTTCTTTGGGTGAAACTGATTCTACAATGAGCACAGACTCACCAAAACTGGACAGTGGAAGATTAGAAAGATGTCACCTGGTCTTTCAAGTCTGAATTTCTGCCGTGACATTCAGATGGTAGGGTCAGAATACCATGCATCTATGGATCCATCCCACCTTATGTCAATGGTGCACGTTGGTGCTGGTATAATGATATGGGGGTGTTTTCCAGCAGTGTGCGCACACCCACTCCCATAGGGCCATATTTGAAACCTGTGTCACTTTTTGGAAATTTGTCTTTGTCACATTTACACATCTCCGACTTATTTCCTCGTATTTGTTATTTCTCGTCTCTGAAGATCAAGATGGACAGGGACAAGAAGATGACTGAGAGGATCTTGAAGCATTCTCTGGAGATCATCTACCTGCTGACTGGAGAGGTGAGAGCTGCTGGAGCACTGCATGATATCATCAACCTCCTGTAGACTAGGAAAGCTTCGTACAATTCTGCTCCCCTTCGCCGCTGTATAATCTACCATTTCATTTATTGCTGATCAGCTTCTTGAGGTGGGAGCAGAATTTGAATGTACAAGATTCTATGTTCACAATGGGAATGTGGCATCTAAACCAGCCAGTGCATTATATAGGTCTAAGGACATGCCCTTCTTATAAAGTAGCCGACAATCAAATAATAATCATTTTCTTATTGTTTTGTTTTTCAAAGATTGTGTAGAAAATACTCTGTATTAACCTGTCATTTTATGAGCAATATGTTGGACGCAGAGCCCCTCACTCCTATGATCTCCCCCCATTCCTGTAGGCCTCCCTCCTGCAGCATCTTACTGACTCCCTGATGATGACTACGATGGAGATGGACAAGAAGATGACGGAGAAGGTCTTGAACCAGGCCCTGGACATCATCTACCTGTTGACCGGAGAGGTGAGAGTTGCTGGAGAACAGTATAATGACACCACAATTATATTGTCACTTGTTTCATTTTACTTTCTTCTAATAGAGCCCCCAGAGTAACAGATCATACACTCCTAGAACTTTCTTCCTGTTCTCTCTTATGAGAGCTTCCATCCTGCAATTTGTCACCTCCATCCACACCCACAGAATACCTGTTTTTCACTACCAGTATCACTGCTGACTAACAGCATTACACTGGTATTGTGAAGCCCCTCCTCTGTGGCCTTAGATCACAGCTGAACAAGATAGTAGTTCTCATGAGAGAGAACAGGAAGAAAGGGGTGGTCCAGAAACGTGGAATCTGGAAAGTGATGTCTAAATCGTATATGGCAATGACATTGAGTTAGATACAATGTATTAAGCAAGTTAAAAGCATGTGTGTTTAAAGCATTCAAAGAAATCAAAAACTGAATAGAGCTCATAATAAACACAAATCCAACACCTTCTCGACATAAACATATCTATACAAACAATCTGGGGAGTTGTCCCACTCATCCCACCGTTTCCTACACCCATGACAGGGGTAGATGTCTATATACAGAGCAGAAGACACAAACACAGGGAAGGCTCATGGTCATAAAGGGGATTGGACATTGTGTGACATGTACTGAAGTCTGACCCGTTCCTCTCTCATTCTGTAGGAATATACCATCGTGAGGAAGAATTCCCCTCAGACCAACATTCACCAGCTGACTGGAAAGGTGAGCACTGCTGGGAATGGGACATTATACCGGGACACACTGACTGCTGGGAATGGGACATTATACCGGGGGACACTGACTGCTGGGAATGGGACATTATACCGGGGGACACTGACTGCTGGGAATGGGACATTATACCGGGGGACACTGACTGCTGGGAATGGGACATTATACCGGGGGACACTGACTGCTGGGAATGGGACATTATACCGGGACACTGACTGCCGGGAATGGGACATTATACCGGGGACACACTGACTGCTAGGAATGGGACATTATACCGGGGGACACACTGACTGCTGGGAATGGGACATTATACCAATGGGTGGGGACACTGACTGCTGGGAATGGGACATTATACCGGGACACACTGACTGCAGGGAATGGGACATTATACCGGGGGACACTGACTGCTGGGAATGGGACATTATACTGGGGGACACTGACTGCCGGGAATGGGACATTATACCGGGACACACACTGACTGCTGGGAATGGGACAGTATACCGGGACACACTGACTGCTGGGAATGGGACATTATACCGGGGGACACTGACTGCCGGGAATGGGATATTATACCGGGGGACACTGACTGCAGGGAATGGGACATTATACCGGGACACACTGACTGCTGGGAATGGGACATTATACCGGGACACACTGACTGCTGGGAATGGGACATTATACTGGGGGACACTGACTGCCGGGAATGGGACATTATACCGGGGGACACTGTCTGCCGGGAATGGGACATTATACCGGGGGACACTGACTGCTGGGAATGGGACATTATACCGGGGGACACTGACTGCTGGGAATGGGACATTATACCGGGGGACACTGACTGCAGGGAATGGGACATTATACCGGGGGACACTGACTGCTGGGAATGGGACATTATACCGGGGGACACTGACTGCTGGGAATGGGACATTATACCGGGGGACACTGACTGCAGGGAATGGGACATTATACCGGGACACACTGACTGCTGGGAATGGGACATTATACCGGGACACTGACTGCCGGGAATGGGACATTATACCGGGGACACACTGACTGCTAGGAATGGGACATTATACCGGGGGACACACTGACTGCTGGGAATGGGACATTATACCAATGGGTGGGGACACTGACTGCTGGGAATGGGACATTATACCGGGACACACTGACTGCAGGGAATGGGACATTATACCGGGACACACTGACTGCAGGGAATGGGACATTATACCGGGGGACACTGACTGCTGGGAATGGGACATTATACTGGGGGACACTGACTGCCGGGAATGGGACATTATACCGGGGGACACTGACTGCCGGGAATGGGATATTATACCGGGGGACACTGACTGCAGGGAATGGGACATTATACCGGGACACACTGACTGCTGGGAATGGGACATTATACCGGGACACACTGACTGCTGGGAATGGGACATTATACCGGGACACACTGACTGCTGGGAATGGGACATTATACCGGGGGACACTGACTGCCGGGAATGGGACATTATACCGGGGGACACTGTCTGCCGGGAATGGGACATTATACCGGGGGACACTGACTGCAGGGAATGGGACATTATACCGGGGGACACTGACTGCAGGGAATGGGACATTATACCGGGGGACACTGACTGCTGGGAATGGGACATTATACCGGGGGACACTGACTGCAGGGAATGGGACATTATACCAGGGGACACTGACTGCTGGGAATGGGACATTATACCGGGGGACATTGACTGCTGGGAATGGGACATTATACCGGGGGACATTGACTGCTGGGAATGGGACATTATACCGGGGGACACTGACTGCTGGGAATGGGACATTATACCGGGACACTGACTGCTGGGAATGGGACATTATACCGGGGGACACTGACTGCTGGGAATGGGACATTATACCGGGGGACACTGACTGCTGGGAATGGGACATTATACCGGGGGACACTGACTGCTGGGAATGGGACATTATACCGGGGGACACTGACTGCTGGGAATGGGACATTATACCGGGACACACTGACTGCTGGGAATGGGACATTATACTGGGGGACACTGACTGCCGGGAATGGGACATTATACCGGCGGACACTGACTGCCGGGAATGGGACATTATACCGGGGGACACTGACTGCCGGGAATGGGACATTATACCGGGGGACACTGACTGCTGGGAATGGGACATTATACCGGGGGACATTGACTGCTGGGAATGGGACATTATACCGGGGGACACTGACTGCTGGGAATGGGACATTATACCGGGACACTGACTGCTGGGAATTGGACATTATACCGGGGGACACTGACTGCTGGGAATGGGACATTATACCGGGACACACTGACTGCAGGGAATGGGACATTATACCAGGACACACTAACTGCTGGACAATAGGACATTATACCGGGACACACTAACTGCTGGGAATGGGACATTATACCGGGGGACACTGACTGCTGGGGAATGGGACATTATCTCTCTCTTTCTCTCTCTCATATTGACAAATGTTTTATTATAAAACTTAAAGGACATATTTCTTTTGAACCATAAAGAAAAAAGTATTCTTGTAGGGAATTGAACCCAGGACCTTCTCCACCACAGGCAGCAACCTTAGCTACTGTGCCATCTGATCTGTTGCTACACAGTCATGGTCACTGCCTGATTGAAAGCTTTTACACTTGATTCCGATTAATATTAATTATGTACCGCACACTACAGAGCTCGTTACTCATTCAGGCAGA
The DNA here is from genome assembly GCA_027410445.1 of Discoglossus pictus. NCBI lineage: Eukaryota > Metazoa > Chordata > Amphibia > Anura > Alytidae > Discoglossus > Discoglossus pictus. Next base: position 57,221,790 of record CM050176.1, read on the forward strand.
GGAAACCCACTGAAATAGCCCGACTTCTATTTATCATAACTCCATGGATTCAGCATAATTTTTTTTAAATTAAAAACACTTTTCAGCCTCTATTTTTAAAGGTGCATATGGCAATTTATTTTATGGTTCTTTAAATCTTAATCAGATCAGCCACATAAAAAAACACATTTTTAGAAGTTGGTTGTAATGTAAGAATGTTTTTTTTTATTTTTTTTTTATGTGAGATTGAGATACTTAAACATAATAAATCTAATCACCCCTTTCTGTGTCTTACAGTGTGATGTAGATGAAGACAAGGAGATCGGAAGTCACCAAGCTCTGGAAATTTCACCAAGGAGCTCAGGTAACACAATGCAAAATATGTCTTCGGGACAGCCTACTGGGCAGATCCTTCTCCATATTCTGGAAGCATAATATGGTGCTAGTCCCGTGAAACAGTCTTCAAATATTTTTATTAAAAGCACCTTAGTGGTCTTATAAAGGGGTCTTTAAAGAAATGTTTATTTTTCAGGCTGTATAAGTTCCAGATCTCTCCAATCCATGAATGAAGTATTGTGGCAGGAGTGGACCCACTCTCTGAAACACAGAATAGTAGGGAGCAGTATCCAAAGCTGTAATTCATGTATGTGCACACTTCATAGTCACCACCCACATACTGCAGTTGTGATATGTCATATCCCGATAGCGCTCCACCCCTTGGTGGGCTCCACTCTAGACACAAAACTTCATTCAGGGACTGGAGAGATCTTAAGCTTCGATAACTTGGAGGTCATTGAGAAATAGTAAGTATTGTTTAGTAAATTTTTTCTCGCCCTCATTCCTGATATTAACCAATGTTATTCCCTGTCTGAATTAACAGATCTTCAAGATGATGATGAAGATAACAGTGAGGAAGTTAGTGACGAAGAAGAGGATGATATGGAAGAGGAGGAGTTTGATGAAAAAGAGATTGTGCAGGTGACCATCCCATCGGAGATCGATGCAGGTGAGTGATGGTTAGGAAATTTCTGGGCTTGTGGTCAGTTTTTGGTTATTATTATTCTTTATTTATAACGCGCCAACATATTCCGTAGCGATATACAGGGGTTGACTACAAGTCAAGAACAATTTCAAACCGCGCAAAGGATGGAGGGCCCGGTCATTGAGCTTTCACAGTACACAGTGCTTTCCCTGAAGCACCTATCAAGAGTGAAAACTCGCAAACTTACATTCTAAAGGGGAGAGTGATAGATTAAAAGAGCATGTAAAGGCTAAAGATGATAAGCTTCTTTGAATAGATGCGTTTTTAAAGAGATTTAAACAGATTATTGAGGGATTTGAGGCATGAGGATAATCTAGTGGAGCGAGGCAAGGAGTTCCAAATTATAGGGGCAGCACAAGAAAAGTCCTGTAGGCGGGAGTGAGAGGAGGTGACGAGAGAGGAGGAGAGAAGAAGGTCCGTAGCAGAGCGACGAGGGCGGGTGGGAGCTTATTTTGAGATGAGAGCAGAGAAGTAGGAGGGTGCAATATTGTGGAGCGCTCTATATGTTAGGGTCATAATTTTTAATTTTATTCTGGAGGCTATGGGAAGCCAGTGGAGTGCCTGGCAGAGAGGTGCTGCGGACACTGTGCGTTATTTTTAGTAAATGCTTGTCCAGATTGAGGGCATAATGATAGGAGCGTAGGATGAACTTGTAATGGAGGAAGTCAGCTGAGATGCGAGATTTTCTCCATAATCGTTCAGCAGTGCGGGAGCACTTCTGGGTGTAGCATGTTTGTGTGGTGTGCCATGGTTGTAGGTGAGGGCAAGGGCGTCTACCCGTGGTAAAGGGGGCAAGTGTGTCAAGAGTGAAAGGTAGAGTCAAGTTGTATTGTGTGGTAGCAATATCAGGGCACGTGAGGCAAGAGAGGGGAATGAGAAGCGGTTGCAGTAAATTGTAAAGATGTTGTGGGGTGAGTGCCTGCAGGTTTCTTTGGGTTCTGGTAGCTGGGTGTGGAAATGTGCACATATTGGAAGGGGTTGTTAGGCTGTAGGTTAGGAGATGGTGGTCAGAAAGAGGGAGGGGGGGAGATGATAAGATTGGAGATAAAGCACTGATTGGTGAAAATGAGGTCAAGAGAGTGCCCATCGTGGTGGGTAGGGAAATCTGTCCATTGAGAAAGGCCAAAGTAGGTGCAAGTAGTGTTGTGGCTGTGGGAGTGTCCGTGGCAATGTTGAATTCACCAATAACAAATGAAGGTATGTTGGAAGAGAGAAAATGAGGGAGCCAGGCGGCAAAATGATCCAGAAATTGAGAGGCAGGTCCAGGAGGGCGATAGATGACAGCAACTCGCAGAGAGATGGGTGAAAAAAGGCGCATAGTGTGAACCTCGAAAGAAGAGAACGGGAGGAAAGTAATATGCCCCCACCTTGCTTATTCCAAGGTCTACGTGTGTGACTAAAATGTAAGCCACTATATGATAGTGCAGCAGTGGAGGCAGTGTCAGATGGAGAGAGCCAGGTTTCAGTAATAGCTAATAGGTTGAGGGAGTTGGAGATGAATAGGTCATGAGTGTAAGTGAGTTTGTTGCAAACAGATCTAGGATTCCAGATGGCTCATGAGAAGGGAAAAGTGGAGGAGTTGTGACAGGTGATGGGTATTAAGTTATTCGGTTTCTTTGGCCTATGGGCTGAGCATGACTGAGGAAAGGTAGGAATGGATGAAGAGCCTGGGTTAGGAGATATATCTCCAGCAACCAGTAAAATGAGCAATGAAAGAGAGAGGAGATGGGAATGATGTTCACTCATCTGGTTTACAAATAAACAACAATAGATCATTGGTTAACTGGCCAGTGTAGTCCTGAGTCCAGGGATAAACTGCTCTTAATCACTGACTTCCGCTCAGCACACATGGGACTCGACTATCTGTTATTACTCATGCAATAACCAGTAGGCAGGATACACTTTGTATGTAAATAGAGGCTTTAGATGTTTTATCTGTTATTAGTGCAATAAAAAATAGATAATTTTACCCTTAAATCTTGTGCTCTTTCACACCACGAAGAGCACTTACTGTGAGGTAAATGGCACATTAAGATATCAATGACGCATGAATGAGGATTCATAAAAGGCCAAGGAGGTACAACATGCAATTTTAATTTATTATATGAAATAACTCTCTATAAATCTATTTAACTCTATTTTGGACCAACAGAGCTCCAGGATGATAATGTCTACACTGTCTCGATTAATGAGGATGGAGAGTATGAGAATGATGAAAAAGATATGAAGCAACTGAAGAACCATCCGGATATGTGTGCAGGTGGGGGATACATTTCATAATAGTTTACTCACTATCACTATATGATACTCACATTTTGCAATAATTTATACTGTAAAATTGTGCAAAATATATATTTATTTGCAAAATTAGCTTTATTTAGGCCAAAAGAGTAGGTATACAAAATATGGTGTGGTTTGTATAACTCCTCTATAACACATATTTGCTGTTGTTTAGTAGTTCAGTCATGTCTGACTCTCCATAACTCTATGGACCTTAGCATGCTAGGCACATCTTTCAGGCCCTCTGAGCTCTTTCGTCCCATATCTTTTCTTCCCAGAAGCAAACTTCTTTTCATTTCATGGCTGCAGTCACCATTTGTGGAGATCATAAAGTCCAGGAGTCCAGGAAAAATAAAATCTGTCACTGCCTCTACTTCTTTTCCATCCATTTGCTGGTTGCCATGATCTTTGTCATTTTTACGTTGAGCACCAGGCCAGCTTTTGCACTCTCTTTTACCCTCATCAATAGGTCTTTTAGTTCCTCCTCACTTTCAGCCAGCCGAATAGTATCATCCACGTATCTTTTATCCATCGGACATTGGCAATTTGATCTCTTGTGCGTCTTCCTCTACGGAACCCGGTTTGCACATCTGGTAGTTCCAGGTCCATATATTGTTGAAGTCGAGCTTGTATGATCTTTAGCATTACCCTTCTTTCTTGTGAAATGAGTGCAATTGTTCGATAATTCGGAGCAATCTTTGGCACTGCTTTTTTTTTAGGAATGGGGAGGGTAGACTGACCTTTTTCCATTCTATTGCCCACTGTTGAGTCTTCATTGGACAAACTATTGAGGTAATCACTGCTGTTCAGATCCTTCCTGTGTAGATCTTCAGTGTATTCCTTCGATCTCTTCTTTATCGGATCTGCTTCAGTTAAGTCCCTGCCATTTTTGTCTTTTATCACGCCCACTTTGGCATGAACCGTTCTTTTTGAGATCCCCATTTTTCACGAAGAGATCTCTTGACTTTCCCATTCAATTATCTTCTTCTATCTCTTTACATTGCTCATTGTACAATATCTTCTTGTCTCTTCTTGCTCTCCTCTGGATTTCTGCATTCAGTTAGACAAACCTTTTCTTATCACCACCACCTTTCACTTTCCTTCTTTCCAGGGCTACTTTCAAAGCCTCATTAGATACTATCTTGTCTTCTTATTTTCCTTTCTTTTGGGGATTTTCTTTCTTGCTGTTTCCTGGATAATGTTGCAAACGTTGGTCCACATTTCATCTTCAATGTCTAGTCCCTTAAATGTTTACTTCCACTGCATATTGACAGGTGATTATTACTTATTTTGTACCTGCTTTGTCTAATTTTTAATCTCTTATGATGATAGTAACATCTTTTCTTGGTGTTATTTCTATGACATGTTGAATGTCTTCGTAGAACTGGACTTCAGCCTTCTTCAGCATCCATGGTTCGAGCTTTGGCCATCCTTTGACTATGAGGGCCACTCTATTTCTTCTTCAGGATTCTTGATCACCGTAGATGATTTGCTGGTTATATTATGTGAAATGTTCTATTCCAATCCATTTGAGTTCACAAATTCCCAGGATATCAATGTTTCGCTTTGTCAACTCATGTTTGACCATGTCCAGTTTACCTTGGTTCATAGTTCTAACTTTCCGGGTTCCAATTCTGAATTGTTCTTTGCAGTAGAGGTCTTTCCTTTCACCTCCAGGCAGTTTGGTGGCCTCTCAGCTTTAGTCCAACCATTTCATTGGCTCTGGCGCTACTTGTACTCGCCCTCTGTAAGGTGAAGGGCTTATATTCCAGTGCCATATTGTTATGTCTTTGGTTGTGCTTGTCCATAAGGTTATCTTAGCAAAGTTCTGGGTTGCCAGTTGCTTTTCCAGTGGACTGCGATTTGCCTGACCTCTCTGTTATGATCTGCCCATCTTGGGTGATCCTCCATGGTATAGCCCACTGCTTAATTGAAGAACAGAAGCCTCTTCACCATGACAAGATAGCAATCCAGAAGGGTCTCCAAAAGATTACGCAATGTCTAAGTAGCAATTTACATGGTCTCAGTCCCTGAGGGCAGTTGGTTATCCCTGATCTTGTAGCCTATAAAATTAGTTATTACCACAAAAAAGAGTGGGGAGAGTGGCAGCCCTGATGTGTGCTGTTGGTGATTTGTAATGTTTTGGAAAGGGTGCTGTTTATTCTTATTTGGATAGTGAGCTTTATATATAAAGCATATAGGTATTTCAGAAAACTCTTTCCTAGTCAAAAAAAACCTCTGGGGAAGAAAGCTGTTGCAAGTCTGGACATGCTAGTGAAATGTAAAGATATTACATGATCAAAAAAGGTTTTCTTAGTTGGAACTTTGGTATTCCCAGTAGTAACATATGGATATGAGACCATAAAGAAGTCTGAGCTCCATAGAATTGAAGCCTTTGAATTGTGCGGTTGGAGAAAATTACTTAGAGTTCCTTGGGCTGCAAGAGGATTCAGTCAATCAATACCACAGCAAATGAAACCAAACTATTCACTGGAAGGTTTGATCATGAGGCTGAAGCTCAAATATTTTGTCCATATTATGAGAAGACAGGATTCCCTAGAGAAGACTCTGATGATGAGAAAGATTAAAGGCACACAAAGAAGGGAATGGCAGTGATGGACAGATGAGGTCATTGAAACAATGAAAGCTTGATGGAGTTCAGAAGGGCAGTGACTGACAGATGTGCCTGGCGTGCGGAGTTCTATAGGCCACAGAGAGTTGGACTACAACAAATAATGTAAGCTTAGGATTCAATAATTATTTTAATATTTTGTAGTATGTACCAGTGAAGCCAAATGGTACATGTTTTGCCATTGATCAGTTGAATTATAGCCAGGTCTACTTTTAGGTCAGTTATGGTTGCACCTTCTTATAAGTCGGCTTAGGCAATGTGTGTTAAGTCTATGGAGTTAAGAAGATCTGTGACACATTCTGTTTGATCCCTTAAGTTGCGATAATAACCACAAAATACTTCTGCAATTACATTGAGTTTATAAGAGTGTCTCTAATTCCATGTATGTGGGATTTATTTTGTTTTTGTTTCTGGCACTTTCCATGGATCCTACCTGGTTTATTGCATCTAGTATTTTCTAATTTGTTCAATCTAAAATAATTGGATAGAGAGTCTGTTATATACATTTGTGTTTTAGGATTAGATAGTATGGGATTGTTCAGATGCCATGTGTACACAGTTGTTCCTCCTAGTTTTCCAGTCAATCTTGCCAGAAACTTGGGCAGGATTGGTCCATGTAATTTGTGCAATTTTCGATTTACTAGCTAAACAAGCAAGATCTTCATTTGGGTATTTAGTCAGGTCTTGTATGGGTTTTGTGTGGATGGGAGAAGAAAGAGTTCTCTTTACTATCACTATTCATCTGCCAGATGTCCATTGGGTGATTTGCTTTAAGGGCTGCATTGATAGTTTGGATGGTACTGCAAGGTACTTTGGATTGTTCTAGCTCCAAAACCAAATCAGGGATCACCTAAACGTTAATATCTCCTCCAATTGTCATGTATTCTTTGAGAAGAGTATCACCACCTCATTAGTTTTGGACAATATACTGGAGCTATACAAAGCAACAAAAGGTTATTTTTTCTTCTGGTCTCTTTCTGAGAGAATGATCATGTGGGTGTGTGTTTTTATCTTTCCCTAGAGGAAGGGGTGAGGGTGAGGTCAGGAGTTGGATTTTATTGAATTTGACACCATTATCATTCTCCCACCAGGTAACCAGTTCCATTTGTTTGTACAACCACTGTTAAAGTGGACACTTTATATATTTATTTGTTTTCTACATTTGTGCTTTTTTCAGCTGAATGATTTAAAAGAGCTTCTTAGGTCCTCAGACAAGATTTATATCTAACATTGAATTGACCTTCCAGGACCTTCCAACATGAAACATTCAATTGTCCCAAAGCCTAAACAAAAAGAAGATAGGAATGTCCGTGGCCAGAAGCAGGTTAAGGAGGAGGAGATTCCTTTAAATATCAGTGACGGTCAGTAAGAAATATAAGTACAGTAATCAGCCGTTTAACACAATCTCAGGAAATTCAACCTTTTTTATTACAATAATAAGCTCTGGCTGGGGATGTAGAAATGACCCGTTCATGTGTCTCACGCTCTAATCCAAAATCAATTAATATGATTTGTTATTTATTGGTGAGCGGCAGTCTATAGGGTCACAGAGAGTAGGACATGACTGAAGGATTGAAAACATTTTTTTACAGGGTGTGAGAACATATTGATAGGTCATTTACGTATTACATGTTAGATTGCTGTTCTTAGACTTCCAAAATGAGTATTTTAATGTTTGTTGTGCGGTGGGGACTTCTGTCACTTCCTCGCTGCTCGCTTAATGAATATGTGTCATATACACAGTCCAGTCACATTATTATGACCAAATTATTATATCCGAATAACTGCTGCGTGCAGAACGGACAGCAGCTAGTTGGCGTGGTAGTGAGTCCATAAGATGCTGGTAGATTGGTAAGAGTATCTGGAGCCATGCAGACTGCACTGCAGTTGCAGCCGACAGCTGCTGAAGAGAGCGTGGTGGAGGATCCCTACGGCGAACATGGCTATCGAGGTGGTCCCACAGTTGCTCTATAGGGTTCAAGTTTGGGGAATTTGGAGGCCAGGGAAGTTCTTCAAAGCCTTCTCCTCTAAACACTCCCAGATAATTCTGGCCATATGACGTTGCATTGTCCTGATGGAAGATCCCATCCGCTCCAGGGAAGACAGTCACCTTGTATGGTTGTACTTGATTTGCAAGTCAGAGTAGATAAGCCAGTTGGTTCAGAGTGTCTTCCAGAGCTATGAGTGGACCCCGATAATGCCAAGAAAACATTCCCCAGACAATAACGCTGCAGCCACCAGCTTGTGTTCTTCCAACAATGACTGCACACTGTTTGTTCTCTGAGGTTTCGCGCTTGACATGTCAACATCCATCTAGTTAATGGAGTAGAAAATGTGACTCATCAGAGAAGGCAACCCTTTGCCAATTAGAAGATTCCCAATTTCATTGTGCAAATTGAAGCAGTTTCTGCCGATGAACCCTTCTCAGCATGGGGGCAGTGACCAGCCGTTTGCTTCAGAGCCTCATACGCAACAGGGTTCTCTGTACTGTCATTTTAGCCAGTTTAGATGGTTGGTAGGTCTGCAGAATGCGGACATGTTACTATATATACCCACCAAGCCAGCTCACGATGTGCCGTATTTCATTAGCCTATGCGCTGCTGATGTAAAAAGTAGGCTGCAGTCATAATAATGTGACCCAACCCTATATATACAGTGGATATAAAAAGTCTACACACCCCTGTTAAAATGTCAGGTTTCTGTGCTGTAAAAAAATGAGACAAAGATAAATCATTTCAAAACTTTTTCCACCTTTAATGTGACCTATAAACTGTAAAACTCAATTGAAAAACAAACTGAAATCTTTTAAGTGGAGGGAAGAAAAAATAAAAATAATGTGGTTGCATAAGTCTGCACAACCTCTTATAACTGGAGATGTAGCTGTGTTCAGAATTAAGCAATCACATTCCAAATTGTGTTAAATAGTCAGCATACACCTGCCATCATTTAAAGTGCCTCTGATTAACCCCAAATAAAGTTCAGCTGCTCTAGTTGGTCTTTCCTGAAATTTTCTTAGTTGCATCCCACAGCAAAAGCCATGGTCCACAGAGAGCTTCCAAAGCATCAGAGGGATCTCATTGTTAAAAGATATCAGTCAGGAGAAGGGTACAAACGAATTTCCAAGGCATTAGATATACCATGGAACACAGTGAAGACAGTCATCATCAAATGGAGAAAATATGGCACAACAGTGACATTACCAAGAACTGGAGCTCCCTCCAAAATTGATGAAAACTGGTCTGGGAGGCTACCCAGAGGCTGCAGGAATATCTGTCAAGTACTGACTGTGTGGTACATGTGACAACAATCTCCTGTATTCTTAATATATCTGGGCTATGGGATAGAGTGGCAAGACGAAAGCCTTTTCTTACGAAGAAAAACATCCAAGCCATGCTACATTTTGCAAAAACACATCTGAAGTCTCTCAAAAGCATGTGGGAAAAGGTGTTATGGTCTGATGAAACCAAGGTTGAACTTTTTGGCCAAAATTTTTATTTTTTTTCTTCCCTCAACCTAAAAAAATTCAGTTTGTTTTTCAATCGAGTTGTACAGTTTATAGGTCACATTAAAGGTTGAAAAAGTCCTGAAATTAATTATCTTTGTTTTTTTACAGCACAGAAACCTGACATTTTAACAGGGGTGTGTAGACTTTTTATATCCACTGTATATATGTATGTGTATATATATATATATATATATATATATATATATATATATATATATATATATATATATATATATACCAGTCCCACACTGATAAGATCTGTTTAAGAAAAGAGCTGTCTGTGGGTAGGTCGGTCTCCTAACTCCTACATAATCCATCCTATGTGATGCTTTAAAACTGTATAATACAACAGCTATATGCTTAAAAGGGGCCATGTTTAAAGAGTGAAATGTTTGTTGGCTCCTTGGCATGTCCCTGACCAGGTTCCCAGAATGCAGTGAAATATCTGTATTTCTCAGAAATTCTGAGCAGGACATTTTTTAACTTATATTAGACACTGGGAAATTGCCCGTCACAAATAACGGGAATGAAATTGTAAGGCTAGCAATGCTGGGAGGCATACAATGTGAGGCTTTTGGTCCTAGTTGGTTTTATTTTTAAAGTCCTACGTGAGGGCGGGGGGGGGGGGGGGGGGGGGAAAGACACAGGAGAGGTGGAAAGAGACATAGGGGAGGCGGAAAGACGCATGGGAGGGAGAGGGGGGCATGGGAGGGAGAGGGGGGAAAGAAACGCATGGGAGGGAGGGGGCAGAGACGCTTTGGAGGCGAGGGGGGGAAAGAGATACTCGGGGGGGGAAGAGACACGGGGAAAAGACACAGGGGAGGGGGGAAAAGACAGGGTGGGGGAAGACATGGGGAAGAGACGCTTGGGAGGGAGGGGGCTGGAAAAAGACACGGGAGGTGGAAAGAGACACAGGGGAAGGGGGAAAGACACATAAGAGGGAGGGGGGAAGAGACGTATGGGAGGGAGAGGGGGGTGAGAGACGCATGGGAGGGAGAGGAGGGTGAGAGATGCATGGGAGGGAGCGGGGGGGAAAGAGACACTGGGTGTGAGAGGAGGGGAAAGAGACACAGGGGAGGGAAAGGTGGGAAAGCGATACAGGGCAAGGAAAGAGACACCGGGGAAGGGGAAAGAGACACAGGGGAGGGGGAAAGAGACACGGGAGGTGGGGGAGAGACTCATGGGAGGGAGGGGGGTGATGCATGGTAGTGAGAGGGGATGAATAGACGCATGGGAGGGAGGGAGGGGTGAGAGAGATGCATGGGAGGTGGGGGAGACACACTGGGGAGGTGGAAAGAGACACAGGGGAGGGAAAGGTGGGGAAGAGACACAGGGGATGGAGAGGTGGGGGAACAGACACAGGGGGAGGGGGTACGGGGGAAAGAGACACAGGGGAGAGGGAAAGAGACACAGGGGAGGGGACAAACCTAGACACGGGAGGGGGTTAGAGACACGGGAGGGAGAGGGGTAAAAACACAGGGGGAAGACACAAGGGAGGGAGAGGAGGGGGAAAAGGAGACACAAGGGAGGAAGTTGACAGGGGTAGAGACTCGCAATGAGAGGGGGGATGCATGGGAGGGAGAGGGGGGGAAAGGGACACAAGGGAGGGAGAGGAGGGGGGAAGAGACACAGGGGAGGGAGAGGAGGGGGGAAGACACGGTGGAGGGAAATGGGGGAGAAAGAGACACAGGGAGGGGGAACAGGGGGAAAAACCTCTTAATATTTTATTTTTACATGCTGTTATGTTGTTGCGGTATCTACAACTTTGTTTTCATCAACTTTTTGCCTAGGGAAAAATTATTAATTGCATTTTTTTCTGCACAATGGGAATCTGGCACCTACAACTTGCAGAGCTTAGAGAAGCAGTACTGGAAAGCTCATTCTTTAACAAGGATACATTCCTGAGAGCAATAGAATCGTCTGAAAAAATAATAGAACCCAACAGTAAATAAACATGGGTATATAAGATAAAAATGCTAAAACTGTTTATTTTTATTTTTTTTTGTACTTTTTAAAAACATTTGTGCATAATAACGTAGATTTGCAAAAAACTTTACATGTTTGTGATGATTGCAACAAGCTAACAACTATTAGCAGCTTTGTAAGTCATGGCCATAAACTTACTCTCAAGAGTCTTTGTTTTGTGTATGGAAGCTGCCATGACAGTTCTACTTCCTTGTCAAGGCACATGGGGGCAGTTGCACAGGAAGGCAAGAAAGCATGCAAGTACACTTACAAGCTGCCTCTTCCAAGCCTCTTGAAGGGGGATTATCATAAAAAGTCACCTGATGTTATCAACTCTGGGCCTGGCCTCTCTGTAGGCTTTACCTCAAGAACCTTGGGTGCATTTGTGGAGCATCCTTCGCTGTAGGTTGAGCACGTCTGTGTTTTGCACCATGATCAGACACTATTTTGACACTTGTCTGCTTGTCTAACAATTATGCTCCGATCTGCACGTTGCTTGTTTGACGCAGTCGGTGCGCCTGTTGATGCCCATTTAAGGCACCAGCAAATAAGCAACAGCACCCAGTTATTTGCTGTGTTTAGGCGTTATTTTCTTGTTGTGATCTTTGGCTCTCCATGCTGACACCTTTTTACTGGACTGTCTGACCTCTGGACTCCAGTATACAGATTACCCTCTAGCTCTTGATCCTAGCATAGTTCACCCCCTGGTTTCCAAGCCCCCTGGCTTTGGTATACCGATTACTTTCTGGTTCTTGATCCTAGCAGTGGCAGACCCCTCTTTTTACTGGACTGCCCAACCTCTGGCTCTTGATCCTGGCACTGTCTCACCCTCTCCATTCTTTACCAGACTGTCTGAACTTGGGCTCTTAATCCTGGAATTATCTGACCCATTCCATTCTGGCACGTAATCCCTCTTTTTAATGGAGTGTGCAACCTCTGGCTTGTTCTCTGACCTCCTTTCTTTTCGCCTGTCTCAACTTCATGGGACTGTATCCTGACTTTTTCCTTTTGGCCCTTATCTGTGCCATATTATATTAGACCTTCTCTACCAGTGACCTCCACTCCTAGGTCCATCAGTGACATTTTGACTCTTTTATCACTTACAGGCACCATTGTTTTAGTGGATATATATTTTTTGATGTTTAGTTTCTCAGTCAAATTCGACTCTCTGTGACCCTATGGAACTCAGTGCATCAGGCAAAATGGTTGTGTCTCTGTGCTTATCCATAATATTATTTAGGCAAATATACTGGAGTGGGTTGCATGTTCCTTCTCCAGTGGACCACAAGTTGACCAGTCTACTGTGACCTGCCCATCTTGGGTGACCTTACATGCTATAACTCACAGCTCCCTGAGGTACACAAGCCCCTTTCCTATGACAAGGTAGCGATCCAGAAGGGAATTTGCTATAGGCCCATTGTAAAAATGTAAAGACATAGCCGCCTGGTCAACTAAATGGACTGTAAAATGGTACATGTGAGTTCAAATCTTATCGCATGCTTTTTTTTTTTAATGGTACTTTTTATTTTGCTTAAAACTGAAAATACATATAAACTGTTAAAAATGATTATATTTCCTATATTAGCTCTATATTAGTTATACTGTTGTTTTTCCCACACTGAAAGTATGTATAAACACAGATACGTGGTTAAGTGAATGGACAGTGAAATGGCACATGTAGGTTGACTCCTATCTCACTGTTTTTGTCCTCCCAACAGATGGATCCAATAGCTGCGATGTGAAAGAAGAATCTGATAGAGCAGTCTGTTCATCAGTGGAGCCGGTGGAAGACGCTGGTACCTGTCCATCTCAGAAGAGTGAAGTAGAAAATCAAAAATCATGTTCATTTAATGAAAGCTTTATCAAAGATTTAAGTGAAGCAGCTCACAGAATCAGGGGAGTGAAAAAGTCCACCAGGGGCAGTAAGAACGTCATTTTTGAAGGCAATCGATCGTCCACTAAAGAAGAGAAGCTTAGTAAAAAACAGAAACAAGATGCACGGAAATCTAAGCCCCCAGCTGGAAATAACCCACCACGTAAAGAGAAGGAGCCTTTTATTTGCCATGAGTGTGACAGGGTCTTTGTTATAAAGTCACAATTAATTAAGCACCGAAGAATGCACACTGGTGAAAAACCATATATCTGCCAGGAATGTGGGAAGGGGTTTTCAGACAAGTCCAATCTGTTCAGACACACAACGACTCACACTGGAGCCAGGTCGCATTTCTGCCAGATATGTGGGAAAGCCTTCACCCAAATGTCCAGTATGTATGCTCATCTGAGAATTCACACAGGGGAAAAACCCTATATGTGCTCTGAGTGTGGCAAAAGCTTCTCTCAAAGGCAAAATCTGGAGAGACACAATAAGACTCATACACAAGAAAGGCCATATGTGTGTACTGTGTGTGGCAAAGCCTTTTCACAAAAGCCAAATCTGGAGCGGCATTATATCATCCACACAAGAGGGAAATAAAATGTCTATGTATATACAGTGGCTTGAACTGGGCTTATATGACCAGCAAGTGCTATGAAAGGTAAAACCTGTACAGAATACATGGACTGCGGGTGTCTAAATGTGCATTTATAAAGTCACCAATAAAGCCATCTGTAAATAATAAAGTAACATTTATTTTAAACTATTTTAACTACAAAAAAAAGTATTGTTGACTTTCGAAATACATAAGACACTCACAGCCCTTTTCCAGGTGCTTTCACTGACACTTAATCCAAGGTCCATATATTTGATGCTCAGGTAGATAAATTAATTGGCAATAGTGAGATATGTAAAAAGTGCTTGTACATAATAGGAAGCAGCTCAAGTTAAAATGGCCACTAGTCCTCTGTTTGTGGTATTATTGGAGCCACGGGTGGTTTGATATATTTACTTATGTAATAGTTGTTGCTATTAAATAATGCTAATAGCTGAATTGTCAAGATATACTTTCAAATCCAATACTTATTAATAGTTTATACTCATTTATAATAATTTGTTATATATCGAGTCCCTGTAATTTTAAAGGAAAGGAAAAAGAGCAAAGTGTGAATTATCAACATTAAATGAATGATTTCCATGTAAATATAAGGTCATTCCTTTGCTAGGATTAGTGACAAATAATAATTTCACATAAAATAAGTTCAACTTGTTTTTAAAACCTATTCTTTTTAAAATCTGTAATTTTTATTCCCAAAAACAAAATCCAGCGCAGGCAATATGTCTGTGTGTAACAATTACTGGATATTATCCATATTTACTAAACAAAATTATTAATTAATTAATTAATATCACAATCCACAATTCAATCTTTTTTAAGATTTCCAGTTCTTTGTTAGTTGTCACAGCTACAGTTTTGATTTAATAATCTAAATCAATCAGAGTTAATTTAATTTTCATTACCTATGTTTATAGTTGGCACTTTCCAAAAACACCCCAAAAAAACACAGAAGTTGGAAATTGTAGATTAAAGATAAAAGTAATAAACACAGTTACCCTGATGTGGTATTATGAGGTACGCAGGATATAGTCTTCTATATGTTTTAATGAAGGACATTAAGAGGCAGCTCTGATGAAGTACCTTGTGGCACAAAACATGTTAGACATGTCAGTCCCCTAACTTGCTTATCTGAACGTCATTTTATTGTGATGAAATTAACTCTACATTTTTGAAGTAGCTATTGATTTTTATTGGTATATTTATTATATGACCTCATAAAGAACTTGACTTGATAATGTGTAAAATGTTTTTATACAGATTCAAATAAACAAATCCAGCCTTTGATTTTGTAACTATTGCATAAATATACTTCATAACTATATTAAAATATCCCAAAATAAAATGGTCCAGAGAGATTTAGAATTACACTTGTCACTACTCTTAAAGCGAGGCGCCAGCTCGTATTGGTCTTGCCCATACAATTCCATTGCTGAGGTGATAAGCGAAGGAACAAAATTAAATCTAATTCAGTCATTTTAAATAAATAATATTCAATGTTAAGCTTCCTTCAAGACATTAGCTTGTCAGTCTTAAGTCATGTCGGGTGGAGCAGCTCTTGCTGTGAGGCAGGTCTTTACACTATAGCACAGAAGAAGACACCCCTGCTTGCTCCCTAGGTCAATCGTGATCATATTTTTTAATATCATACAATAAATATACATTTGAAATCATGGCGTATGGAACTCCTGGGAAGAATTGTATTCTATGTCAGGGAAGTGATGACGGAAAACAGCATCGACCGAAAGCAGTGGAGACCACTGGGAAATCCAGAACTGTTTTATACAACCCAGCCATCAGCCATCCCTCTGATAGACCCAGAAATCACAGGCTCCCTGAAAATGGCAATGCACTCTGCCTCCTGCAACTTAAAATTACAGACGTACTTTAGACTTTCTAATATCCAAGGAAAGCTGTAATTTATTGAGTTGTACAGTGTATGCAAGTATATAAGCTCCAAGGAGCTATGAATGTATGGTCCTTTCAGGACTTTTGAGCTTGTCTGTATAATTCAAGTTTACCAGTTCAGCTTAACTACAGATAAGACTCCGGTAAAAGTTCATAAAATAATTATAAAACTGCAAAAAGAGCTTCAACAAAAAAGGTTATTGACTTGATTTTGTATCTTCTACATTCTCTTTAAATGGTTTCAGCTAATTTAATAAAATTTGGGAGAAAATCCAATATAAAATGACAATCAGCTGTGTGTATGTATATAGATAATGCATTGTGGAGTCATTTGAATGTCCACACCCAGTTTCCCAGAGTGCAGTGCAATACCTGTATTTCTGGGAAATCTGGGCAAAAAATTAGTTTTTTAACTTATTTGTAGACTTTCAAATGTGAACACAATTGCACTATTAATTTACTATATATATATATTTTACACTTACTAGATGCAAGATGCTAATGTATTATCTGTATTTATTGTTTATTTGATATCCCAGTGTCTTATTTACATTATTATATATTATTATATTGTTTTCTTCATTCTGTATAGTATCCAGTTTACTCTTATACTGTAGGTGCTGATCTTGCGCTCTGGATTGGCTTTTTTGTACAATATCCTGTATACTATGTATTAAAGTATTATGTGTGATCTCTCTGTTCAGTGCATCAGTTCTATTTCATTACCTTTTTATGCTCTTTTCGTCTATACATTAACACTTTTATCATAAAAATATTCTGGGAAATATCATGCAAATGAGACATACCACCTTGGTTCCCGTGCTACTTCCCAGCTATATAAAGTAACAATGGTCCCAGTTCATAAAGAAATAAAACATTTACAAAAATAAACATAAATCCGATTCATTGTAATTTAAAATATGAAATGGCCATTTAAATCCACACCATTCTAAAATGTAAATTTCATTTACTTCTTAGAGGCCCCCAGAGTAACTGATTCTCACATTCTATAGGCTCTCCTTGTTATCCCTCATGAGTGCTCCAATCTTGCACAGATGTAACCTAAACTCACGTTCATGATACGACACAGTGATGTACAAAGAGAAGCCTTAAGAATTCCATTCCAGTAACCATATGTACAACTACTCTAATCAACTATTACTTTATTACTTACCTGCCATTTTGGCTACAGAAAGTATGTGTGTATATATATATATATATATATATATATATATATATATATATATATATTTTTTTTTTTTTTGTGATATTGCTGCTGTCGCACACAGGTTTCATGCCCTTGTATCCGGCACCACAATGGAGTACTCAGGAGCCCTTTTTAAAATATCAGCAGTAGTATTTCAGTCCAGCAAAATAACATAAATGGCGCAAAACAAAATCCTAGCTTCAAATAGAAGCACTGACTAACACTTGGCTGCAGTTCCCTCACTGTCCAAGATGAAGTCCAAACAAAACAAAAGTCCAAACAAAAGCTTACTGGATATCAAGTCTCCCTTGTAGCAGGGGATTTCCACAGCAGGCTCTGGCGTCCTCTGTCCAGCTCAGACTGAGCTCTCTCTTTCAGCTGGGTGCTAATCAGACCTTTAAAAGGTGGAACCCAGCTGGGCCTGCTTGATTAGCCTAGTGTGTTAACCCTGTCATCCCCTACTAGACACAGGGCTCTGCTCCGTCTCTCTCCCACGTATACTCCCATCAATGACTCTGTTACAATATATATATATATATATATATATATATATACACACCTTCCTGTCCCTTTTCTAACTGGAACTTCTATGTGATCCTGGATCTCTGCCTTCAAGCCCGCGGGGTACACAACACCACTGAAAAGCCGACTACAGAATTAAATGAGGGCTTTTTTTTATGGGAACAAACCATATATATTAAAAAGTCCACAGCATATTAAACCCTGTAACTAAAAATATTATGAGTTCTACTGAAACTGTATGATTTGGTATTAGTCACATGATATTATATACTTAATTAAATGGTTGGTTCCTTTTGCTTCTATTTTGGATCTAGTTCCTATCTCCATGGATTTCTATATAGTTCTAAAATGGTACATCAATGATTTTCGATGTAAAGGATTTCATATTGTTCAACAAGCATAATAAGCTGAACATAAAATGAGGTATGGGTTTGATGCTGAAATAGTGTAATGAACAGGGTCTTGGATGCATCTGATAAAGCCAAGACATCAGGAACTGCGCCCATGCCTAATAGGGCAACACACCACTTAATCTGTGAATGCTACAAAGTCAACTAAAGTAAATTAAAGTCCCAGTCCATGCAAGAAACACACTTAGGTGATACTTTCAGTTAAAAAGGCATCTCACTTTGGACTGGTCAGCTTCTCATTGAGCTTACAAGACAACTTTATTGTCGTGACTTCATTAGACTTGACAACTATCTTGGACCTAATTGCGGTTTTCTAGAGCATCCGCCACATTCTGTTAACTACCCTCTACCCAAAGTTCATGTCCAACTTCTCTGACTACAAAGCGAATGCTCTTTCAGAGCCAGTGGACCTTGTGTAGTTAACATGTTACAGTTAAGAGTGCCAAATACTTCTGAGGAGACGGGTGCGGACGTCTCCCGACGTCAGCTTGAACACAATGTGCTGCCTATCACTATGAGGTCTATCTGTCACCAAAGACAAGCAGAATGCAACTACAGAGGACTCCTACTCTAGAGTCTAAGCTTATAGATAGAGCTTGCAACAGTTTTTTCCTTTCAATGTTTCAATGGGTGTTGTAGCAGTGGAAAATGTTAACTAAAAATAAACATAATGTAAGAGAGGAGCTCGCCAGCTTTTGGGAGAGGGTCTTTTTTCTGGCGATGGAAATTAATCTGTACCATATTGTTAATATAATGAGCTAATTCTGATCGACGTTAACAAAAATCACTAAAGGTCCACTGTAGTTTGGTAAAAAGATGATAACATACTCATGAAGTATTCTATAAAACAACAACATTAGGCGGTATGCAAGACAGGAACAGAAAATCCCTTTTAAAAAAAATCTTATGTCTCTGCTAGACTGTCTGTAGCTTGAGGTGGATGGTGACTATGTCATTGTCAAGTGTGCTATTGGCGTAGGACGTTTTTAACAAAGGTGACTACAGATCATATCTGGATCAAATTCCTCCCACTCTTCCTAGGTTTCTAGTCCTTTTAGAAACAAAGACATAAAGTCTGTCAAAATTAAAGCAAAATTGAATACATTAGTCTAAAATAAATAATTACAGCCTTTAATATTTAAGCACATTATGAAGTCAAATCGTTGAAAAGAGAACACTATAAATATGACACTTTATTGGTCCTTTAAAGTTTGCACTCAACTATAGCTGAAAAGTATGGCAGAAACCTAGATGAGTATATGCATTCATCTTTATTTGTAGAGTAACATGCATGAAAAATGTCCTTATTTGTGAACTTGCTTATGTCTAATAAGAACTGAGCTAGTAGTAAAACGTTTCCCACATTCCGAGCAGGCATACGGTCTCTCCCCCGTGTGGGTCCTCTGATGTCGGACAAGCCCAGAGTAATTAATGAAACTCTTCCCACAATGAGAACACGAGAAGGCCTTTTCTCCCGTGTGAGTCCTATAATGATCCACCAGATTTGAGTTGTTGCAGAAGTTTTTCCCACATTCAGAGCACGAGAACACTTTCTCCCCGGTGTGAACTCTGTGATGTCGGACAAGATTGGACTTTTGGCTGAAACACTTCCCACATTCCGTGCAGGCATACGGCTTTTCACCGGAGTGGATCCTCTGGTGGTTTATAAGATTAGTTTTGTGGTTGAACCTTTTCCCACATTCAGAGCATGTGAATGTTTTCTCTTCTCTGTTCGTACAATGATTGACAAGATGTTGGTTCTTACAGGTACATTTTCCAGAACATTCACACGCTGCGTCTTCAGTGTGAACTCGCTGGTGTCTCACTAGATTGGACTTCTGGCTGAAACATTTTCCGCACTCTGAGCACTCGTATGGCTTTTCCCCTGTGTGTATTCGTTTATGGTTCACAAGATTTGCGTTATGGTGGAAACACTTCCCACATTCTGAGCACACATATGGTTTGTCGCCTGTGTGAATTATCTGGTGGCTGGAAAGAGCTGTGAAACTGGCAAAATATTTCCCACAGATGGTACATTCCAGTGTCTTTTCTACCATATGAGTTTCCTTATGTCGGATAAGATTTGACACCTGATTGAAGCATTTCCCACATTCTGAGCAGGCATATGGTTTTTCTCCGGTATGAATTCTCTGATGTCTTACCAATTCTGCATTACTGATAAAGCACTTCCCACAATGAGCACATGGAAATAACTTCACGCCTCCTTCAAATAACTTTTGTACCTTGGCCATCTCAGTTTTCTGAAGGCTGTCGTTCAGTGTATTAATACTATTCTGGTTTGTTCTTTCATAATACTGTAAAACACCAATATCTTCCATTTCGAAGTATTTACCCACAATCGAAGGGTGATCAACTTCGGGGTTACTCTGAGTCGTGGATTCATCTGAAAAAACATAAAAATTTTAATCACAGTCTCAACATTCTAACGGAGAGTTAAAGGACTACAATCGAACCCTAACAAGACTTGGATGTTTTAATTAGGCATTGATCATAAATAAAATGTATATTCAATTATCTATAAAAGCTATTTTTTTTATATTATTATTTTTTTTCCAAAGATCAGTTGCCTTTGGTCTCCATCCACTATAATGGCACTGTTCTTGCAGACCCATCTCCCAGCTTATCCCTCTTTCCCCCAGGTAACCTTATCTGGGTGGAGACAATCAGCTGAATTAGATGCTAAAACTATCAGCTTTTAAGTGAATTTAATAGTCATTATTGTGATTATAAATAAATAAATGAATAAAAAATACATACATAATTAAAAAATAAACACATTTTATTGGGGCTTTACAATTATTTTAAAATCATTGCAACTCCCATTCATATCTCATATAATCCCTTCAAATTTTATATGCATTTTATTTTTTTTATTATCCAAAAAAAAAATTACTGTTCAACAAAATAAAATAAAAATAATGTCATGGTAGAATAAAAAATAAATAAAAAAAAAGACTCAGAAGTCACCATATATACTCACAACGATCAAATAGAAGGTGCAGAATAACGTGGAAAAGTTGCTTACATATTGAAACTAATAAAGAACATACTTACATATTCTCATTTCACTATTTTTTTTTTAATATTGCCCTCTGCATAGATAATGAGTATACAGCTATGAATGTTAGACTGGTTAGATTTAGCTCTCTTGATTTCTATACTTAATGTTTATCATTCAGTGATATTGTGCAGTGGGTAAAAGCCTCTGTTTTAGAGCTGTATGTTATGAGTTTGAATCATCCTTTTTCTCTTGCTTTTTAAAAAGAAGTCCACTTATTTTGTGGTGACAGATCCACTGTAAATTATATCAAACACCCTGCGGATATTGATATGAAATTGCATTCTTTATTTAGTAACAAATACTCACCTTGGATGGGATTTACAGGAATGTCCCTCTCCTTTACCTCTAGGTGACCATTCACATACGGCTCTTCTCCTCGCTCAATCTTTGAAACAACAGTTGGCTTCACACGGACACGTCCTATACAAAAAAAGCCGATAACAAAAAGGACATTCACCTCACATTTACCTTTTACAGAGGGAGTTACACCTAAATATGTAACAAACTAACAGTATTAGCAGTTATATATGCCAAGAACATCAAAGCAGTTTTAAAACAATCTTCAATTTAGCCGATTTGATTTATGTCATGGGCACTTCCATCATAGAAAGCTCTTCTGCTTGTAGCTTAAGGGGTAGGTTTATCCTACTAGGGTTTGATCTCTGTTCAATTCAATGATTCAAGCAAGGAGGGAAATATTATGTCCCAAGAGCCAATCAAATTAAAGTTGTGCCAGTTGAAATGGTCGTAGCACGTGAAATATATATTCAAATCCACTTTCTGTTCTTTGTGAAAAAGGGATGTTAGGTGGTGCTAGGGAGTCCCGATTAGCTTGGAGTCAAATCCACTTCAGGATTTAGGACTACCCAACAGCCCAGGCTCCACTATCCTAGCCAAAGTGAGAAAAGTGATGTCAGAGTTGGAGGGTGAGAATTCACCATACAGCATTTTAAAATCTTACACAAAGGAGCAAGTCTTTGTTTTGCTTGGGGATCGAGCACAAAATGAAAATGGGACTGTACGCCACACTATCTTAAGATTTCCTGCCATATAGTCCCAGGAAAATGTACAATAATCTGCAGTGTCAAATGGCCTGGTAACTATAACTAATTTTTTATCCATGTTTTATTTAAATAATAATAAACAATTAATTCATACAGAGGTTAGGGTTTCCCTTGTGATGAAACAGGGTTTTGTGGTAGTAGTATTTATGTTTTGGTGTAGGTGACCATTAACAGGGTTTTAAATCATTGTTCGTGACTAATAACTTGGATAAAATGTTTTGGGGTTCACCCTTTCACCCCGATCCTCATGTTACCACCGGTAGGGCCCCCGTCAAACACATTCAACGTATATAACATATCCAACCTTTATGGCAATTTATTCCAATTACAATGTGTGTCTTATAAGCTTGCAAATATGGAGAACATTAGTAATATTAAAAGTAAAATCTTACCTACAGTCCTCAGGGTCTGGTAATTTTCCATCATCACATCCTTGTAAAGCTCCTTCTGATCATCTTTTAAACAATCCCACTCATCCTTACAGAAATAAACTGCAACTTCATCAAACTCAGATTGTTCCTTAAATTGGGAAACATACAATTAATGAATCACATAGGTTTCTAATCCTATATGTAATCATTCTAACTCCATCACTTTCCCAGGTTCTACATGACCAGTGATCCATCAAATATTCCTACAAATGTTCAATATTCCTTACAATTTTCTTTTTCTATTTATTCAAGTATTAATTCACCAACCTTGACTTACATCAATACAGATGGATCAGTATAAAGAAGATACATCATTCTTACTTCTTCTCCAGGTAGCACGTAGACCTCTGAGGTCTGATTAGAAAACGTGTCGGACATCATCCTCGTCACCTTAGGTGAATCTCTCAGATTCTGCAGAATTTAATTCTGATCCGTTAGTGCCATCTACGGAGAGTTAAAACCTGCCATTAGTCTCATGTAGAGCTCATGTTTTTAGTTTCTTGCTAAGGAGATCTTTGTAAATCCTGAGTATTCTTCTATGAATTTTTTGAAAATTACATAAATATATACTACGAATAAATGTAAAGTTATGCATTTGGGAAGGAAAAATAGCCATGCAATGTATAATCTTAAAGAAGCAAATCTAGGGGTATCATTACTGAAAGGGATTTGGGAGCTTGTGGACAACCACCTAGGTAACAGTGCTCAAAGCCAAGCAGCAGCTGCAAAGGCAAATAAAATATTAGCATGTATTAGGAAGGGTATAGAAGCCAGGGAAGCAAATATAATTCTGCCACTATACAAATCCCTAGTACGCCAGCTTTTGGAATATGGAGGATAATTTGGGGTATAAAAAGGACATTTGAGCTGGAAAAAGTACAGAGAAGGGCAACAAAATAAGGAGAATGAAGGGGCTAAGTTATGACGAAAGACTGACCAAATTACACTTATTTTCTCAAGAAAAGGGTGTCTAAGAGGGGATATAATTACCTTATATAAATACATCCAGGGACCGTATAAAGCTTTGTGATGGGAACTTTTTATGCCAAGAGTTTTTCAACTGACAAGAGGACATACCTTCAGGGTAGAAGGAAAGAGATTCCACCTTAAAGAAACACTGACCAAATTACACTTTATATATATATATATATATATATATATATATATATATATATATATATATATATATATATATATATATATATATATATACACAATATACATTCACTACACTGTATATAACAGGTATAAAGCTCCCTCCACACTATATATACACGCACTGCACTGTATATAACAGGTATACAACTCCTTCCACACTATATATACACACCTACGGCACTGTAAATAACATGTATACACCCCTCTCCACACTACATGCACTCACTGCACTGTATATAACATGTATATACCCCTCTCTACACTATATGCACTCACTGCACTGCATATAACATGTATACACCCTCCTACATACTATCCACACTCACTGCACTGCATATAACATGTATACACCTCCCCCACACTATATACATTCACGGAACTGTATAAAACATGTATACACTTCCCTCCACATTATATACACTCACTGCACTGCATATACCAGATATACACCTCCCTCCACCCTATATCTACTCACTGCAATGTATATAACAGTTATACACCCTCCGGCACACTATATACACTCACTACTCTATATATAACAGGTATGCACCTTCCTCTACACTATATACACTCACTGTACAGTATATAACAGGTTCACACCTCCCTCCACACTATATACACTCACGTCACTGTATATAACATGTATACACCTCCCCTACACCATATACACTCACTGCACTGTACAGACCACACTATATACACTCACTGTACTGTATATAACATGTATACACCCCTCTCCATACTGTATACACTCATTGCACTGTATATAACAGGTAAGCACCTTACCAACACTATATACACTCAAAATACTGCATTTAACAGGTATACACTTTCCTCCACACTATATACACTCACTGCACTGTAGGTAACAGGTATATACTGTTCTACACACTATATACACTCACTGAACTATATATAACATGTATACTCCTTCCTACACACTATATATAGCATGTATACACCTTATTCCACATTATATACAACATGTATGCACCCTAATCCACCCTATATACACTCACTGTACTGTATATACAAGGTATACACCTTCCTCCACACTATATACACTCACTGTACGGTATATAAAAGGTATACACCTCCCTCCACACTATATATGCTCATTGCATCATATATAACATGTATACACCTCCATCGACACTATATACACTCACTGCACCGTATATAACAAGTATGTACCTCCATCCACACTAGACACACTGACTGCACTGAATATAACATGTTTACACCTCCCTCTACACTATATATGCTCATTGCACTGCATATAACATGTATACACTTCCCTACACACTATATACACACACTGCACTGTATAACCTGTTTACACCTCCCTACCCACTATATACACTCACTGCACTGTATATAACATGTATACACCTCCCTACACACTATATACACTCACTGCACTGTATATAACATGTATACACCTCCTTACACACCATGTACACCTCCCTCCACACTATATACACTCACTGCACTGTATAAAACATGTATACACCTCCTTACACACTATATACACTCACTGCACTGTATATAACATGTATACACCTCCTTACACACCATATACACCTCCCTCCACACTATATATGCTCATTGCATCATATACAACATGTATATACCTCCGTTGACACTATATACACTCACTGCACCGTATATAACAAGTATGTACCTCCATCCACACTAGACACACTCACTGCACTGAATATAACATGTTTACACCTCCCTCTACACTATATATGCTCATTGCACTGCATATAACATGTATACACTTCCCTACACACTATATACACACACTGCACTGTATATAACATGTATACACCTCCCTACACACTATATACACTCACTGCACTGTATAAAACATGTATACACCTCCTTACACACTATATACACTCACTGCACTGTATATAACATGTATACACCTCCTTACACACAATATACACTCACTGCACTGTATTTAACATGTATACACCATATACGCTCACTGCACTATATATATATATATATATATATATATATATATATATATATATATATATATATAACATATATACATCGCCCTCCACACTATATACACTCACCGCACTATATATAACAAGTATTCACCTCCCTCCACACTATACACATAGTCACTGTATATTATCACACATGCAGACCCCATTGTTTCTCCCACTGTAAACAGATGAACCAGTACATTGTCGTCTCTTACCAATCAGTTCCGAGTTGCGATGGAAATAACGTGACGCATCCAGGTGCTGCGAAACCACAATACGTTCTACGTTTGGCAGGTCACAAAGCCAGAGCTGCCATATTTGTTATGGGCAAACATTTGAAACTATACATTGCGTAACTGAGATTCAGTTCAGGAGCTTTCAGTGCTGGCTTTAATTAGAACCAACCACGTCGTCAGGCACGCCCCCTCTGAGTAATTGGCTGCCTTTTGTCATGTGCCCTCTCGGCAGGAATTCTGGGAGCTGTGGTAAT
Source organism: Discoglossus pictus (assembly GCA_027410445.1). NCBI lineage: Eukaryota > Metazoa > Chordata > Amphibia > Anura > Alytidae > Discoglossus > Discoglossus pictus. The sequence goes on from CM050176.1 coordinate 57,247,960, forward strand.
TATGCGACAGGGAGGCTCTTCCTCCATGAGCTCTGCAGGTCCTGGAAGTAACATAAACATGTGTGGGAATATCCCTGAGTATACCATTTCAAGAAATACAACTGATCCACTCAGTCTAGCTCTTCCCTTCTGCTCTCCTCTCTGTTGGTCCTCAAAGAACTATAAAACACTGAAACTAAACATTTTTATATTATATGTTCCTGTGCCATGTGCATAGGTTTTTATGTATTTTATATATTATATGATGATTATTGTATTATCTTATATGTGTCATGTGCAATTGTTTTCTGTATTTTATATGTGTCTGTGCCATGTGCAAAGCTTTTTTTCTGTATATTATATGTATAGTATATATGTCTACGCCATGTGCAGGGTTTTTTCTGTATATTATATTATACTAGTGACTTGCCTGTCATAAATGACAGTTTCATGTTATGTTTAATTGTCTGTGTTGCCTCTCTCTGTGGGCTCCCTCTCTCTCAGTGCACTCTATGTGTGTGTGTGTGTGTGTGCTCTCTCTCTGCCCTCTGTCTCTATCTGTGTCCTCTCTCTGTGCTCTATGTCTCTCTCCCTTTTCTCTCTCTCTCCCTCCCTTTCTCTGCCCCCTCTTTCTCTCTCTCCCTCCCTCACTTTCCCTCCCTCCATCTCCCTCCCTCCTCTCTCTCCCCTCCCTCTCTCACTCCCTCTCTGCCTGCCTTTCTCCCCTCCTTATCTCCCTCCCTCTCACTCTGCCTACCTCTTCCTCCCTCTGCCTATCTCTCTCCACCTGCCTCCCTCCCTCTCTCTACCACCTTTCCTCCCTCTCTTTCTCCCTCCTTTCTCTCTCTCCCTCCCTCTCCCTCTGTCCACCTCCCTTTCTCTCTCTCTGCCTCCTCTCTCTCTCTCTGTCCCCCTCCCTCTGGTCCCTCCCTCTCTCTCACTCTGTCCCCCTCCCTCTCTCTGTCCCCCTACCTTTCCCTCTCTCCCGGCCTCTCTCTCTCCCCCTGTCCAACTCCCTTTTTCTCTCTCTCTCTCTCCCTCTTGCTCTCTCTCTTTCCCCCCTCTCTCTCCCTCTGTCCCCCTCCCTCTCTTTCCCTCTGGCCCCTCCCTCTCTCTCACTCTGTCCCCCTCCCTCTCTGTTCCCCCCTACCTTTCTCTCTCCTGTTAGCGTGGCCATTGTGCATATTAAGGCTGGAGGTGATGAGCTTCTTTACTCTGATGCCTTTTTAGTGGGTTTCTGAGGATGGAGAAGTTCCAAAGAGTAGGAGCAGCACGAGAAAGTCCTAAAGTGAGAGGAGGAGGAAAGAAAAAAGTCATTAGCAGGGCAAAGAGGGCGGTTGGGGGAGCATTTTGAGACAAGAACGGGGTGCACTGCAGATGAGGGCTTTGTACGTTAGGGTCATATTTCACATGTTGAGTTCTGGTGCTAAGTGTCATCTGCATATAGACATAAACCCGAAAGATTTTAGGGCACTTTCAGAGAGCTTAAAATGAGCGGTGTGAGAGACCTGGAAGATTTGTTAGATAATTGAAATTGATAGAAATTGGCCCAGAAGCAGACAGACGTAATGAAGGCTTCAGTCATGTACACAATTTTCACCAAAGTATAAGGGATGCCTCCAGGGTCCAGCAGAGGTATACAAAATAAATTATATTTACATAGTTGCATAGTAATTGAGGTAGAAAAAAACAATTCATCCACAAGTTCAACCTTTTTAGATCTCCTCTGATCTCCAAATATGCTGACTAATTGTTAATTGATACATTGATCCAGAGGAAGCAAAAAGAAAAAAAAAATAAGTGACACTTTGCCAGTTGTCTCAAACGGAGGAACATGTAAAATTCCTGACCCCAGATACTGGCGATCGGACTCAATGGATCAATACTCTTTCTATAATTATCCAGGAGAACCCGGAATTCCATTTTTATTTAAGAATATATCCAACCCTTTTTTAAAAGTTATCTATCAAATCCGTTGTCACCACCTCCTTTGGTAGAGAATTCCACAGATTAGCCACCCTTACTGTGAAGAACACTTTTCTTTCTTTAAGGTGAAATCTTTTTACTTCTGACCTCAAGGGATGTCCTCTTGTCAGTTGAAAACATCTTGGCACAAAAAGCTCCCCTGACAAATCTTTATACTGACCCTGGATGTATTTATATAAGGTAATCATATCTCCTCTTAGACGCCTTTTTTCTAGAGAAAATAAGTTTAATTAGCCCCTCCATTCCACCTTATTAGTTTTGTTGCCCTACTCTGTACCTTTTCCAGCTCCAAAATGTCCTTTTTTGAAGTGGTGCCCAAAATCGTACTCCATATTCCAAATGAGGGCGTACTAGAGATTTGTATAGTGGCAGAATTATATCTTCTTCCCTGGCTTCTATACCCTTCTTAATACATGCCAATATTGTATTTACCTTTGCAGCTGCTGCTTGGCTTTGAGCACTGTTACCTAGGTGGTTGTCCACAAGCACTCCCAAATCCCTTTCAATATCTAAAACACATAGATTTGCTCCATTAAGATTATAAATTGCGCCCTTCAGCCACCCGGCAACCTGGAAGAGGTTTGCTAATGTAGTGAATGGAGCTGGCCGGTAGGGGCTAAGCGTACCTCTGAGTATGATCTGAATTCTTCTTTTGCAACATTGTAGGAACAACCTGCTTGGGCCTTGTGAGGGGTGCTACTGGAGTCCGTACCTTGCTTCCTGACCAAGACTTGCATCAACATCACAACTAATATACGGCGTGTCAAGATTTCAGGCAAGATGGGAAAAAACAAGAAAGCCCTGCCTTCCCAAAAAATTGAAGAGCATTTCAAGATGGCTGGGGCCTCACAGACATCTATGCAAACTCCCTGCCCGGAACATTTGGACCAATCTGACTCTGATTCAGTATCAGACGCAGTACACCCGGAGGTCAACATCGCTGACAATTCTATGACAAAGTTTGAGGCCCTTCTAGAGTCCCATATCAATAGAGCAGTCACAGCTCTACAAAAAGATCTGCATGACATTGGGCAGCGGACCAATATTTTGGAGGAGTCAATGGATCAAGTAGTTGAGGCCCTGGAAAAAGATAGGAGCGCCATTGGGGAGAATACCTCTTGCATTACTTCCCTTGAAGACAAACTGGAAGATTTGGAGAACCGCTCTCGTAGATTCAATATCCGGATTAGGGGGGTACCAACTGCAATCATTGACTTGCCCCGATATCTCAAAGCCACTATAGACCAGATCCTGGCAGGCTTTCCGGATCATATTTGGGAAGTGGAGCGAGCTCACAGGGCCCTGGGTGGAAATAAAAATCCTGATTTGCCAAAGGACATAATAGTGAGACTGCTCCGTCAGCAATCCAGAGACTTAATTCTTGCCACCACCCGCAAAATGACAACCATCCAGGGTCCCGACGGATCCCCTTTGCAATTCTTTGCGGACCTTTCTCCTCCAACCCTACAAAAACGGAGACTGATGAAGCCTGCTCTGGAGATTCTTATTCAACATGGCATCAGGTACAGATGGGGCTTTCCTTTTGCCCTTATGTTCTCCCACAGTGGCGCATCCCATTCTGTGCGTTCCTTGGAGGAATGTCTGGATCTCCTTCAGAGACTGAACCTGGCCACTGGAGCAACAGTCCAGACACAGGGAGCCTCTCTGCCGCTCCCCCCTCCCCAGAGACAGTGGACTCCTTCCTCCAAACCGAGGAGGACGGCTGACCCAACTCCCCAAATAGCTTCTCAAAGACCGAGGCAGGAACTGGAGGCCGGGGCTACTTGACTCTTGGAGCTGGACGAGGAGCTGGCCTAAGGAGGCACATTGTCTCCTTTCAGACAGTGACTTTACCACGGGACTCTTGTTTTGGTTACCATGTTTTATAGTTATGCTGATTGTCTCTTAAATGCTTTTTTCTTGTTTGTTTTTTCCCCTGAGCAGGTCTAACTACCTTAGGTTACGGTAGCAGCTCCAGAGCTTTTGAAGTGTACAACTGATATAAGAAGGACTGTAGTGCCAGCTATGTCTCAGCTACGGGATTTTTCACTCCAAGTTATAGTTAAGAGTATTCATGCTCAGCAAGGTTCACCCAAAAATGTTTTTCTAGCCTTTTCTTAATACCGCTACCGGCTAGGATTTAGATTGTTTTAGACTAGATTTGAGGAAAACGGTTAGCATTCGGTTGGGCTAGATTTGCTCATTAAGTTAGGAATTACACAATGGTAAATTGTATTTTCTCTCTATGTCTTATTGCTTTTACTTTCTTCTTTTTCCCTCTGATTGATCTGGGCAGGCTATTTGCTACTTTTCTCTACTCTCTGGTCCCCTCAAAGCCAAGGCTGCAAAAGCTACTTCTTCTTCTTTCCCCTCTCTCTTGCTTCTCATTTCACCCTGGGGCAGTGGGCCTAGAGAGGTACTATCTGTCCCAATCTATGGTAAAACCAGTCCTATGTCCGCCGGGCCGATGGCTAGGTCTTATGGGTCTTATACAGAGTAGACTTGATAGGGAGGTACTTCCCTTAAGTAATGGCTTTAGATTATGCTGGTTATCACGGCTAAACCCAACTAACTCTTGTCGTTTTACTCCCACTTTCATCTCCATCAGATCAACTTTGTCCAATGAGATCCGACAGGACCCTCCAGCTCCTCCTCGCCCTGGCCTGGGAAAGCCGCTTCCCGTTCCCTCATGCCCAGCTGCTACTGAAGGTATGTGGCTTTTAGTTATGCACATGCTTACGCCAACTGCACACCCATGACATTTCCCACAAAGATACTCACCCACAATGTAAAAGGGTTTAACTCCCCCTTCAAGCGAAGGAAGGCTTTTTTGTATTATAAAACCCACAAACCTGACATTATCTTTCTCCAGGAAACCCATTTTGCTAAGAATAAAACTCCTGCCTACCTGAATAAAGATTATCCCCAATTTTTTTGCACCACCCAGGCTTCGAAAAAAGAGGGAGTAGCGATCCTTTTGCACAAGGATTTTCAGTTCCAGCTAGACTCCAAAATTATAGACCGGGAAGGGTATTATGTTATCTTGAAAGGGAAGGTCTTAGGCACCCCTACGTCGCCTATATCTTTCTATGCCCCCACCGTAGCCCCACACAAAGCGTTGATTAGACTTTTAAGGACACTGGAGGGGGGGGGAGTGGGGGAAATTGATAATAGGGGGGGACCTAAATTTGGTCTTAGACCAGAGCATGGATAAATCCAGCGTCTCTAAGCACATCCTCTTTTCTAAAAGGATTAAACAAATCAAAAAACTGCTCCATTCTTTAGACCTCGTGGATGCTTGGAGGGGTCACCATCCGAAAGGAAGAGAGTACACCTTCTTCTCCCCCACCCATAAGTCCTACTCCCGTATTGATGCCCTTCTTATTAGTACCGCGCTTTTTGATAGCTCGGATAAGGCAGATATTGTTCCCTGCACGTGGTCGGACCATGCTGCAGTCTCCCTAGAAGTTGACCTGGGATCCCAATCCAGACTACCTTTTGCCTGGAAATTAAACGAATATTTGCTCTCGATACCCACATACCAGGAACAAGTTACTTCTGAACTGGCAGCCTACTTTGTGTCCAATGCGGGTAGGGAAACTTCGCCAGGTTGGGTCTGGGTGGCTCATAAGGCTTATATTAGGGGTACGTGCATTAAATTGGCTTCACAACATAAAAAAGCAATTCGTCTAACTGAGGAAAACCTCGTTTAGCTCAATTAGAGAAACAGAATCAAATTTCCCCTTCTTCCTCGTTAAGAGACCAAATTGACAAGGCTAGGCTGGAGCTAGACGGTATTTTATCTATTAGAACAGATAAAGCCCTGAGAAGAACGCAGCATCTCTTCTATGCTAAAGCGAATAAACCAGACAAATTATTGGCAAAAAGTCTGAGGGCAAGGTACTCTCAGTCCAAAATCTCTCAAATTAGAACCAAAGAGGGAGTACTCACGTTTAGCCAAAATAAGATACAAAAGACCTTTAGGGAATTCTACCAGCACATTTACTCCTCCCACAACTCCCCTCCAGAGAACGCTATTAGGTCCTACCTGAATTCCTTAGATTTGCCTAGAATATCAGAGTCAGATCTTCTTAACCTAAACAAAGAGGTATCGGTAGAGGAGGTTAGGGAGGCAATCAAAGACCTAAAAATGGGGAAATCTCCTGGCCCTGATGGCTTTACCAACATTTATTATAAAAAGTTTTCGGACATTTTGTCCCCACACTTATGCAGCCTGTTCAACACAATTTTGAAAGGGGACCCAATGTCCCCGGAACTTAACTTCGCGGATCTGACCCTTTTCCCCAAGGAAGGTAGGGACCCAAAGGAGGCAAAGAATTACAGACCGATCTCGCTCCTTAATGGGGATATCAAACTCCTTGCTAAAATATTCTCACAAAGGATTTCTGTCTTTTTGCCCTCCCTGATTCACAAGGACCAATCTGGCTTCATCCCATACAGGCAGACGAGTGATAATATTAGAAGGACCCTAAACATCATCCACTTGGCTAGACATAGAAACACCCCGGTTTGCCTGCTCGCATTGGACATAGAGAAGGCCTACGATACCCTGGAATGGCCTTTCTTATATGCCGCTCTGGATAAATTTGGGTTCAAAGGCCAATTTTTAAACCTGCTTCGCACCTATTATAATCTTCCCAAAGCTAACTTAAAACTCCCGGGCTCCCAGAAGGCGGTTATAGAGATAGGGCGTGGAACGAGACAAGGATGCCCTCTTTCCCCTCTCCTTTTTGCCCTTGCAATAGAGCCGCTGGCTCAGGCGATTAGGGCAAATTCCTCTATTGAGGGTCTGCGAGTGGGAAACCAGCATTTAAAGTGCTCCTTATTTGCTGATGATCTATTGTGTACTCTTACTAACCCTTGCTCCTCTATTGAAGCTCTGCTGGACACAATAGGTTTATTTAGCTCACTTTCTGGACTTAGATTAAACCAGGACAAAACAGAGGCACTAGGCATAGGCATACCCTTAGATACTCTATCCCAGTTGAAATCAAGCCATAAGTTTATCTGGCCGGCCAATCATATTCACTACTTGGGGATAAATATTACTAGTTCTTTAGCGGGAATTTATAAGGCCAATTTCCCCCCCCCCTCTTCAGGGTTCTTCAGAGGGACTTGAACATTTGGACGAGGAAGCATATTTCTTGGACGGGTCGGATAACCTCGGTGAAGATGAACATCCTCCCGAGGCTCCTGTACCTAGCCAGAACCCTTCCTGTTCAAGTTAATAACTCAGAATTAGCTCGCTTTCAGTCCTTGGTGTTCAGGTTCATCTGGAGGAATAGACCCCCGAAAATAGCAAGGAAGATCATGTATAGACATAAATCCAAGGGAGGACTCTCATGCCCGAATTTTTCTAGCTATTTCAGAGCGGCACAACTGGCCTTTATTCCTCTGGCACATTCCACTTCCCTCCAGCCTAATTGGGTTTTCATAGAGGAGGCACAAATGCCCCCCCTCACGTGGGGTACTATCCTATGGGCTCCAAATTCGAATACTCTTAGGTCTTACATAAGTAATCCAATAACTAAATTTACTTTAAAAATCTGGAACTGGGCCAAGAAAACCCACAATCTAGCATACCCGGTAACTCCTCTTACCTCGATTTTCACTTCCCCCACCCTCTCGGCTACCCTCTCTTCTAACGCTAAACAATTTTGGATTCTGCAAAAATTAGATAAACTAGGCTCATGGCTGGAAGGGGGGAAGATTATTTCTCTAGGAACAGTTTGCAGAGGGAGGGAGTTTCCTGATACGGAAATATTTAACTATATTAAAATCAGGCACTGGTAGAAGAAGTTCTCAGGGAATTTGGCCCGCCTAAAGACTCCTGGCTCACCACAATTTGCAAACACTCAGCCCTTACTAAGGGTACACTGGGAGCAATATATAACATAATTAATGCTCCCCCCTTGGATTCACCAAAGCCTTCCTTTATGCTGAAGTGGGAGCTGGACTTGGAACAGACTTGGGATGAGCCCTCCTGGTCTAAAGCTTTCTCTAGCCTTTCTAAAGGGTCCCTTAATTTTAGCTTGTTGGAAACCTCGCTGAAAATCCTACATAGGGCGTATATGACCCCCGCTAGACTAAATAGAATTGTGCCTACAACTTCGGATAAATGTTTTAGGGGATGTCAAGAACGAGGGGACTTCATTCACGCGTGGTGGAAATGTCCTTTAGTCTCAGAAACCTGGGCTAGAGCGGCTGATCTACTTTCCAGATTATTTAGTATCCCACTTAAACCTTCCATAGCGACATGTCTCTTAGGCAGGAATTATAAGGAACTGGGAGGGGTAGGCAATAAATTGACACAATTGATTTATCTGGCAGTAAAAAACATCATAGCTAGAAGGTGGAAGGATAATTCCATTAACTTCCAGGAAATCAAAAACAAAATAAACTTCCTATTTATACATGAGAGAATGACTCATACACTATTGGACACACATCAAAAGTTTCTGGAAATTTGGGGACCCTGGATCTCCTCCCCCGACTGTATTTTTTAGGTAGTGGGGGGACGAGTTGAATTTTTGCTAGGGAGGCTCTTTACAATTGGAAGAGGAGTGGAGCGGGGGGCGGACTGGAACAGGCGGAGCGGGAGAGGACACTGGAGGCTACTTCGGACAAAAGGTAACGACAGTAAAACTAGGATTGGGTAGCTCAGGAACTGAAAAGGCCACGGTATAGTCAAATCCTGACCTTTTGTAGTAGAAGTGCGGATGGGAAGCAATTATCTACTATTTGCTCTTTTCCTTTTACTTCTTCATTTCTTTGGTTATTTGTTTATTTTTCTCTTCTTTTCTTCACTTCTTCCTCTTTCTCTCTTCTCATGTGTTCATAGAATATATTGATTGTAACACGATTGTTTATTTAAACCAATTTGTGCACTGAAAACGTTAAAATTATATTAAGGAATAATTCAACAAAGAGAAGCAGTTGCTTAGGATAGTAATTATCCTTTCTTGACATGTGGAATTATGTTTTATAGTATGTGCTTATTTTTGTACAAGTTTTTTCTTGATTATTCTTAATAAAAACTTTATGAAAAAAAAAAAAAAAAGATTATAAATTGCATGTTATTTTTCCTTTCCAGATGCATAACTTTACATTTATTCGTATTAAATCTCATCTGTCATTTAGCCGCCCATTTCTCTTAATTTATGCAAATCCCTTTGGAGGGAAAGTACATTATTATCTGATTTAATTACCTTGCACAACTTAGTGTTATCAGCAAAAATGGAGACAATACTTTCCAATCAAACTTCCATTAATAAATATGTTAAAAAGGAGAGTACTTAATACTGAACCCTGAGGAACCCCACTTACCACATTAGTCCAATCGGAGTATGTTCCATTTACAACAACCCTTTGCTTCCTGTCTTTTAGCCAGCTCTCGATCCATGAGCAGGTATTTACTGCAATTACTGTATCCCTTAGTTTGCTCACTAGTCTTCCATGTGGCACTGTATCAAATGCCTTTGCAAAATCCAAAAAGACTACATCCACTGAGTTGCCTTATATTCAAGTTCCTACTAACCTCCTCAAAGAAACTAATTAGATTTGTTTGACATGACCTACCCTTCATACATCAGTGTTGATAATCTTGTTTAAATAGACATATTCTTGTATACTATCTCTTATTAACCCTTCTAAAAGCTTTTCCCACTACAGAAGTGAGGCTAGTTTAGTGACTTTAACATCTTAAAGAGTCACTGTGGTCCAATTTGTAAAATGTGCTGTTTTTAGTATATAAAATACCTTTTTTTCAGCATTTATTCTTCTATGGAATCTACCGTTTTGTTTTTTGTAGATCACTCCCTGAATTTGAAAGGGGACTTTGAAGTTACAGGAAGTTTGTGTCAGTACAATGGGAATGTGTCAGTAACAACTGCCAATAATCTCAGCAGGACTATAGGGATTTCAATATTTTGCAAGGACACATCCACACATCCACTTTTGTTTTTTAATTTCATGTAAGATATCCCTTATTTTTTCCAGTGGTTTACTTCCACAAGAGAGGAAACTTTGAATGCAGAGAGAAAGCTATATCTGATATAATGGAAGCTTGGCATCAACAACTGCCAGTGCTCTCATTATAACTAACACGATTCTCATAAGTTACAATGACATACTATGTTAAGACATTTTCTTTTTGGTGGCCAAGCAGCTTAAAAAGGAGGTCATGGCCAGCCCCTGTATGGGGAGTGGGTGGGCAGGGCCAGTGGAGGAGAGTCTTGTAGCGTATACAAGTTTGGATATTTCTCCCCTCCTTATCAGTCCTTCCTAAACATCCATGTGAGCTGGTCTGTCCCCCTTGCTGTTATTTCTAATTGTGGATAGGATTCTACCTGAACTCCCATCCACCCAGTGCCTTCTGGCTTGTGGTGTATGTATCCAAACCTGACAAATCCACCAACAAAAAATATAATAATAATCATATAGCAATGTTTACTTATCTTTGGCTCTCCAGTCATACAAGGCTGAGGGACCCCATCAAATCTGTGGGCTCAGTAGGACGGTAACAGATAGAGAAAAACAGAACCTAGCCCAATGTTTTCAAAGGTGGAAGCCTGCACTGTATGGCAAGGCCTCCATATTTATAGCAAACCATAAGCTTGAAGATATATTGATGATTATTGCACAATTGTTTGTTAAGTAAACAAGCCTCAGGCGCCATTACAGGGTGTGACAGTTGACAATGATACAAAATTTACACTACTCGAAGGCCTACTAGACATATTAAAAACCCAAGTAGCCCAGTATGGTCTGGACTGGGTGTCGGCCAGGCAAGAGGCTGAGGTGTCTCCTCACATACTAGCAGCAGGTCTATATCTCCGCCCTGCTGGGGCCATCTACTAGATAGGAGAGCCTTGTGGCGGGCCCCTCTATAGTGAGGAAGAGGCACATACTACACTTCGAGGTATCAGCAACCAATCAGTAGAGCATGGGTCCAGCGACACTGTCCCGCTGCCTGGATCTCCTAGCCCTAATCCAAGTTGTTGGACCATGCGCAATGAAAGGTTGCTTACAGGAAATATGACAACCCAGTGAAATGCTCTAATCCAGGCTTGGTCACCTCATTTGAGAGACAGAGGAGGATAAGGGAGAAAAAGGTCCAATGAGTGACCCTTTTTTCACTAATCCATCTCCACTGACCAGTAATGTCCACCCTTGCCTGCTAATACTTCCACTGCCTCCTCCTGTGACGGGCTCCTTTGTAGAACAATATTTTGCAACATGTTTTTTAAATTCTTCATCTATCAGTCTGAGAAACAGTTAGTTAGAAAGACAAAGGACCCCAACAAACTGCCTTTAAAAAAACGTGGAAAACAATATGATAAATATATGATTTATGTGTTGTTGTTTTTAACTTATTAAACAATACACAAAACCAGACTTGACTTCAGTTTATACAAGCAAGGTCAGGGCCACAGGTTTGGGCCCTAATGGGTCACAAGATCTAATTGCAGCAGGTCTAATAGGAGTGTGTGATGCCAGAACAAGTTCAAGTAATCCAAAAATGCAAAAAGTTCACAGAGAAATAATATGGTGCCTACCGACTCAGAATGGCTCCATGATCATCATATTCCCCTTTATTGATAAGTCAGCCCACCTTCAATGACATTATTCCTAGTATGTTAGTTGTGTTAATATGGCTAGCCTCTAAGTGGCCTCCAACCACCATCAGTGAGGAACCTCTCTCTGTGATCGAGTGAGGGGTATCGTCACACAGACCTTTCAGGAGTTGCTTCAGCCTCAGGAGCAGATACAGATGGCGGTTGAAGCAGGTGGCTTGCTCCCCTGTCAATGGAACCCAGCCAGCTAGACTGGCAATGATCTGGAACTCCCACCGGCTGAGCTGTGGTTACGGATCTGTGAGGGGGTATTTAGCACTAAGCCTCCTGGATGATGCTGAGCAGGAGCAGGAACACTGGAAAAGTGGAGTCAGCTAGCAGAGTAGGGAGGTACCCCCTTGTTTTCCCAAGGAAGAGCTACAGCTCTGCAGCATATGGTCTTCCCAGCAGGACCTTATAATAAAGTCCCTTTTCACCCCTTAAATACCCAAAGATATCATTCAGACACTTGTCTTCTGTCCTAAGAGGGTGGTGTTCACTTTATTTTCAATTGTGCATTTATGGGAAAACAAACAAATTTAAGTTCGGTTCAACCCATAAACATGATTGCATGACCTGCCATTAACCAGTTAACTCAATCAGCCCTTTACCGTACCTCATTGCACAATCTGTATGGTGTGGGAGTTAATCACATCACAGGGTGAGCTGGTAATTACATCACAAACGTAAACATATTCAAAGTTCCCTTACAAACTAATGAACTCACTTCTCCTGTTTGAATTTCCTGTCCAAAGCTAAATAAATCCCATCAGGCAGGTCGTTATCAAGATGTACAGTCCATTGTTCAATGTTTCTGGTGATGGAATTAGCAGAGACTGGAAAATTGAAAAAAGAAGGAAGATAAAGAGGACACAGCTCATTCAGGGAGAGGATTTTAGTGGTGACCAGAAGGCATGAAGCCGATCTTCACAATCACTCTTTGGAATTTCTACACACAAAGTATGGTCACTCTTCAGGGTCCATAATGATATCACAACAAAGGTAAATTTTATGACACGTATCTGATGGTTCCAAAACGAACCCATCTGCAAGCTTTCTCCAAACTAAATATAAACAGGAATATCCGAGTCCTGCGGTTTATATAAATGAGCCAAGTATGGCAACCAGAGAGGAAGGAGCTTATTCTGATACATTAAGGAAACGTTGTCAACTGGACTTGAGAAGTCCAGTTCTAAAAAGAAAGACAAAACTAATAAACAAACTGAATTTGCTTTTCTATTAAAACAAAAGATTTTTATTATTTCAACTCTTTAAGATTCTATATTAAGGAAGGAAGGAGAAAGGGAAAAAGAAAGGAAAAGAAAGAATTTAGAGAGATAAAGAGGTCTAATGTGGAAGTGTTCAGCCTTACTAAAAGTGAAATTAATCTTGATGTTATATCCCGCTCCAGAAGTGCCATCGCCCTTTTTTTTTTTTTCTTTTTGTATTAGTTTTCTTTTTAACCATGGGGTTGGGAAAGGTAATAGGGAGGAAGGGGAGTGGAAAGGAGAGAAAGGGGGAAAAAAAGAGAAAGAAAGAAAAGAAGGGAAGAAAGAGTCTGAACATTTTCCTAATGAACAAACTTTGTACAATACATAATTTTGCCTATTTGTAAGAATTAATCTATTGTATATATGTCTGTATTTGTTTTTGAATTTTATATGTGTAACGGAGTTGGAACACAAATCCAATATCTCCGCTGGTATACAGTAAAATACTCAAGAACCACTACAGTTTCACCATCCCCAACCTCCCATATTGGCCGACACACAATTTGGGAGTCAAATGATTACTGACTTTATTTTGTTGTGCAGAAATATTTATACACATCTCTTCCCACAGGTAATACACATGCCCATATTTGGCCACACAATACACATAAAGAGAACAATAGGTGAGTCACACCTCCCTGAGGCTACCTGGCAACTTTGATACAATCAGACAATGATTAGATCATCCTTCTTTGTTCTTATGTCTGAGAATGAAAACACTTTATACAATAGACTTCCTTATCTCTGGAGTCTCTGTAATAGGATTATCTATTAGCCAAGGCCTGCAGTAGTCTGGGCTAATATTCTGCAGAGCATGAACCAACATATCTACAGTATAGCAATGTGATCATATTTTAACCAAGAATTAAATAACCATAAAACAGGGTAAAACAGTGATGGGTTCCGTTACACACCTCCCCCGTGACCATAAGCCGGCATACACGGTCTGATCCCAACGGATCGGCCTGGGGATGTCCGGACAAAAGTATTTGTTGGTCAATTCTCTAGTATGACAACCCATCAGCATTACTGCAATTCACATTTACTCACATTTCACATATCCCCAGATAGCTGGGATCTGAGCGCACAAAACTACCGAATAGCGCTCAGATCCTATTCACACAGTTCAATTGCCATGTAGCTAAAGTCTTTCCCATAGTCTTTCATTATATGAATGGGCTCCATGGCATAGCTATATGGGGTATCACCGCTCCCAAAGGGCAAGTACCGAATGACCCCCCTGTATGTGAAGGGCCAGAATGAGTGACATACACTCTGGTATGGCCGAATACTTTGTTTAAAGGGCAATATGTCCCAGGGCCAAAGTCGCAGGGCAGGAGGCTGGCAATAAGTCCTCTCCAAGACAAAGTGGCGATGGGCACTTCGTCACACATCTCCCCTTTGGGGGGAAGTCTAACCAGGCACCTGGATATTTCACTGTGGTGATGGGGCAACACGCTGAGGGGACTTGAGGGGCAGAGGCCAGCGGCACTCTGCCCTGATGCCAGCTCTTCTGCTGGTATAACCTGCAGGCCATTCTGCTCTGTACAAGGGACAAAGGGAGGGCAGAGGCTGACTGCACTCTGCCCCGCTGTCAGCTCTTCTGCTGGGGTACTTGGGACATATTCCGGCTCAGTAGCCAGGGAAAGGTGGGGGTCAGTGGGGGTTAACATTTCTCCTGTTAACCCTGGGGCCACATTAGGAGTTAGCTGGGGAGGGGAATTTGTACTTACCCCCTCCTCTGGTTGTCCCAGTGAGGGTAGTTGGGGATCTGGACAGGCTGTCCAGCATCCCGGTAGGTCAGGCACAGAGACCATGGTCCCATCTGCGCCGTCTGGGAGATTGGTGTCTCCCCTTGTTAGGGTAAGCTGTCGCTGGGGGGAGAGGGCGACACCGTCAGCTCCCTGGGGTTCACACTCCCGCTGGGGGGGAAGGACGACCCCTTCGGCCCCCTGGGGTACACACTGCCGCTGGGGAGGAAGGACGGCACCTTCTGCTCCCTGGGGTACACACTGCCGCTGGGGGGGGAAGGACGACACCTTCAGCCCCCTGGGGTACACACTGCCGCTGGGGAGGAAGGACGGCACCTTCTGCTCCCTGGGGTACACACTGTCGCTGGGGAGGAAGGACGACACCTTCAGCTCCCTGGGGTACACACTGCCGCTGGGGAGGAAGGACGACACCTTCGGCTCCCTGGGGTACACACTGCTGCTGGGGGGGAAGGACGACACCTTCTGCCCCCTGGTGTACACACTGCCGCTGGGGAGGAAGGACGGCCCCTTCTGCTCCCTGGGGTACACACTGCCGCTGGGGAGGAAGGACGTCACCTTCTGCTCCCTGGGGTACACACTGTCGCTGGGGAGGAAGAACGGCACCTTCTGCTCCCTGGGGTACACACTGCCGCTGGGGGGGAAGGACGACACCTTCGGCCCTCTGGGGTACACACTGTGCTGGGCGGGGGTTAATGGTGGGAGGTGGGTTAGCAGCTCCCAAGATGGACCGCTCCCTTGCCCGCCGCTTTTCCATTATTTATTTGAGGACATCTGTCATTCAGGTTTTTATGGGAAGCGTACCTGGGAAAAAGGCCAGTCTGCTTTGGAGTTCTCTTCCAAATTCAGTTTGTGTGGCATTAAGAGGTACTGTAACCGCTACCCGGTCTCCCTCCATGAGTTCCTTTCTGTCTGCATCCCTGTAGTCCGCGGCCGCCTCCTCCTCATCATGGAACGCTGTCCGAAAACTAGCCGGTTCCATCCTGCTGTAGCCAGGGGCGCTGTACGAATACTAGCATTGCCCTCAATTTGTACTCCACGGAATGGTGTCTCCTGTAGCTGTCCTTCTGACCGTGGGAACAATTCCGCCACTTGCCACCAAATGTAACGGAGTTGGAACACGAATCCAATATCTCCGCTGGTATACTGTAAAATATCCAAGAAGCACTACAGTTTCACCATCCCCAACCTCACATATTGGACGACACACAATTTGGGAGTCAAATGATTACTGACTTTATTTTGTTGTGCAGAAATATTTATACACATGCCCATATTTGGCCACACAATACACATAAAGAGAACAATAGGTGAGTCACACCTCCCTGAGGCTACCTGGCAACTTTGATACAATCACACATTGATTAGATCATCCTTCTTTGTTCTTATGTCTGAGACTGAAAACACTTTATACAATAGACTTCCTTATCTCTGGAGTCTCTGTAATAGGATTATCTATTAGCCAAGGCCTGCAATAGTCTGGGCTAATAATCTGCAGAGCATAAACCAACATACATACAGTATAATAGTAGGATCATATTTTAACCAAGAATTAAATAACCATAAAACAGGGTAAAACAGTGATGGGTTCCGTTACAATATGGATTTGTCTTTCTGTGTATGTTTAAAATAAAACTCTTACAAAAAAAAAAAAGATTCTATAATAATATACGGTTGATAAAATATTATTTTTCCTGAGCTTTCTGCTCCAGAAAACTTTTGACGTCTCCTTGACATTTTCTTACTTTCTTACTTTATCTTTATGCTTATCATTTTTCTTCTATAAATTATTTATCATGCACAGCTTCCATATAACTAATATATAAGGATAACTTATTTTCTAAAAATATAACTAATTGCAACAAGTGTAAGATACTCTGGGGATTGAAATACTGATTGTTTGTTTCTTAAATGTAAGTTTACTTAAGAGTTATTGTATTATATTATTACTAATTACCTACAGATGCAGAATTATCTTTGATGTCGTTTAACCATTTATGTAAAGTTTTAGCAGAAAACTAGAACAGGCACTTCAATTATTATTAGTCCAATAATGTAAGATTTTATTTCTAGTATTTACACTATTAGTGGACTGTAAATGTATCACTCTTATATAGTAATAAATGATTTTAATCCCACTATAGTCACAGACCTTGTGCTGTTTTCATCATACTCTAACGAAAAGTGCTGTGAATTAATCTAACAATTGTCTTGTGAATAACTTGCTATCTTTTGCTTAGTTTTATTGTGAAATAGTCCAAACATACAAATACAATTATAATTAAATAATTCTTGTTATTTGTGATACAAATTGTGATTTTATGATGTTTATTATGTTGTTCTCTAATACATTTTGTGATAATTAAGTTGTCTTTTGTGCTTTGGTTTTTACAGTCTCTGTGGTCTTATAGCCAGGTACAATGGTCTGCCTCTTCTTTATATATAGGAATTTATTTGTCTTATTTTTTCATTTACATTCCTTATTATACAGATCTAAATCCTTATGGTACTGTTCCTATAACCCCCCCCCCCCCCCCAAACTGCTTCTCTTTTATATTAGGGTGGGATTTATGGGCTATTACCATACCTATATTTTCCCTCATGGCTGTCTTTTTATTTACAGCCACTACTTTACCAGAAACTGTTGCAATTAGATTCATTTCAGAAAATTGTAACTACTTTCTGGAGCAACACTCTCCAATATATATATATACAGGAATATATATAGGAACTTGCCCATCAAAAATGATGTGAATTAAATTGTAAGGCTGGCAATGCTGGCATTGCGAGCCTCTCCCCTCGTGTACTTCAACTTCCCTTCTTTGCACTGATCACCTTCGGCGCTCATCACAAGCCCCACGCTGAGCACCTTCAGTGCTCATTGCGAGTATTTCCTCCCACCTACTGTATGGGCCGCTCATTGCAGGATTCGTTAACCTGCAAGATTGGTGCTTGGGAATGCCATGTGTCTCTTTCCACCATCTCCCCCCTGTCCCTTCCCTGTGTCTTTCTCCTCTGTGTGTGTGCTGTAGTTTGCGTGTTAGGCGCTGAAGGCCATTTGTTTTATTTTCAAAGTCTTGCATGCCTGGTGTTGTTCGTGTAAGTGTTACTGTCTTCGCTTTGCTCAGCCTCGTTTTCATCCAGTTTCAGAATTTTTACGTTTTTCGGACGCAATTTTTTCCTTGCTTAGCAGATTTTGGTTTGACTGAAACGCCAAATATGCCTGGAATTCGCTTGCAACCTCACTCCCAGGCTTCATGGCTCTCCCCTGTGCTGTGTGTGAGTGTGTTATTATTTTAGTTAAATTATGTTGATTGTTTTTTTTTTTTTAGAGTTAAGCTCTTGGCTCTCAGTTGCGACCCTTGCTAGTGTGTTACCAACATTGTAAGCATTCCAAACAGTCGCAAAGATCTACAACTATATATGTGATACAGATATATGTATATAAAAAGCGCTGCTCAGATCGTACACAATTTCCAAGCTTAACACATTGCCCTAACCCCCTACAGGTTACCTTAAAGCTATGATATGGGCAGCTGCCTTGCTGACAGCTTGCATATATATATATATATATATATATATATATATATATATATATATATAGTCACTGTCATCATATGGAAGCAGTGACAATATACAATGACATGGAAATACTTTTGTTTTTCTATAACTTCATTCCATATTGAATATTCTTGGTGATAACAGTCTGTGTCATAGGCATAAATAGTTTTTATTAAATCTGCTGATTTTAGAGCTAACAATAACAAGCAACATCTATAATGTTATGGTCATTATAAGAAACTTTGCGGTGGGACACGCCTTTCCTTCGCTGATTGGCACTGACTTGTCACGTGATATAGCTGCTAAGCATTTGGGGAGTTGTAGTTCGTAAGGTAGTGCAATGTTTCACGCCCATCCAATGTCACTTCCGGATTCCAATCTCACTCCTGTACATCGCGGGCTAAAGCAGGTAAAAGTCTTCATACAGAGCAGACTACAGATGACCCTCCCTCCACACTCTCTCTGTGTATGATATATATCTATACATGCACACACAATTGTACACCCAGACATACACAAAACTAAATATATATATTTATAAATATATATACTTTCCATCCACATTATATACACACAAATCTGTATATATGTACCTCAACACTATATATATATATATATATATATATATATATATATATATATATATATATATATATAAAATTATATGGGCTATATGTTTTATATATGCCACAATCCCATACTGTATTTACAAACACATACACAATTGTGTATATACCACAATTTCATGCTGTATATAAAGACACAAACGTATATACATCCATGCTGTATTTATATGTAGTCCATGCATTATGTACACACATATATATAATAAGTAAATACATAGCCAATAATATTGATCCATTACATTTAGTTTTGCTTTAATGGCAGCAGATAGGAATTGGAGGAACTTTGGATTTAGAAAAGATCTGTATTTATTATGTTGAAAAAACAACACTTTAAATAGACACTTTACAATAGGACTACATAGAACATATCTCAGTCTCAACCCCATGGGCAGATAACCCTCCTGCTGAGGTTGTGGGATAGTTGCACTTTGTTTCAATATATAAATCTAACAACCAGAATATATAGAGAAAGAAATGGAAACGTAGGCATAAAATTTGAATTGTTTAGTAAAATATTATAGAGAATTACTAACACATGGCCTCCAACTACTGAAAAGTGATGCTCGGGTCAGAAGGTACAGAAGAGCAGGAGGAAGAGTTGTTATCATGAACCTGGAGGACCAGGCACCTGTTTCAAGTGGCTGGTACATGTTTCCCATAATGGCTTCTTCAGAGGCCAGCAGGACGGTAGCCCTTTTATGGGCTTGTCACCTAAATGATTACCTGACCAGAACAATACCACCCTCTAATTATGGACAGACTGGCATTCCAGGGTGGTTAATCCCACCACCCTCTAGTTACGACCTGACTGGCATTCCAGGGTGATTAATCCCACCACCCTCTAGTTATGACCTGACTGGTGTTCCAGGGTGATTAATCCCACCACCCTCTAGTTATGAACAGACTTGCTTTCCAGGGTGGTTAACCTCACCACTCTCCAGTTATGGACAAACTGGCATTCCTGGCGGGTTAACCCCACCACTCTCCAGTTATGGACAGACTTGCATTCCAGGGTGGTTAACCCCACCACTCTCCAGTTACGAACAGACTGGCATCCCAGGGTGGTTAACCCCACCACTCTCCAGTTACGGACAGACTGACATTCCAGGGTGGTTAACCCCACCACTCTCCAGTTACGGACAGACTTGCATTCCAGGGTGGTTAACCCCACCACTCTCCAGTTACGGACAGACTGGCATCCCAGGGTGGTTAACCCCACCTCTCTCCAGTTACGGACAGACTGACATTCCAGGGTGGTTAACCCCACCACTCTCCAGTTACGGACAGACTGGCATTCCAAGATGAAATACAAAAGTAGAAACTGCAACATTTTAATATTTAATTTAAAATGCTTCCATGACATGGCTTAAATTGTTAATGTTGTTAATGTTTGAATACCTCACAATATGTATAATTCACAAGAAGTTCAGTAGATACGTGGGATCACCTTCCACTAAACAGGTGGATTAAGTAGGTATTTGTAGGTACTATTTGTACGATAATGGACATAACAGCATCTCTCCATGTGTATTTTAGTGTCATGCTGATGGACACAACCAGATGATGGATGGGAATCCCCAAGCCCTCAAAACTTTGGAAATGGCGGCCAACAGTTCAGGTACCCCTGGGGAAAAGTTCAATTATGGAGTGTTACAAACTTCTATAATGTTATTCACAATTGTTATTATGTATACTATGTAACCAATCCTGATAAATGTATTGGGATTCTCTGTTGGAATTAGGAGGTCACCATGAGGAGAGCGAGCATGAGACGGACCAGAAGGAGATCCTGCAGGTGACCGTCCAGTCGGAGCTCTGTTCAGGTGAGCCATGAATATTATGTAGATGTAGCAAATCGGTCCCTAAAGCAACTAAGAGTTGAATATCTATGCATCATAAGTAGATATAAGAAAATAGTATTTGCTATCAATGTAAGCTTTAAATATATATGCCTTATAAGTATATAAGAAAATAGTAATTTCTAACCTTAGTAATTGTAAACCTAAGAAGGAGTTTGTAACGGAACCCATCACTGTTTTACCCTGTTTTATGGTTATTTAATTATTATGGTTAAAATATGATCACATTGCTGTACTGTAGATATGTTGTTTTACGTTCTACAGAATATATTGGCTCAGAATATTACAGCTATTAGGCTAATAGATAATCCTGTTACAGAGACTCCTCATAAGATAAGGAAGTCTATTGTATAAAGTGTTTTATTATGAGACATAGAACAAAGAGTATAATCTGATCAATGTCTGATTGTATCAAAGTAGCCAGGTAGCCTCAGGGAGGTGTGACCACACCTATTGTCTCTCTATGTGTATTGTTTGGCCAAATATGGGCATGTGTATTGCCTGTGGAAAGAGATGGGTATATATATTTCTGCATAACAAAATAAAGACAGTATTCTTTGACTCCCAATTGAGTGTCGTCCAATATGGGTGGTCTGGGCTTCTGAGACTCCGCAGTGCTTCTATATGGATATTTAATGCTGAACCTGACTCTCCCTCTGGAACTCTTGGATGGGATTATACCAACTTCACTTTTACACAGCAGCTTGCCAGGGAAAAGGACGTCTCCCAACGGTTGATACCCTCTCACTACCGGGGTAGCCGTTACAGAGTTAATTCTGAAGAATCGTTGGTTCAGTGCTTTTACGTCAAGGCGTTTTGCAAACTTGATTCTTAGAAGAAACAAGAATACAATTAAACAGATTGTGCATATTTGAGAAGAGATAAAACAGTATTGGGTCAAAGTTGAAAATTTGTAGGCCTTGTGTTTGTATTACAAGAGGGAGTTTACAAATTACCCTCCCTTACCAATATTGTGTGTAGAACCTTGTATTTATACCCTGCTGAGTCTCACAAGAAGGAGTTTACTAATTGTGAAGATCCCCAAAATTATTATTATGGGAAGACTTGGGTGATTAGAGCCAATCAGGAGCTGATGGATATGGGGGCTTGGCTTAGGGAGGTGGGGTGGACCACTGGGCCGCACCCACAGAGGATCAGAGCGGCAAAACAGAACAAAGAGCCTGTAATTACCCCAACATCCGGCAGTGACATCTTGTGGGCAAGAATTGGAATTACATGTCCTTTTGTACAACTATCCTTTAAAACATGACAGTATATTAGTTAAGGGCAAAAATGATCTTCACACTAATTAGCCAACATTGTTTGTAAAAACCTTGTAAAAACTGTATAAAAAGGTAGTTAGTATGTGGAAGGGTTCTTTAGATGAACTACAGACTTGCTGTTACTCTATCCATTCACCCCCAATCTTTTTGGATTGCCCCTGATTCGCTGACTGTCAGCGTTCTGGTTGGCACTTCCCCGTCTGTGTTTAATTACAAAGTCCTGTGCCTGGAGCGCAAGGCTCCACCACAGCAGCCTCCCATTGTCTCCAGCTACTTGCTGAAGCCAGCACAGCGTGTTGTGGTCTGTGATTACGGTAAAAGGACATCCATATAAATAGGGTTGAAGCTTTTTGAGGGCCCACACTACCGCCAAGCACTCTCGATGGCTGCGTATGCTACTTCCCGGTCGACCAATATACGGCTCAGGTAATCAACAGGATACTCCTCCCCTAGCTGATTGACTTGGTGAGGATAGCCCCCAGTCCATAGGTTGACGCGTCCGTGTGAACCAAAAAAGGGTCGGGTGTAATCTGATGTAGCGAGTACTGGTGCTCGCACCAAGGCATCCTGCAACAGGCGAAAAGCAGTTTCACATACCGGGGTCCAGTCCACCATGCGAGGCATCCTTTTCTTGGTTAGGTCCGTCAGGGGCTTTGCGATCGTGCTGTAAGAAGGTACACATTTACGGTAATACCTTGCCATGCCCTGGAATGCCATTACCTGCTTCTTAGTTTGGAGGGTGGGCCAGGTAGCTATCCCTTGAATCTTAGCTGGCTCTGGTCGGATGTTGCCACCCCCTACCCAGTGTCCCAGGCACTGCACCTCAGCCCTAGCCCACTGACACTTGTCTGGCCGAATGGTAAGCCCGGCATCCCTAATCCGGTCTAACACATGCTTGATGTGGGCAAGGTGTTCACCCCAGTAAGAGCTAAAGATGGCTATGTCATCTAGGTACGCCTGGGCATAGGTATGACACCCCTGTAATAGCTGGTTGACCAACCTCTGGAAGGTAGATGGGGCGTTTTTCATCCCGAAGGGCATTACCGTGAACTGGTAGAGCCTGAATGGGGTGATAAAGGCCGACCTTTCCCTAACCGGGTCCGCAAGAGGGATCTGTTAATAGCCCTTTGATAGGTCAAGGGTAGTAAGATATTTGGCTGACCCCAACCTATCTAAGAGCTCATCCATCCTAGGGATTGGATAGGCATCAGTCTTAGTTTTCTCATTTAACTTACGGTAGTCCACACCGAACCATATGGTACCGTCTCTCTTGGGGACCGGTACTACAGGGGAGGCCCAGGGGCTGCTAAAGTGTTCATTAACTTTCATCTGGAGCATCTCCTCTAACTCCTCACGAATGGTCTCCCTGACCGCCTCAAGGACTTGATAGAGGGGGGCAGTCGGCGGTAAGCACGTCATGTTTGGCTAAATGGGTGCATCCCGGGGCTTTAGTAAATAATCTCGATAGCTGGTGATGAGACTTGTTAGCTGATCCTGCTGATAATCAGTTAAATTTTGGGATGCCCCAACAAGGTCAGTAACAGGAATCGGGGTGATATCCTCCATGAGGTTGGGCAGTAGCCCTTCCTCAGGATCGATTTCGGTGGCAGCACAGACAGCCATGACCATAGCGGCCCATCCCGGTAAGCTTTTAACCTATTGATATGGACGGTTCTGTGGATGTGACGATCAGGGTCTACCTCTACTCTATAGGTGGCTTCCCCAATCTTCCTTACTACCTTATAGGGCCCTTCCCAGGAGGCTTGCAATATGTTCTGGGGATTGGGGTCGAGAAAAAGGACGGGCTGCCCATCCACAAATTCCCTATAGTGGGTGCCTTGGTCAAACCGCTACTTCTGCTTCCCTTGGGCTACTCGTAAAGAAGTCTAAACTATCCCATCAAGGGTAGCTAGTCGCTTACGGAAAGCTAACACATAGGGGACTACTGGTACCTCACTGTGTTCATGCTCCCCTTCCCATGCCTTCCGGATGACCTCTAAGGGACCTCTCACTTTTCGTCCATACAGGAGTTCAAAGGGTGAGAACCCCATGGACTCCTGAGGGACCTCCCTATAAGTAAAGAGGAGGTGGGGCAGCAATTTCTCCCACTCCCTCTCCTGTTCTACGAAGGCTCTAAGCATTCATTTGAGAGTCCCATTGAACCGTTCACATAGGCCATTGTTTTGGGGATGGTAAGGGGATGAACACAAATGCCTTATACCACAAACCTGCCACAATTGCTGGGATAGCTTGGCCATAAACTGAGTCCCTTGGTCAGATAATATCTCCCTTGGGAACCCCACCCTCGAGAAGATTTCCACTAGGGCTTCTGCTACAGTAGTAGCATTTATTTTACCCAAGGCTACAGCTTCAGGGTACCGGGTAGCATAATCCACTACAGTTAGAATGCTATCAATAGCAACCCGCTGGAAGGGGGTCTCTATAATGGGCATACTCCGGAGGGGGTCCTGGTCCCTCGACCTTGGTGGCTGAACCTCAGACACAAGTCACATGTATCGCAATATTCCCTTACGTCCCTGTTCACCCTAGACCAGTAAAATATTTGAGTTAGGCTCCCCATGTGCCCGCCTAAGGGAATGTCATGGGCCAATCCTAGCAGAGCCATTCTGAACTTTCTGGGGATGATCAGTTGCTTTCTCGCCTCCACTGGGCCAGTGGTACCCTCCCCTGTGGTAACTCGATAGAGCAACTCTTGGTCCCAAATAAACTGTTCCCCTTCCTTTCCTTAATCGCCCTTGAAAGCCTTCTGCAGAATCCCCTCTAAGGTGCTATCGTCCTGTAACTCCCTTTTAAACCCAAGTAACCCCAGTTCCCCAACCAGGTAATGGACTTACCCCAGTCAGATGAGTGGGTAAGAGATCCACTGTCCGTGGTTCTGGATCCTTTACACGCTGGGCAGCGGCTTCGGCACGGGTCACAATGTTCACGTAGTGACACTACATTAGCCCCCAGTAACACATACGCGGGCAACCCCTACATCACTCCTATTTTCCGGAGACCCTGGCTGGTACCCCAATCAATCTGTTCCCAGGCCACAGGGATGAAATGTCGCTGCCCTCCAGCCACCACTACGTCCAGTTTCTTAGGTAGCAAAGCCGACAAGCTAACAAAGTCTGGACGGATAACTGTGATGGCGGCCCCAATGTCTCCAAAACCTTCCACAACCTGTCTATCCACGACAACTGGTTGTAGATGTCGCCTGCAGTTGTCCTCCTGGGGGAGCTGTACACAATTGCCGCAAAACCAATAAATCCATCGGAGCAGTCATGGTACTGTTCAGGGCCCTCATCCTCATATAATGGGTCCTCCCAGTTCCCTAAATAATAATGAACTGGCGACTGGGGCCAGGACCAGTCTGTCGGGGGATATGGGGGCAAAATCCCTCTTCAGATGCTCCAATTACAGGGAAAACACCGGGCTCAACCTTCCTTCTCGGGTCACCGGTCGCAGTGGCCGAGATTCTTGCTTGGCTGCCGAGGCCCTGGGAGGGGCTGGGGCCTGGTCCCCCGGGGTACAACTGCTAATGGGGCGGTGATGGGAAGAAGCTCCCCCCCCTTCAATTTGTTAAGCTTCTTTGATATGCCGACCGTGTAGCCCCCCGCTTCTCCTGGTAGCGGAAGTGGGCTTCTGGTCTAGGATCCACTCTTGCATTGAGTATGGGATCCGATAATACAACTGTTCCATCAACATAACATTTGTAGCATGTTCCAGGTTGTACGCAGCCTCGCCCCTCAACCAGCTTTCACAGGCATGCCTCATCTTCCACATTAGATCCTCATGAGTTTCCCTCCCCGACTTAGTCATGGTGGGAAATTGCCTACGGTAGGTCTCAGGCGTTATTGCATATCGGTTGAGGAGTATGGGCAGACTTGGCTGATTAGAGCCAATCAGGAGCGGATGGGTATGGGGGCTTGGCTTGGGGGTGGTGGACCACTGGGCCGCACCCACAGAGGATCAGAGCGACAAAACAGAACAAAGAGCCTGTAATTACCCCAACGTCCGGCAGTGACATCTTGTGGGCAAGAATTGGAATTTCTTGTCTTTTTCTACAACTATCCTTTAAAACATGACAGTATATTAGTTAAGGGCAAACTGATCTTCACATTAATTAGCCAATATTGTTTGTAAAACCTTGTAAAAACTGTATAAAAAGGTAGTTAGTATGTGGAAGGGTTCTTTAGATGAACTACAGACTTGCTGTTACTCTATCCGTTCACCTCCAAGCTTGTATTAAAATGAAAATACAGAGTTTTCTGTACAGAGAGTCAGTCAAAGTGTTTTTCTTCAAAACTAGGATATCGCAACATTATGGAAAACACAAAAATAACATCGTAAATAAGTGTTATAATGATGGAGTTTACTAATCCTTTAAACAGGATGGAAGTTTAGTATAATTTATCAATGTGGCGCAGTTTCCCAAAATTGCCAACCACAATGTCCCAAAATTATGTGAAGTTCTACCAAATTTCCCATCCAAAATGTCCTTTTGGCTTGTGGTGTATGTATCCTTCTCTGACAAATCAAACAGCACAAAAGTAATAATAAAATAGCAACATGTATTATACTTAGCTTCGGCTGTTAATCACACAAGTATGAGGGACCCCACCGAATCGATCGGCTCAGCAGAATAGCAGGAGATAGAAGCAGAGAGAGAAGCTCAGAGCCACCAGAGATGTTTCAAGGATGGAGAAGCGGGAAAAGTCACTGTCTTTGATACAGACAAGCAGAAGGATTCACCAACTGACATATTCCCAGATCCATTTCACCATTAGGACTGAGCAGATAGACCACAATGTAAAATGGATGACTCTTTATTAAAAATAGAAAAGAATAAAGAATTTTTAAAGAAGGAAATAACACAATTTTTTGATATTAATAGTCATACTGTTCCATCATTCTGCACGATTTGGAACACACAAAAAGCTTTTACACAAGGTTTGATTATTAAATTAAAGTCACAATTGATTGAACAAAGAGGAGCACCACTAAAAAAACTGTACATAGAGTTAAATAAATTAGAAACTAAATTTATTTTGGATGCACAACCACATATTATGATAGAAATTAAATCAATTCGAAATAGAATAAATAAGATTAATCAACTAAGATCTGATAGCGAATTATGGCGCTTTCAACAGATATATCACCATCAAAACAATAGAAATAGTAAACTATTAGCTACTCAAGTTAAAAAGAAAAAGGAAAAAAATAGAATAACAAGTTTAAAACATAAAGGTAGGTACATCTCTTCACCAAAAGAAATTGGCCAAGCTTTTTTTGAATTTTACCAGAATTTGTATAATTTGGAAAAAGACACTAGTTTTTGCAAACCATTGGTAGAAGATATTCAATCGTTCTTGGACGGTATTCAACTACCTAAATTAACTGAAAATGACAGAGAAGAACTTAATGGACCAATCACTATTCAAGAGGTTCTCCAAGTTATTAAACAATTGAAACCTTATACCACTCCAGGTCCAGATGGATATACTAATGGGTTTTACAAAGCTTTTGACCAAATGTTAAGTCCACATTTAACAGATATGTTCAATGAAATCAAGAGGACAGGAGTAATTCCAAAGGAAATGATAAAAGTTGCACTCATAATGATTCCTAAACCTAAGTTAGACCCACAATTCTGTGCCAATTATAGACCTATTTCATTATTGAATGCAGACATTAAACTATATGCGAAAATTTTATCTTGCAGAATTCAGAAATTTATAGAAAAATGAATAGCAATAGACCAAATGGGGTTTGTGGCAGGTAGACAAGGATCAGAGAATATTAGAAAAATTATGAATTTAAGCGAAATAGCGAAAGCCAAAGGTACTCCCACCCTATTTCTGTCATTAGATGCCGAAAAAGCGTTTGACAGAGTAGGGTGGGACTACATGCGATTAACGCTATCTAAATTTGGGTTTGGAGAATTTGGTGCTAAAGCGATTGGGGCCTTATATAGTTCCCCCTCAGCAGAAATAACGGGTTGGGGAGGCAGGACAAACGCATTTGAAATATCCAATGGAACCAGACAGGGTTGCCCCCTCTCCCCCACCCTTTTTGCGCTGATGATAGAACCATTAACGGAAGCTATTAGATCATGCCCTCAGATATCTGGGATGAGGGTGGGAGAGAGGGAGCATAAAATTAGTCTATATGCAGACGATGTGATACTATCACTTACTAATCCAAAAGAATCATTCCACCATTTATCAAAAGTGATTCAATGGTATAGCAAAGTTTCCTATTATAAATTAAATTATAAGAAATCAGAAACGCTTTTCTTTAATTTTACAGCAAGTTTATTGTCTCAACTTAGTTCTATATACCCCTACGATTGGAATTCAAAATCTCTTAAACATCTTGGAATTGTATTTCTGGTTAATTTACATGAAATGGTAGATAAGAATTATAAAGACTTATATGTCAAGTGTCAAAATATTATAACCAATTGGAAGAAAAATAGATTTTCCTTTTCGGGAAGAATTGCAGTAGTTAAAATGATGATTCTCCCAAGGATTACTTATATTTTGAGATGTATCCCATTTAAGTTTCCTAAATATTGGTTAAAAAAACTCCAAAGTATGATCGATTTTTACATACACCATACTAAATATATAAGGTTAAAAAAAACAACCATGGGAAGACCCTTTTTAAAAGGAGGAATTTCCTATCCTTTATTATATCCCTACCAAGAAGCTAATGTTATAGTACAAGGGCTAAAGTGGCTGGAAACAGCAAACAAACTCCCTTGGATGCAAATAGAACAAACATTAATCCGAAATTGGCACATATCAGCTTTGGTATTTAGAGAAAATCTCCATTATAAGAATCTGATAATTGGATCAAGGGTGGTTAAAGAAATTTTAAAAAATTGGAGACGAATTAATAAGAAAAATAAGTTGATCCCGGAGGACAGCCTAATTACACCATTAAAAGCAATTTTACACATAGATATGGAAACTATTATAAATGATTGGAACAGCAAAGGGCTGGTGAGGGTTAAAGATACGATAGTCGAGGGAGCTATTGCTTCCTTCGACCAGATAAAAAATAAGTTCAATATCGCAGTAAAGGGATGGCTAACGTACGAAGCCTATAGATCAGAAACTCGCCAAGTTAACATTCCTTTACAAATTGATAAAGAACTTAATGCTATAGAGAAAATTATTCTCAAACAGGAAAAAAAACATCTAATATCAAAATGTTTTAATATTACTAGATCCTTCGGAGAACAATCTAAAACCAAGGGTATGTGCCAATGGGAGAATTCCTTAAACTTAGCATTAGAAGTCAAAGACTGGGATATTTCTTTAAAATTAACAAACAGGTTTATTAAACAAACGACATATAGAGAAACATTCTTCAAAGTAATTAATAATTGGTATTTTACACCTATTAAAATTGCACAAATTTCTCATAATCCTTCGGAAAAAATGTGCTGGAGAGATTGTGATAATGCCGCTCATTTATTACATATTTTATGGGAATGTCCGAAATTAAAGTTTTTTTGGGAAACTTGCTATAATTTTCTATCTGGTATTGTGGGAACTCAATTTCCTTTTAGTGCAGAATGTAGTCTGCTTCATATTTTTCCAAATGTTATCAGCATGGAGGAAAAAGCTTTCGCCATTTTAGTTTTTTCAATAGCTAAAAATATAATAATTTCAAACTGGAAAGTGAAGGCTGCCCCTATCTTTGCTGATACCGTTTGGAAAATAAAACACATCCGACAATTGGAAAAAGATTTTACACAAAAAGGTTATACTAATGCTGACCCATTAAAATGGAAAGTATGGGACAAAAAACAAGACTTATTTGATAATAATAATATTGCAGGTGGGATGGATGAGGTTTGAAAGTGAGTGAATGGTAATGTATTTAATGTATGTATTTTTTGTACTTGTTGTTGTAAAAATTTTTACTGATGATTTTTCAACTGTTAAATTTGTTTTTTCGTATAATAAAGATTTAAAAAAAAAAAAAAAAGGACTGAGCAGTCACTTCTCTAAGGGCTCAGCCAGTGACAATGGGGCCCCATACCATCCGGTCTAGCAGACATCTTTCCAGTTCCATGTCACCATTAGTACTGAGGTAGTAATTTCTCTAAGGGCTCAACCAATGTCACTGGGCTTATCCCATCCAGTCAAGCACTGACCAACTGACAATTTCCCGGTTCCGTTTCACCATTGGGACTGAGGCAATCACTTCTCTAAAGGCACAGCCAGTCACTAAGTGTGCCCCATACCATCCAGTGAAGTAGAAGCACCCACCAACTGACATATACCCAGCTCCCTTCACCATCAGGACTGAGCAGTCATTTTTGCACGGGCTTAGCCAGTGACACTTGGCCCCCAATCCAGTCAAGCAGATGCACTCACCAACTGCCATTTTTCCAGTGAAAGACTGCCCACAGCCAGGTTTTTGTCAGACTGCTAACATTTCCAGTATGATGAACAGGTTCTATTTTTTTCTCACTTGAAGAAAATTCAGCTCTTTCCTCTTTGGAATTTTTGTTCTGCAGAGACGCTAAGGGGGAGAGGAGGTTATTGCTCCGTGCATTGATCCCAATAAGCAAAAATGTAACCTTACCACATCTATTTGTACAGGCATGGAATACTGGTACGCACCTAAAACAGGAAAGCTATGGGTTTACTGGTCAGTGCAGTGTAACCTGAGTGCAGGCCATACTGTGCTAACAGTCACAGCCTTCCTCCATAGAGCCTCACACAGCGCACATTCCAGACTCTGCACTCTCTTAATTACCAATGCAACCACCAGTGGGCAGAATAGACTATACGTAAACAAAGATTTAAAACTTTTGATTTTTTGGCTGTTATTAGTGTAATTAAAAAAATATAGATCATTTTAATATATAATCTTGTGCTCTTTCACAATTCGAAGAGCACTGACCATGAGGTCTGTGGCCCTTTAATGACCCAAAACGTTTTACTAATAAAGATCATCATGTATACAATGTAACTCTTACCAACAGTTTAACTGACTCAATGCTGTACAGTTTATATATATTTTTTTTCTGTTTTATTGTGTAACTTAAATAAAGATTATTGTTAAAAAAGTTAAATCTGTTGGGATATTGTAGAAAACAACAAGATGGGGTCCCCACGAGAACCTAGTATACGTTCCCTGAATGTGATTTATACCTAATTAATAGTGTATTAGGTTGGTTGAGGTCCTCTAATTTATTAAATCTAATAGATCTCTATAAAATGTGTTTAATCCTATACAGAAATAATAGGATTCCAAGACGGAAACCTGAGCAATGTATCAATCAAGGAAGAAGGAGAGAAATCCAGAGAAGAGACTGATATTCAACAGGTGCAGATCCATCCAGGTGAGAATTGTAGAATCGAAAATAAAATAGTACAAATTATTATAAGTGTGTTGGATCCAATATCACAATTACTTGGTAATTTGTTTAGTCATTCAGTCGTGTCCGACTCCCCGTGACCCTGTGGATCACAGCATGCAAGGCACATCTTGTGTCTGGTTGTGCTTATCCATAAGGTTTTCTTGGTAAAGATGCTGGAGTGGGTTGCCAGTTGCTTCTCCAGTGGACCGTGATATGTCTGACCTCTCTGCTATGACCTGCCCATCTTTGTATAGCTCACAGCTTCACTGAGGACTTTCACATCAACAAGGTAGCGATCAAGAAGTGGTACTATGTATTACCATTTGTATTTGTATGGTCTTTGATGATTTGTTCCATGCTCCATTAAAGGGCTGCCGTCCCGCTGGCCTCTGAAGAAGCCATTAGGTGAAACGTGTACCAGCCACAGGTGCCTGGTGCTCTTGGGTCATGGCGTATTCTCTTCTTCCATATCTCCTGAGTCAGCACTTTTCAGTAGTTGTAGGCCATGCGCTAGTAATTTTCTACAATATTTATTATATGATCCCGTCTTTAGGCCAACATTTCCACTTCTATTTCTATACATTCTGGGTGTGACAAATCTCACAACCTCAGGAGGAGGGTTATCTCTCCATGGGGACACAGTCTGAGATGTGGCACTTTTCTGTCTATTTCTTGCTCTTCAGGATACTTTCTGTGGAAAACTAGTTAACATTGGGAATTACACAAGCTTGTGTCTGGCCATTTATTACTGACTCCAAGTCCGAGTTATTATCATCCATAGATTACTTTATAAAGGGTGGAGTCAACCAGCTACATTGCAGATTTACAAGTTAATCTTTGGAAATATGATTAATAATTAATACTTCTTTTTTATACAATTGAATATGGGGTTTATTAATGACCACGGGTAATTAGACCCATCTACCTCCTGTTAAATGACTACATACGGGCGGATGTTACTTTCTATAAAGTAATTATAACTTCTGGTCACAGATCAAAAACTCTGAAAAGACGCCTTAATGTCATGAAAGGATTCGCTAGTTGTGTCCCAATGAGGTTTAAGTGAGGGTTACAGCACCCCTTAATACTTATCTTAAAAGTCCCTGTTTAATAAATCAATCTCCTTCCATTACACATATAAACTGATAGTTAGTAAAAGTTCAAAAACATATATATATATATATATATATATATATATAAACTAAAAGTACACAGAAAAAATGACTTTTTTTCCCTGGCATCAGAAAAAAAACTTAACCAACACACAGGGTTAATTTTGATATATTTTTTCCAGTGTATTATTATTAATTATGTACAGTGGATTTAAAAAGTCTACACACCCCTGTTAAAATGTCAGGTTTCTGTGCTTTAAAAAAATGAGACAAAGATAAATAATTTCAGAACTTTTTCCACCTTTAATGTGACCTATAAACTGTACAACTCCATTGAAAAACAAACTAAAATCTTTTAGGTGGAGGGAAGAAAAAAAAAAGAAAAATAATGTGGTTTCATAAGTCTGCACACCCTCTTATAACTGGGGATGTAGCTGGGTTCAGAATTAAGCAATCACATTCCAGATCGTGTTAAATAGGAGTCAGCATACACCTGCCATCATTTAAAGTGCCTCTGATTAACCCCAAATAACGTTCAGCTGCTCTAGTTGGTCTTTCCTGAAATTTTCTTAGTTGCATCCCACAGCAAAACCCATAGTCCACAGAGAGCTTCCAAAGCATCAGAGGGATCTCATTGTTAAAAGATATCAGTCAGGAGAAGGGTACAAAAGAATTTCCAAGGCATTAGACATACCATGGAACACAGTGAAGACAGTCATCATCAAGTGGAGAAAATATGGCACAACATTGACATCACCTTACGCTCCCTCCAAAATTGATGAAAAGACGAGAAGAAAACTGGTCTAGGAGGCTACCAAGAGGCCTACAGCAACATTAAAGGAGCTGTAGGAATATCTGGCAAGTACTGGCTGTGTGGTACATGTGACAACAATCTCCTGTATTCTTCATATGTCTGGGCTATGGGGTAGAGTGGCAAGACGAAAGCCTTTTCTTACGAAGAAAAACATCCAAGCCAGGCTACATTTTGCAAAAACACATCTGAAGTCTCCCAAAAGCATGTAGGAAAAGGTGTTATGGTCTGATGAAACCAAGGTTGAACTTTTTTGGCCATAATTCCAAAAGATATGTTTGGTGCAAAAACAACACTGCACATCACCAAAAGAACACCATACCCACAGTGAAGCATGGTGGTGGCAGCATCATGCTTTGGGGCTGTTTTTCTTCAGCTGGAACTGGGGCCTTAGTTAAGATAGAGGGAATTATTAACAGTTCCAAATACCAGTCAATATTGGCACAAAACCTTCAGGCTTCTGCTAGAAAGCTGAACATGAAGAGGAACTTCATCTTTCAGCATGACAACGATCCAAATCAACAAAAGAATGGCTTCACCAGAAGAAGATTAAAGTTTTGGAATGGCCCAGCCAGAGCCCAGAACTGAATCAGATTGAAAATCTGTGGGGTGATCTGAAGAGGGCTGTGCCCAGGAGATGCCCTCGCAATCTGACAGATTTGGAGTGTTTTTGCAAAGATGAGTGGGCAAAATGTGCCATGCTGATAGACTCATACCCAAAACGACTGAGTGCTGTAATAAAATCAAAAGGTGCTCCAACAAAGTATTAGTTTAAGGGTGTGCATACTTATGCAACCATATTATTTAATTTTTATATTTTTTCTTCCCTCTACCTAAAAGATTTTAGTTTGTTTTTCAATTGCGTTGTACAGTTTATAGGTCACATTAAAGGTGGAAAAAGTTCTGAAATGATTTATCTTTGTCTCATTTTTTTACAGCACAGAAACCTGACATTTTAACAGGGGTGTGTAGACTTTTTATATCCACTGTATACTGTATGGAAGGTGTACAGGGCTGTATTAGACACAGAAGGGCGGTTGCATGTAGGTGGTCCCGTGTGACAGCAGGGTCCATGCACGTGAGGTGGTCTTTGTCCTGTTTTAATCCCTATTATGGAACAAACTGGAGACTTCTTTGAATAGATGGGTATTCAGGGAGTGTTTGAAAATGAGGGTAGGGGGCTGACGGAGTAGGGGGAGACTGGCAGGGTGGGGGGAGGTGGGTGTTAAACACTCCCATTGGGTGGGGGCTCCATGAGATAAGAGTGTGAGGAGATTTGATAGGAGATGGGGGGTGGTTCGGGGAGTATCTGGAGATTAGATGTGATATGTAGGCAGATTCAATGTTTGGAGATGAGAATCAGGATTTTGATCCTATTACTGCCAGGAATGGGGAGCCAGTGATGGGATTGGCCGAGAGGGCGGCAGAGGTGGAAGATCTGAGATATAGGGGCCCAGCAGGGTCATTTAAGGTGGATTGGAGTGGGTAAGTCTAGTAATAGAATCAAGGTTAGATGTGAGTTATTAGTTATAATGTCCGACCCAGGAAACGTTCACAAGTAATTAAATAATTGTACGAAATAAGTCTCTGCAAACCTATTTAATTTTCTGTAGAAATCACCGGACTTAATGAACTAAATCGGTACAGTGTATCAATTAATGAGGAAGAAGAATGCAAGAGTAAAGAAAGGGATATTCTGCTGATGAGAATCCATTCAGATCAAAGTACGGGTGAGTGTTTTATTTAACTTTCTGGAAATATTTTTCCTGTTATCAAAAGAGCTTATTGTGATAACTATTTCTCTAAGAACATATAACCCAACCTGTTATCGGTAACTACATTCCCCCAAAGTGATAGCCTCTAATGTGACAGCCTCCCAATGTGCAGCCAACATTCCCTACCATTTGTATCGGCTCCATCCCTGAGAGAAGCCCAAAGAAGGGGGATCACTTTATCTAAAAACGTCCAGGGTCAGTTTAAGGCTTTCATGGGTGGGGGCTTTCTATGGTCAGTGGGATTGTGGAACTTCCCTACCATATGAGCTGACACGTTAAAAAGGGGTTGGACATATTCTTAAATGCAAAGGCATAGGTCATTATTGGTTATCTAGAAAAGCTAGGTATTGATCCAGGAAATAATCTGGGATCAGGAATATATCTGACCATTGTCAATGTTTTATTGGCGATTTATTTTTTATGCGTTTCTCCAGATCGATTACCAGTTGACATATTGAGGATCAAAGAGGTTGAACTTGATGGCCAAATTATTTTTTTGTTAATCTATCCATTCTCGGTGACAAGTGCTGTGATAACGAGTGGTCTAATTGAAGTCCAGGGTTATTTGGTTTAATGGAGCATAGTAGATATTTCTGACGTTTTAATATGGTTAATCTTTGCCTCTATAGTTGTCATTCACCCTATGACAGTTTATAAAAAATGTCTCTGCCCCTAAACAAGTTACCACAGTACATTTCAAAAGAGAATAAATCACTTGTAACGGAACCCATCACTATTTTAACATGTTTTATGGTTATTTAATTCTTGGTTAAAAAATGATCCTACTATTATACTGTAAGTATGTTGGTTTATGCTCTGCAGAATATTAGCCCAGACTATTGCAGACCTTGACATAATAGATAATCCTATTACAGAGACTCCTCATAAGATAAGGAAGTCTATTGTATAAAGTGTTTTCATTCTCAGACATAAGAACAAAGAAGGATCATCTAATCAATGTCTGATTGTATCAAAGTTGCCAGGTAGCCTCAGGGAGGTGTGACCCACCTATTGTCCCTCTATGTGTATTGTGTGGCCAACTATGGGGGATGTGTATTGCCTGTGGGAAGAGATGTGTATATATATTTCTGCACATAACAAAATAAAGTCAGTATTTAAAGTCAGTATTCATTTAACTCCAGATTGAGTGTCGTCCAATATGGGAGGTTGGGAATGGTGAGACTGTTGTGCTTCTTGGATATTTTACCGTATACCAGCGGAGATATTGGACTGCGTGTTCCAACTCCGTTACATCACTATCATCAGATGTTCCTCTCATAGACCTTTTGTACCCATTCACTATGTTTATGAAGAACTTCATGGGGTGAAGGAGGGGCGTACAATAAGAACGTTGATGATGTGGAAGATTTATGGAGTAAACCTAGACCCTGGTCAAATTTCTCTTTTCTGTATGAAGAATTGTTACAATGTGTAAGCAATTAAAATATATATTTATACAGGACCTTCCTGTGGGAAGCCTTCAGTTTTTTCAAATGCTGAGCAAGAAGAAGAACTTGATTTGGGGGATCAGGTTAAGGAGGAGGTAATTCCTGTTCATATCAGTGGAGGTGAGTCATTTCTTACAAAAGATAGACATAGATTCACAATGTTATGGATATCAATCTCCAATATAATTACAATCTGTAAGGCATTTGATGGGAGGCAGTAAGAAGATGAGGTCGCAAGAGGATAATAATGGATCCATTGAACGTGTTGTTTTATGTTTCTAACTCCAGTGAATAAAATCATATAAATGCCTCCCATAGTGTTTGCATGCTGTAGGCAGTAGTACCAGCCGGTATCTGGTCTCCCAACATTGGTTTCCCAGACACCACTTCCATAACCCTAGGCTGATTATTGTGATACGCTAAACACACCTTTAGCTCATGCTCCATTAGAGGCACCTAGATGAGACTTCACCCACTAATCTACAATATCACACATAGGTATGAGAATACTCACATATATCAAGGAATTTAATATTAGAATTTGTATTGGCTGGGAAGTGGGACGGTTTAATTGAAATGAACCAACTGATACATTTAGGGTAATCAGATGTGAGCCAGCAAGTAGGAAAACATTTATTTTCATCTTCTTCCCAACTTAGTGCAATACTGGTGATATTGAAATATTTAGATGGTATGCTCCGATATAGATCCCTACATTTAAACTGTCTAATCATGAGGCCCACTTTAAATAAAGATCTCCAGAAATATCCCAATCTCTCTGTAGAGTATTTTTAAGAGTTACAGTGAACAGAATACCATAATATAATTCTACTAAATGCAGGATAAACAGATCTTCTATTACAATCACATATATAGTTGTGAGCGTACGAGTTGTTGCTAACGCTACGGGCTCGCGTAGCGAGCTGCGGCCCTCGCATAGCGAGGGCCGCGGATCGCGCAGCGAGCCAAGGCCCTCGCAAAGCGAGGGCACTGGCCGAAGGTCTCAGTTGCTGGCATGGAGCGCCAAAGGCGCTCCTCGCCAGCAACTGAGGACCCTCGCGAAGTGAGGGCCTCAGTTGCTGGCATGGAGGCGCTCCATGCCAGCAACTGCGACCCTCGCAAACTTCACGTCGCAACCCAAAGAGCACGACACACACATTACGACACTCGCAAACAACATACGACACACGTTCACACACATTACGGCCTCGCAACACTCGGACGCAACTCGCGAACATTACAAAATGTAAAACACAATACATACACACAGCACATACATAAAAACCTTACCTACACCAAGAGGGAGCACCCAGGACCTCAAAAATGCAACTTAGACCTTCATTTTACTCGAAATAAAAAGAGTTTAGAGACTAAAAAAAAATCTAAGCGAGAGAAAAAATGGCCGCCGAACAAAACGAAAACGAGGCTACAGCACTCTAAACTCGCAAAACATCACAAGAAACTCGCAAAACACCACAAGAAACTCGCAAAACGCCACAAACGACCTACCGATATTCATACCACACAGTGCACACATTCATCACGCTTACACAGCAGCTCCACACCACTAATGCTGCAGCAACATCAACACAGATTGCCAGCTCTTCATCACAATGCTTCAAAATAGGTACAGTATATTCATTTAGTAATGTATTACATATTTCATTATTATACACCAAACAGCATTAGCTACCTTACAATTTCATTGCCGTCATTTTTTGACGGGCAATTCGCTAGTTGTATATATCTCACATGTGATGATAAATAATCATTCTGTACGTGGCATTTTATGAGATGTAATAAGTATTTACAATCAGGTCCATAAATATTGGGACATCGACACAATTCTAAACTTTTTGGCTCTATACACCACCACAATGGATTTGAAATGAAACGAACAAGATGTGCTTTAACTGCAGACTTTCAGCTTTAATTTGAGGGTATTTACATCCAAATCAGGTGAACAGTGTAGGAATTACAACAGTTTGTATATGTGCCTCCCACTTTTTAAGGGACCAAAAGTAATGGGACAATTGGCTGCTCAGCTGTTCCATGGCTAGGTGTGTGTTATTCCCTCATTATCCCATTTACAAAGAGCAGATACAAGCTCCAGTGTTCATTTCAAGTGTGCTATTTGCATTTGTTGCTGTTAACTCTCAATATGAGAACCAAAGAGCTGTCGCTATCAGTGAAGCAAGCCATCATTAGGCTGAAAAAACAAAACAAACCCACCAGAGAGATAGCAAAAACATTAGGTGTGGCCAAATCAACTGTTTGGAACATACTTAAAAAGAAAGAATGCACCAAGGAGCTCAGCAACACCAAAAGACCCGGAAGACCACGGAAAACAACTGTGGTGGATGACCGAATAATTATTTCCCTGGTGAAGAAAACACCCTTCACAACAGTTGGCCAGATCAAGAACACTCTCCAGGAGGTAGGTGTATGTGTGTCAAAGTCAACAATCAAGAGAAGACTTCACCAGAGTGAATACAGAGGGTTCACCACAAGATGTAAACCATTGGTGAGCCTCAAAAATAGGAAGGCAAGATTAGAGTTTTCCAAACAACACCTAAAAAAGCCTTCACAGTTCTGGAACAACATCCTATGGACAGATGAGACTAAGATCAACTTGTACCAGAGTGATGGGAAGAGAAGAGTATGGAGACAGAAAGGAACTGCTCATGATCCAAAGCATACCACCTCATCAGTGAAGCATGGTGGTGGTAGTGTCATGGCGTGGGCATGTATGGCTGCCAATGGAACTGGTTCTCTTGTATTTATTGATGATGTGACTGCTGACAAAAACAGCAGGATGAATTCTGAAGTGTTTCGGGCAATATTATCTGCTCATATTCAGCCAAATGCTTCAGAACTCATTGGACGGCGCTTCACAGTGCAAATGGACAATGACCCGAAGCATACTGCAAAAGCAACCAAAGAGTTTTTTAAGGGAAAGAAGTGGAATGTTATGCAATGGCCAAGTCAATCACCTGACCTGAATCCGATTGAGCATGCATTTCACTTGCTGAAGACAAAACTGAAGGGAAAATGCCCCAAGAACAAGCAGGAACTGAAGACAGTTGCAATAGAGGTCTGGCAGAGCATCACCAGGGATAAAACCCAGCGTCTGGTGATGTCTATGCGTTCCAGACTTCAGGCTGTAATTTACTGCAAAGGATTTTCAACCAAGTATTAAAAAGTGAAAGTTTGTTTTATGACTGTTAATCTGTGCCATTACTTTTGGTCCCTTAAAAAGTGGGAGGCACATATACAAACTGTTGTAATTCCTACACCTTTCACCTGATTTGAATGTAAATACCCTCAAATTAAAGCTGAAAGTCTGCAGTTAAAGCGCATCTTGTTCGTTTCATTTCAAATCCATTGTGGTGGTGTATAGAGCCAAAAAGATTAGAATTATGTCGATGTCCCAATATTTATAGACCTGACTGTATATAAATGGGAAGTATGTCTTTACTGTATGTCTATGGAATACTGGACTCCCCAAAACAGGGAAGCTATGTGTTAACTGGTCAGTGCCACGGGGCTATTAATCACAACCTTCCCACATAGAGCCTCACACAGAGCAGGTTAAACTTGGCAATATGTTATGAAACAGCCAGTGGGCAGGATAGACTATATGTAAAGAGAGATTTAAAGCGTTAGATTTTGTATCTGTTATTAGTGCAATAAAAAAATAGATTATCTTAATATACATTCGTGTGCTTTTTTCATACCATGAAGAGAGCTTACAGTGAGTTCAATATACACACAATGGACTGATTTCTATGAGGATGTGATAAGTATGCCATAGAATAAGGTAACAGAACTAACCTGCTGACCATACATAAATATAAACATTAAAGAACAATATTTCATAAATAATTATCCAACTCCTGCAATGTAAATAGAAAGTAGTTAAAGGTCCCACATTATAACAATGTCATATAATAACAATTATAGTAGACAACTACAAATGTTATGTCATAAAATACATAACAAATATATAAGCCCCATTTCTGCAGATATAATTACAATAATGTTGAATGAATGTCTAATGCAAATGAAGATTAGTGATATGTGCGTTTAGAAAGTACTGCAATGAAATGCAAATAAGCAACAGAACACACAATATTGTTACAATTGAGTATATATAACCACATGAATGTGTTGTAAATTAAAGGTATATGCAAGTAAGCTGGGTTATTAATGCATCTGATAGAGGAGAATATATAGCGTCTGAAAAAAAGTAAACAGTTAAATTGTTAGCCTGAAGTTTGCTGAATTTCTTGCATTTGCAAACTGTTTTCTCTCAATGTTAAAACCCCCTGAAATTCCCAGGGAATATTAGAATAAGTAATACATTGTATCATTTTGGCCCAGGGATTGTGCAGGCATGCTCAGTTAGCACTTGAAGTCCATACTGTGGGAAGTCACATGGTTTCAGACACTTTCCTTTAGCGCAGTGCCATTGCTTGGGGTGTCTACATCACCCCCAGCATTTTTTATTTTTTTTTGGCATTCTTTCATGCAAACATTTTTTTCTAGGTGTGTTATGATGCATTCTACAGCATTCAAAACCCACCTCACTTGCATATGCCTTTTAATGAAAGCATATATAATAACCTACATATTGGTACATCATTAAAACGAATAAAACGAATATTGTGGAGAATAATATGTATTTAAAGTTACCAAGAAATCACATAAGGACCAAGTTATATTTGACATGAGAAGTGTATAAATTACATCTGAATATGGTTTATAAGAGGAAAACGCTGTAATTGTGGGACATTAAATTTAATCCAGTGACTCTCCTTTATTATGAAGACGACGGCTCTCCTTCTTCAATATGGAGATGACAGCTCTCCTTCTCCGAGATGGAGACCGCCGCTCTCCGTCTTTCCAATGGAGACAACAGCTCTTCTCTAGGTTAATCAAGAAAGAACAGAAATTGGGAATATTGGGGAGTCCAACATTGATCATTAATGAACCACAACCAGTAGTTGTGTCTGGGAGAAGCAGCAAAGGTAGTTTTTAAGAGTGAGATGCAGAAGAGAGGTCATGGAGAAAGGTTTATCACTAATTTTGTGTTTTCAGTGGGGTGTTAGAGGTAATGGATACAATGGAATTGGTAACGTGGTTATTGGATGTGTTGGGATATTAAAGGAGGGGAAATGAAGGAGCAAAGAGGTTGATGAATTGAAATACAGACATGTGATTGCATTTGATTGGTACCATGTTTTTGGGCTACAGTTCAAAGTGAGCACTAAAATAGCAATTTGAGGGGGGTCGGCATTAGGATATATGTAGAATGTATGCTGTCCCTCTCTTAAGGGCAAAAGGTGGAAGAGGGTTTGGAGGTGGGGTTTGGTTTTGTGGAAGAAATTGGTAGGCAGCGAGTGACTTGGGGCTGAGAATTCATATGTATTTGTTGAATCTGAATCACAGCTATTTGTACCAATTTATTATGAGTCTAGACTGGGTGAGGTTTTAGTTATTATGTATTCATTGTTTTTTAACATTTAGTAGGTTCATAATGGCACATAAGAGCTCCTCTTTTTTTTTGTTGAGTGTTAAACAATTATTCTTTGGTCTCATAGATTTTTAATGATAACAGAAAAGACATGTAATTCCGTTATCAAAAAATAATGGAAGAGGTTATTGAAACTTCCAATTTGTTTCTTTCCGGCAGATGAATCTATGGACAGGAGTATATCCGGACATCATCCTGGTTCACCTACATCAGTATATTTTGAGATGGGAGATGAAGGGTTAACAGAATTCTGGCAAAATTCAGCCTATGTTAATAATACATCGTGTCAAACTGATGGGGCACTTTACAGCCAAAATTCAGATCTTATCAACAATCGGAGAAAGTACACGGATGACAAATCGTTTACTTGCTCGGAATGTGGTAAATGTTTTAATAAGAAGTCCCACCTTGTGAGGCACCAGACCTTTCACACTGGTGAGAAACCATATGAATGCTCTCAATGTGGGAAATGTTTCAGCCAACAGTTCAACCTTGTTAACCACCAAAGAATTCACACAGGCGAGCAGTTGTTTACGTGTTCTGAATGTGAGAAGTGTTTTACGCGCAAGTCGGAGCTTGTTAAACACCAGAGAGTTCACACAGGTGAGAAACCCTTTGTATGTACTCAGTGTGGGAAATGTTTTGGCCAACAAGCAAATCTCATTAGCCATCAGAAAATTCACACAGTCGACAAACCTTACGCCTGCTCGGAATGTGGGAAATGCTTCGGCCATAAGTCTGTACTTCTTACACATCAGAAGATACACAGCAACGACAAACAGTTTGCATGTCCTGAGTGTGGAGAGTGTTTTAGACTGAAGGCTCATGTTATCAGCCACCAGAGGATTCACACCGGTGAGAAGTTGTTCACCTGCTCTGAGTGTGGAAAGTATTTTAACAAACAGTACAGTCTCAGTATGCACAAGAGAACTCACACAGGGGAAAAACCCTTTGCATGTTCTGCATGCGGGAAGTGTTTTAGTCGGAAGTCAGCCCTCTTTGACCATCAGCGAATTCACACAGGCGAGAAGCCCTTCTCTTGTACGGAGTGTGGGAGATGTTTTACGCAGAGCACACATCTAATTAACCACCAGAGGACACATGTATCAGATAAAGGGTTAATATGCACTGAATGTGGGAAGTGTTTTCAGGATAACACTGATTTTGTTGATCATCTGAGAGAACATACAAAATAGAAATTAGAAGCAGTAGTTGTATGTGCAGAGTCTATCATCTGGAAAACTTCAGGTGTAATTTGTAAAATATAAAACAGTTATGGTATGTAACACCTGATCATGTGAAATAAATATTTTATTCTGTATAACATGTTAGATTCTTTATGTTGTAGTTGTTTAGTCATACCGATCGGTTTTAAAGGTCCTCAGATGATATTAAAAGTAATATTTTCTGCAAAGTTATATTAGTCCTTAGGTAATCCTTTTAGTCTATCCACTTGTAAGTGGATGGCTTCCGCTTTTGGTTCCCACTTTGAATCCAGTTGAGGTGGCATTGCAGGGTAATGCTGTTAGGTAATCCTTTCAACCGTTACATTGGTTGCTGCAGCCTTTGGTTCCTGCTTTGAATCCCGATGAGGTGGCATTGTAGATGTTGTTAGGTAATCCTTTCATCTATCCGGTTAGTAGCTGCAGCTTATAGTTCCTGCTATGCTTTGAGATAATGTGACATTGCAGGATAATGTCGTTACTGTAGGCATTATCACAGTGACACAGTAGTAGCCATCACTGAGGTAGCTGCAGCTACCAACTGGATGGATAAAAGGATTATCATAGGA
Organism: Discoglossus pictus; assembly: GCA_027410445.1. NCBI lineage: Eukaryota > Metazoa > Chordata > Amphibia > Anura > Alytidae > Discoglossus > Discoglossus pictus. The sequence continues at coordinate 57,291,797 of CM050176.1, forward strand.
ATACGGACCCTATGGACATCAGCACGCCAGGCACAATTGTTATGTCTCTGGTTGTACTTGTCCATTTGGTTATCTTGGCAGATGCTGGAGAGGGTTGCCAGCTTCATCTCCAATGGACCACAGTTTGATGTCTCTGCTATGACCTGCACATCATGAGTGACACAACATGGTATTGCTCACAGCTTAATTGAGGTACAAAAACCTTTTCACCAAGATCCAGTAGGGGATTATGCAATTACTGCACAATTAGATAGTCTTGAAGCTTATCAGTTGATATCAAAAACAGCAAAGTTACCATATTCTTAAGGTAATCCTTTCATCCATCCAGTTGGTAGTTGCAGCTTTTAGTTACCACTATGCTTCTGAATTAGGTGGTATTGCAGGGTAATGCCACAAGGGGACACAATGGTAGCAATCACTGTAGTAATGTCTCTAATTGTTTCATCCACAAAAAAGGCTTCTTGGGTCACATAAAGATTTTACCACAGTGATGGCTACTACTGTGTCTCTGTGATAAGGTGGCATTGCAGTGTAGGCATTATCTTAAAGCATAGCAGGAACTTAAAGCTGCAGCTACCAATTACCAACTGGATGGATTAAAGGATTACCTAACAACATAACCCTACGATGCCACCTCATCAGGATTCAAAGTGGAAACCAAAAGCCACAGCTACCAACTGAATGGGTGAAAGGATTACCTATCAACATTACCCTTCAATGTCACCTGATCTGGATTCAAAGTGGGATCCAAAAGCTGCAGCTACAACCTTCCAAGTGGGTAGACTAAAAGGATTACTTAAGGACTGATGCAACTTTGCAGAAAATATTAGTCTCAACCTGAGAACCTTTAAGACCGATACAGAAAAACAGTGTTTATTAATATCTGAATTTAATGTTATTAGTAGACTAAAAATAAATTACCATAAACTAACTAGTAAAAATAAAGAACAAAACTGGATTAGAACCCAGATCTACCATATCCCAGCCCATCTGCCTGACCACTAGGGTATTTCCTTACATTTATTATAAGAGATCAAATGAACAGCTAAATAATATTGGAGATCTCATTCCTTCCCGTCTGCTTCTAGTTGTTTCACAGGCCAGTGCATCTCATTATGTATTTATAGTATACAAGGGTGGTTATTATAACACCAATTTTAAGAAGGAAAACACTTTTTCAATTTGCTCTTCCTGCCGCTACAACTCATTAGATATTCATAGTATAATAAAGGCAGCTTAAAGGCAGAAGAAAATCACAAAAACATAGTTCTTTTCGCAGCAATTCCATATTCTCTTCCAACCTCTAACTGGTTGTGCATAGCACATATGGTGACATTAGGATTATTTTAAAGGTAGAATATGAGCTTTTCCTTAATTAAGTAATGTCAATTAGCAGTGAAGAAACCGTCCCATTTAATTCTGGATTTTTTTCTTTAAAATCATTGGAATCCAGTGAAATCAGCAAATGGGATTTAAATTCAGATGAGTTTATTTGAAATCAAACACTTTTTTTGATTGAATAAAACACGACTGGTTTCTAAATTCCATTTCATACCAATGATTAGGCTGGACTTCATTACAAACAATGACAGATTTATTTCATGCTTAACTAACCTGTAGACTTTGCTTATGAGTAATGTGAAGTAATATGACACCACCCCCATGTTTTCCTATGGTTTTGTTAAAAACATCAAACTCAGGCAAAACCAATCTTAACTGTAAATCTTAAATCTTAATTTCCATTTGATTTCACCCCAATAGATACCAATATATTTTAATTGAGGTACTCATTACTTTTGGTCCCTTAAAAAGTGGGAGGCACATATACAAACTGTTGTAATTCCTACACCGTTCACCTGATTTGGATGTAAATACCCTCAAATTAAAGCTGAAAGTCTGCAGTTAAAGCACATATTGTTCGTTTCATTTCAAATCCATTGTGGTGGTGTATAGAGCCAAAAAGATTAGAATTATGTCGATGTCCCAATATTTATGGACCTGACTGTACATCTCACTCATCACATCTACACTCGGAAAACAAATAGTGGGCAAATTACACCGCCACATCACATATATCAGGTACCAGGGGACATGTTATTATTTGTTGTTCAGTCCTTCAGTCGTGTTTAACTGTCTGTGACCCTATGGACTGCAGCATATTTAACTATGCCTCTGCCTGTACTGTTCCACAAGGTTTGCATGCCGAAGATACTGGAGTGGGTTGCCAGTTCCACCTTCAGTGTCTGACCTCTCTGCTATGACCTGCCCACCTAGAGTTACCATACATGGTATAGCTCACAGCTTCATTGAAGTACACAAGCCCCTTCACCACCACAAGGCAGCGATCCAGAAGGGGAACATACACCACACTAATCTAATCTAAGCCATCAGGAAGGGCCGCAAACACACATGGAGGCTGTGCAGAGGCATGTGGAGCAGCAGCCAACTCGCCTCCATCTCTGCTACGCCCATCCTGGAAAGTCCCACGCCAATGCTGGTGGCCATATTCCCAGAAGTATATCATTATCATTTGGTGAAATCCCATTAAGTGTTTTGCTATCAATGGATTCACATTATCACCTGTCATATTCTTATCAGGCCCTCAAGGGAATGTTCATAATCCACAGTATCACAAATTAGACTTTGCATGTGTATTACCCCTATATTATTTTATTATTATTATTATTATTATTATTATATGTATTAATCTATTGCATAGTAACCAGGGCTAATTAGTTTACTGATATAGGCATGTGACACAAAAGTGATGCTTGTCGATGTCCCAAAACCCCAACCACTGACACGGTAAGAACGGTATAACAAAGCTTTATTTCATACACAGAGCATGATCAGAAATACACAAGACTGTGCACTAATATCATGGGTGTGGTGTGGGCAGTTCCCGGGAGAGCAAGAGGCTTGCGGGAAAAAGGGGATTCTTACAGGGGGTAATGTGATAGTCAAGAATAAGCATGATGCATTGCACCTACCAGGGTCACATGTGGTCACTACATTGCTGCAACCGGATTCTGATGAAAAAAAGGATAATCAGAAATCACTCCATGTAATTGTAGAAACCATTAATGTGCATAGCACTTACAACTTATCTACTAGATCTGCCCAATGAAACAGATGAAAACTCGCAAACTTACAATCTAAGGATTTAGGTGTGATACAAGAGGCTGACAAATAGAAAATGGCAACGTGAATGCAATTTGTTTAGTCAATTGAAGGGCTCTGTGTGTTGTACTGTAGATTGTGGGTGGGAGTGTTATTAAGCTTTGGAGTGTGCAGTTGTAACTATAAAGGCTGAAGGTGATAAGATTTTTTAAATCGGGCCATTTACAGATAATTTAGGCTCAACCATCAGCTTCCAGTGACCTCACAGGGGGCGTGACAGGAAATGGAGTCATGCTAGCTTACAGCTAGCTTCAGGGTGGTAGGGAGACTGCAGCACTGCTGAGATGAGGAGCTGAGCCAACAAGCAGAGAAGGGGAGACTGCACAAGTGCTACCAGAACGACGCCACTCTCTCCATAATTGAGGGTAGGACCCCCGGCAACGCTGCCAGTGATGATGGGGGAGCGGTAGCCATACAGAGTGAAACATAGTGTGTGATGCGCAGGGCCCTGGAGAAGGGGGAGGAGACGTCAAGAGAAGCGGGGAGGCTCATAGAGAGCCGGAGCTCCGAAAAACCGCTCCATTTTTAAACACACCGGAGACTGGTTCCAGAACCACGCAGACGACCTGAGCTCTCCCTGGCGACTGTTACAAGCCCCAAGATAGCCTAAGATCTGGGAAGAAGTCCGTGGGCTCCTACTGACGCTGATGACAGGCAGCTGGAGACAGCCTGGGAGGGCAGGAAAAGCTGGAGGTGCTTTTGTGGATAATGCCTGACCTAGGAGGTGCTTCACTTACACTGGTTCAGTGATAAAATATACATGGAGGGAGTTGATGTTCCTGTACATATTGCCCTAGTGGAATTCGGAATATAGTTGGGAACGGTCAGTCTGGATGCTGGAGGGTAAGGTGAAGAAATTGGAACACAGGAAACAATCTGGACATTTAAGAGGTATGTTATACTTATATAAAGAAATTTCCTCCCTGAGACACCTTGGGGACTGCATCAGTGAGGTAATAATAACTCTCATGTCTTCATTTTATTGGTGAATTGTCAACTCCATATCTAGAGCGATATACATAATGATATGGGCCAAAGGCCATACAGACTAGATAAAAGAGGGAGAAAAGAAAAAAAAAGAAAGGCTAAAAGGTGTACGGACAAATAAGCAGAAATTTTTCCAAATCTTAAAGTCCTTAAACCTCCAGCAATATCTTAAAATATGGATATTATAAATAAGACAACAAGTTTCCCAAACTAAAAATAATTATTAAAGGGCGGAGGTTTACAAACAATAGTTTTATCAGCTCCACAGCGCCCCCTCCCGCTCCTAGTTATGTAGGCTAACAGCTATGCCCATGGAAAGCAGTTTCAAGGGGAACATTAGCCAATAGTCAGTTTCATAGTAGAGTATAACTGCTAATGGGAAAGGCAGGGCGCTGCAGCTGAGTTCTGGAAATTGCGCCTTGACACTAGAGGACACGCCAGGTAAACTGAAGTCTCCCCAGTGAATTCTCAGTTAATGTGTTTACTCAAATTTCTGGTGGAAATTTATCCTGATATACGCAGGCCTACATTTAAAGGCAAACTCGCAAAGATGCCGTCTAAAATGAAAGCAATAGACAAAAGAGCTGAAATTTTAAAAACACAGAATATTTTTTCTCAAAGGAGCAAAGGTGCTAATACCTCTTATACTGAGAAAGAAACTCACCTTAATGAGGGGGCTAATCGCTCGCCAGAAAAAGCCTCCCAAACTGTGAGCACGGGGAGCTCCTTTTCTGATGAAGAAGATATCCTGACATGCTCAAAAATGAGAGAACTATTTCAAAACTTTCAAACTAGCCTTGTGGCAGACCTGACCAAAAAAATCACCGAAAATACACAACTCATTAAAGAAGTTAAGGAAAGAGTGGACTCGATCGAAAAAGTCTGTGACAAATTAATCTCAGATAATAACAGCTTACTAATATACACTACGACTCTAGAAAACAAATTAGAGGACCTGCAGCTAAAAATTACTTCAATTGAAGACCGCAGTAGGATAAATAATCTGCGTTTGAGAGGCATATCGGAGACGATACCAGAGAACAATTTGAAAACTTATGTGGAGGACGTATTGGGGAAATTGGTCCCAAATACTTCAAAATCAGAAAATACTATTGACAGTATCCATAGGCTGCCTCTAGCCAGACACTTACATAAGTCCTTACCCAGAGACGTTATCCTGAGACTGTACTCTAGATCATACAAAGAAACAATTGTAAGGGCCTCATATGAAAAGAAAGGTCTACCCTCCCCATATGAACATATCAAAATATTTACAGATTTATCAGCTCAGACACTAGCTAGGAGGAGAGAATTCTCAGAAATAACCCAGATATTAAGACAGAGAGAAATTAAGTATAAATGGATCTCTCCAATGGGTATTTCCGTATATAAGGATTTAAATTGGTATAGGATTAAAACAGTCCAGGAAGGTATAAAATTGCTGAAAGAATGGCAGATTGATATAGGTAAGGAGGTTAAAGGGGCTGAAAAAATGATACTGTCTGCCAGTAACTTGACCTGGCATACAAGGATAAGCTAAAAAATGTAAATGTACCCATATACAGAAGGGGACAATGTTTCTAGACTTACTAGGAATATATTGTTAGTTCATTAGATAGATTAGAAGAAGATTTTCATAGGGTATAAAGTTGAAAAGGATCTCCTCCCATATGTAATTTCTCTGTTTCCTGCCTCCTATGCCTTTCCTCTCTTCTCCCCAGATCCGTCCCTGTTCTCTCTCATTACTTCCCTTCACTATATAATTGAGAATTCCCTTATCGGATAATATGATATAAGTTTTTTTTTTTTTTTTTTTTCTTAGCCACCTTGGTTCCCCAATTTAAAGGGGAATACCTCATAATAATTTTTATAGCACATATCTGAATTTAGTATATAATATGTAGTTTCACATTTAGAGGTTAATGCTCATCCATTAGAAGCAGGATGTCTTACACTCTCACTACCCTCTGGAAGGGGATACTTTCTTAATACAATATCACGGCACCTAAAGAGGATAGGGAGGAGGTGAGATGGGGGAGGGGGGGTGGGCAACGGAGGTAGAGCTGGGAAAGAAAGTTATGTACTCCGCACCCCTTATAGGAGGAGTGTTAAGGGTTAATATATTCTTCTAGAAGTTTATAACCATCTACATTGGTTTTGCAAGGGCATATATGCTTGCTTAACCCATTACTCAACAAGCAATCTCTTCAATTGTATCTTCTCTCCTCTATTTTTTTTTATTTTTTTATATTTTTTTCTTTTTTTCTTTCTCTTCTCCTTTCTCTTTTCTTGTTCTTTCCTTTGCTTATCTGCAGATCTCCCTACCAAAGGTGAATAGCCACCCCTGACATTTCCCTATATCAGGCTATCGCCCTGTTAACCAGAGTCCAGGATGTTGGTTGACTTAGGTTCAATATGTATGAATGTTTATGTTGAAAGAATGATGATTGTATTTTGGAATTATCTGAGGCAATGTAAAGTGGGAATTTTATTACTTATGACATGGGAGGAATCTAAAAACCTTGCCAATGGGTAAAGGATTAAAAATCATCTTGCATAATGTAAATGGTCTGAACTCAGTAACAAAGAGGAAAATAGCCTTTTTGAATTATAATAAGATTCAGGCGGATATTCTCTGCCTTCAAGAAACCCACCTAAAGAGGGAGTCAGTGCAATATATGTCCAATAAATCTTACCCAACTAGAATTGACTCCACATATAACAACAAATCAAAAGGAGTCTCGATCTTCTTTAACAAAAGGTTAGTGGTGGCTGAAGAATTTAAAAAAATAGATCCCTTGGGGAGATATATAATATGGGTTGGCCTTATAAACAATAGATTGATAACCTTGGTTAATGTCTATTTGCCAAATAAAAACCAAAATAGATATCTTAAAAATTTACTAAGAGATATTTTTAAATTTAAAAAGGGATTGATTATGTTATGCAGGGACTTTAACCTGGTAACTAATGTGCTAATGGATAAACAGAGGTCCTACAAAGTCAAGTCGGAAACCCATATCAGTAAAGCCGCCTCTGAGTTCTCTAGCTTGATTAAGAGCTATGAACTACTAGACTCCTGGAGGGTGTTCCATCCAGACCAAAAATAATTCACCTTTTTCTCTAATCGCTATCAATCCTATTCTCGTATAGACTATATTTTTGCAGATGCAAGCACAGTGCGAATGATAGAACATTCTGAAATAATTTTGGCACCTTGGTCAGACCATTCTATTAACAGTATTATCTTGGAAGAGACAAATAAGGTGTTGCCTAAGAACAGTTGGAAAATCAACCCATTGCTACTTAAAAAAAACAAATCTGTTTCCGCTATCAAAAGAGATATACAGGAATTTTTTGAAATAAATAAGGACTCGGTAAAGTCAGCAAAGACATTATGGTGCGCCTTCAAGTCATTTATCCGAGGGATACTAATCGCTAGAGCAGCCGAAAATAAGAGAAATCAGGGCAAGTCACTAAATCTCCTTTGTATAGAATTAGAAAAGCTACATCAGGATAATATGAAGAACTCAAGTAAAGAACTAAGAGGAAAAATTAAGGAGATACATAATCAAATCAAAAAAATTCTCCAGTTACAAGCTGATAATCTCCTTTGGAGATATCAGCAATCCCACTTTCTATACGGTAATAAATCCGGTAAATATCTTGCTAACAGACTAAAGAAGCAACGTAGTCAGAACAGGATCTTAAAAATACGAGATAAAGAGGGTAAAATTCATCTACACCCCGATAAAATTAGTGTAATATTCCAGGACTATTATACCGAATTTTACAATCTAGGAAATGATAAGCGGTTTAAACTTCCTGGCAAAGAAGAAATTGAATCCTTCCTATGTAAGATCAAGTTTCCTATGGTTTCAGAAAAGGATAGTGAATATTTAGACAGTGAGATAACCATCGAGGAAATCACTGAAACAATTAATAGCGGCAAATCCAACAAATCCCCGGGGGTAGATGGATATGACTCTCTGTTTTACAAATCTTTTGTGTCTGAACTAAAGAGTCATTTATGCAACCTATTTAATGAAATAAAACAAACAGGGCATATCCCCCCTGAGATGTCAGAGACTAAAATAATCAACATTTTGAAAGAAGGTAAAAATCCGGAGCAGTGCGGGAGTTACCGACCAATATCTCTGATTAATTTAGATATAAAAATCTATGCCAAAATATTGGCTAATAGACTGAAAACTATAATCAATCAGTTGATTCATAGAGACCAAACAGGCTTTATTCCTGGTCGCCAAGCATCTGATAATGCTAGACGAATGATTGATATTTTAAACTATGTGGTAGAACAGGATATACCCTTATTGGCCCTGTCTTTGGATGCTGAAAAGGCATTCGACAGGGTCAACTGGGAATTTCTTCAGGCGGTCCTGAGGAAATTCGGATTTAACGATTTTGCTTCAAGATCTGTTAAAGCCCTGTATGCCAATCCTATGGCATATATTGCAAACCCTGACTTCGAGTCAGAAAAGTTTAAAATTGGAAATGGCACTCGGCAGGATGTCCCCTATCCCCTCTATTGTTCATCCTCTTTATAGAACCTTTAGCTATCTATATTCGAGAGTGTAAAGCTATAGAGGGTGTAATTATTAATAAGGAGGAATTTAAATTTATGGGTTTCGCAGACGATATTGTCATTACCATGTCCAACCCGGAGGAGGCATGCCCAAAATTACAAGAAATTCTTGAAGAATTCGGAAGACTATCATATTTTAAGATAAATAATTTAAAATCTAATACCTTAATGAGAGGTTTTAAACCGGAAGTTAAAAATAGATTGGAAAAATTATCCTCGTATAATTGGAAATCCGAATATATCGTCCATTTGGGCATAAAAATGTCATTTGGAGTTAAGGATATCCTTAAATCTAACTTGGAGGATGTGATGAAATAAATTAGACCTATTCTATGTAACTGGAGATCTCTTAACTTGCCCTGGTCGGCGAGAATCGCTGCAACCAACATGAGTATTGTCCCAAAAATTACCTATTGCTTAAGATCTATACCTGATAGAATATCAAATAATTATCTGAAAACCATTCAGGATATTTTGGATAAATACATATATGGTGGGAAAAAAAGTACAATCATGAAAAGCGTGGTCAGTAAGAAATATGAAAAAGGAGGCTTAAATGCCCCTAGTATAAAAAACATATATCATAAAATTATCATCGCGCAACTTATAAATTGGAACACCCTCCAGGAGAAACCCAAATGGCTTGCCCTTGAAGAGGCTATTCTTTGTGAATCTTCTATAAAGAACCTATTATGGCTACCATACTACAATAAGAATTCACTGGGTAAACTACCCAAAAATATACAATTTCTAGTAAAATTTTGGTATAAGAATAAAGAGAGAATGCAAATAACACATTATCCATCTTTAGCCACCCCTATTGAATTGGTATACTCCAGAGACCCCTCCGTAAACTGTTATCTTTTGTATAGAGGAGGCATTTCCTTGGTATCAGAATTATATTACAACTAGCGACTTGCCCGTCAAAAAATGACGGCAATGTGATGTATATGTTTGTGAAGTTGTTTAGTTATTTAAATATATTTTTGACCCTTGTAAGTATTGTGATATGAACATGTATTTTTGTAAAACGTTGATGTAATGGTTTTTTAAAATGAATTTTGTATCTGAAGAATTGTTCACTTTAATATACATCGAATCCAGAGGAAAGTAAAAAGTAAAAAGACTTTTTGAAACGTGCCGAATTTTAACATGAAGTTTAAAATATATGTAAGCAATAACTTTGAAAGTATATATTTTTAAAATTGAACTTTATTTTTTATGTAACTTTGGAATTTTTGCAAAACATTTGTCTAATTTTTAACATTATAAACAGGAACATAGTAAATACATTTTGTAACATAATTTTAAATTAAAAGTATTAACATTTGAATGTAAAAACAGTTTAACTTGAAATTAATCAGTATTAACATGCAATTTATATCAGAATAATTGTTAAGTTTAATATACATTGAATGTAGAGGAAGTCATACATTAAAAACTCTCCTTAAACCGTACGTAATTAAAGTAATTCATTACTGAGCACTTAAACTGGCGATAAACATTAATGTAGGTAGTAATCTTAAGATAACATAGAATATTTACATTGTGACTTAAAAAGTGCTTGATCTCTTAACATGAACTTTGTAATATGTTGAATGAAATAACTTGAAAATATTGTTTTTAAACTTGTAACATTAGAAACATTAACATAGTGACTTAACATTTTAACATAATTTTTCATAGAAATGCAAGGCAAGTATTTTGTGAGGCGAATTATCCATAAACATGACTTCCATTAATTATGACTGAATTAAACAACCAATTGTTTTGTATTTTTGAATGTTTTTCCAAAATGTTTGCATGGCTTTAGTTTGTATGCTGCAAAGTTATAGTACTTCATAGTAGACAATGTTTTTAGTAAAAATACGTCCATCTTCTAATAAATAACCTTGACTTTCATTGTTTTCAATGTAAACTTTAATAGCCTGTGGATTTTTGCAGCGTGACAACGCAACGTACAATTGACCATGTGCAAAAACTGGTTCTTCCAAGTAAATACCCACAGATTTGAAAGTTTGACCTTGTGATTTATTAATGGTCATGGCAAATGCCATAATAATGGGAAATTGTCTTCTTTGAAGTATAAAAGGGAGACTACTTTCACTTGGTGCTAAATCTATTCTTGGTATGAAAACTCTCTCTCCTTTATGGGTCCCAGTTAAAATTTCAGCATCTATAAAATGGTCCTTTAATTGTTGAACAATTAATCTTGTGCCATTGCATAGGCCTTTTTTGGGGTTCATATTTCGCAGTAACATGATAATTGCACCTTTCTTTAGCTGCAAAATATGTGGTGGCATTCCAGAAGGAGTTAAAGAGTTAATGAATTCAGTTGAAAAGTTTGCCTGACTTTCATTGTCATCAGCAAGTACAGAATCAGCACTGTGATAATTTCTTTGTGGTGCATTAATTTTTTTTAAGATTTCATTATTGAGTATTAATGCATCTTTATTTTTACACGTCAGTATAACTTGGTTGGCAAGCTCGGAATATTCTTCGTTATTTATGCTCCCTTCAAATATAGCCGATATAATATCTTGTTGACAAATCATATGAGGTGGGATCTCTACAGTGTCGTCAGGTAAATGTAGTATTTTTTCTGTTCTGCCTTCTCCAATTTTAATAAGCCAATCATTGAAATCAGTTTGGCCTTCTGATCTCATATTTTGTTGCAGTTGAAGATGGGTAAAATGTTTCCATACTGTACTTGACTTTATACATGTTTCAATAATGTCTGTTCGATTTCCATGTACAACGACAGGTAATGTTTGTCTAAAATCGCCACCCAACAACATTACCTTTCCACCAAATGGAAAAATATTCTCCATGACTTCACGAAGCAAACGGTCAATACATTGGAGGGCATAGCATGACATCATTGTGGCCTCATCTATTATAATTAATTTACATTTCTTCAATTTCTTTGCTTGTAAGGATGTCATGCGAATATCTGACACAGAATTTTCCAAAATAGGCACTGGCAGTTTAAATCCACTATGAACAGTTCTTCTACCTTCTAATAAAAGTGCAGCAATTCCAGTAGTGGCAAACGCCATTGCTATTTTTCCTTGTGCTCGTACTGAACTCATTAATAAATTGTACAAATATGTTTTCCCTGATCCGCCAGGTCCATCAAGATAGAAATAACGCTCTGTCACCATGTCATCATCTATAGCATTTTTAATGGCATGAAATGCTTGCAATTGTAGTGTATTTAAAGTTGCAAGTCTTTCTTCTGTTCTTTCTGCTTGTAGTTGAATGTCATAGTCTTCAAAGTTAATGTCATCTATTAGACCTGGATCAGGCAAATTAAAACTTGCACAACTTAATCCATGAGTTAAAAATACTTCTTGAATTTCCATTAACGCTTTTAAGTGTGCAATGGGTTCATTGTATCGTCGCATAAAGTCTTCAGCCATATTACTTTTAAAAGTCTCCCACAAAGCTAATGCATTTGGAGCATTTGAGAAGATACAAATAAAAGCAAATTGTTCTCTCATCTGTCGTGGCATTTGACATTGTGCTGCTTCTTCTAAACATCTTTCCCACTCTGTATCATCAGCGAGTAAGTTTCTATGTCTTGCAGCTAAATGGAAGGATTCATATACAATGTCATTAACAGTTCTTAATTGTTCAAAACTTTGTGCTCCTGGAACATTTAAAAGTAATATCTGTAAGCAAAAACGTTCAACATCTCTTGGACTGACTGTGTAAATTCGTGGAATTATTTTATTGCCTCTGGTTTTTCTTGCTCTCCATAATCCATTCACAAAAACATAGTGATATGGAATTTCAATATATAAGTATTGTGTTGCTTCAGCATCAGTGGAATTTAATGCAAACCATGCAGTTAGTGTAGTGTGACGATCTTCACTTTGGGCCAATGCATTCATTTCATTTCCAGCATGGAAATAGACTAAATGTCGTTGTGGCAAATGTACTGCTAACCTATATACTGCATGTGATCTATCATGCATTTCAAATTTTAAAAGCCGCCACATAGCTTCTGGTGCACTGACATAGCGAGCATCTACATGAGATGCAAGTTCATCATGTACTAACTCACTACTTTCAGGGTTGTCTGCACTTTTGACGACTACAGTAGCTGCATCGTAACCTTTGTAAATATATTTGTAGACATATTTAATGGATTTGATGGAAGTGCAGGCTTCTACGTTGATGTGGGCGTTGTACTTCATGAGTAAATGTGGATTGTAGGGTACTACATATCTATTGTCCACTTTTTTTCCACGAATAATGGCACTATCTCCTTCTCTTCTTTTATAAAGTGGATATCCATCACAATTTGCATATGTTTTGTCTCTATAATCTTTTGGAAAATCTTTTGAACATTGATTATTTTCCATACATGGTGATTGTGGATTAAGGTCTCCACAGGGTCCATGAATCATGCGATGAGTAACAATCTCATATAGTCTACCATATAGTTCTGGATCTGGTAGTTCAGCAACTATGACTGCATCCACTTTGTCCGAAGTATCTAATTTATCTTTCTCTTGAAGTATTATGAGAAGATGTGCATGTGGAAGGCCTCTTTTTTGAAATTCAATGGTATATACATAAGCAAGACATTTGCCAAATAACTGATTTATAGTGAAGTCACATATTAATTCATTTAATTTGATCTTAAAAACTCTGGCTACTAAATCTGGTCGATCTGAAGCAGTTTGTCCAAGAAGTAGATTTAGTGTAATTTCTGGCCATTGTGGATTACATGTAAATGTCACAAATAAATCTGGTTTTCCAAATTTTGTCTCAATAGCCATAGCATCATTGTATCTTTCTCTCATATTTCGAGGAGATCCTTGAAAGGAAGATGGTAAAATGATGGCTTTGCCAGATGTCATGTCTCTGCTTGTAGCCATGTCAGCAACATAGTCCATGAGTCCACAATATTGTTCTACACGTAGTTTATCTTGTTGATATTTTATAAAGTTTAAATTATTTGCCTCAACTTGCAAATATGAATCAATAATCCATTGTTGTGTTAGTTTCCCACCACATAAAATTGGATTAAATTCATCTCTAATGGCAATTTGAGCAACTTTAAATTCAAGCATAGAAACATTATTTCGGATTCTGGCTTTAGCATTTGGGTAACTGGGAAGGGTTAATTTTGGTTGCCAACCTGCTTCTCCGTGTGGGAAAAAGATGGGATATGTCATTGGATCTAAATTTGGACTTAAGATATTAATATTAATAAATGGTTGCTCCTCATTTCTGGGATATACTCTAATGTCTCTTTGAAATGGTGGTTCTCCTTCATCATTCTGAAAGACCATTGTAACCTCATTTGATGTTGGCAAGTTATAACGACGTTTATCAGTATGTCTGTCTCTTTTAAGCACCATATTAACCTTTGGCATGGGTAATTGATGTCTTTGTGCATGAAGTAGTTGTTCATTTTCTACTTCTGCCAATTTTTTGTAAGCTTTACTGTAGGGATTGTTGTCCATAATGTTATTTAGCTCTATAAAAACACTGGGTAAGCATTTTTTATTTTCTTCCATCTGCATACGTTGGTCAACAGCTTCCATTGTATCTAGGACATATAGTTGAGCGAATTTTCTTTGCTCTCCTTCCTCTGGATGTAAATGTGAAGTCCGATGATAAATTTGTCCTTGGACTTTAAAACAGTAAGGACCATGTCCTGGTACATTAGCAGCCAATGTTGCCCCCATAGATGCAAATGATATGGCACTATTGTAGGATCTTATGTTTGTCTTAAAATTTTTGTAATTTGGAAAAGTAGGTTCAGTCATAATATTTTGTAAATAGGTTGGAAATTGTTTCCTTTCTGGAAGTTTGAACTTTCCTTTTTGACAACAACTAATAAATTGTCCATCTCGGGGTCTCTCCTGTTTAAAATAATAAGCCTCACAAAATTGACATTGAGTAGTCATGTCCCCACAACTATGAACCTCTACTGCTAAAGACTTCAGTAAAGGACAATTTGCAAAGCATATTGGATGTTGACTTTCATATTCATCAGATGAAAAGTCATGAAATGTTTCAACAACAGGTTCTAAATGTTTAGTTTTTTTCGTAGATTTTCTTGGTATATGTTGGACTTGTTTGGTTGAAA